>OY728148.1:1814922223-1815522223 GCA_963277665.1 Viscum album
CAAAATTTGAACAATTTGCTAGGTTCCCAACGTGTATCTAGGACCACCCAAGGGCTTGGCTATTCCAAGCAAGCTTCCTCTTCCCATGCACCTACTATTTTTGTAAGGGGGAGCTCTCAATTTAAATTTTGCAATTATTGTAAAAAACCCGGGCACTTAATTTATGAGTGCAATTGTAAAAATGCCCGGTATGGCCGCCCCAAAACTTTTTTCTTTAACGATGAATTTTATAGGAGAAGACCCGCCACTAGACAAGTATGGATTGAAAAATCCCTCTTAGCGAGTCTCTCCGGGCCAAAATTTGTCTCGGTTTAAAACACCTCTCCCCGGTGATTTGTTGTTTTATTTAGGGGGAGTTAGGTTTGTTTAAGAATTTTAAGCCCTTTTGATTTCAATTTCAAAATTTTTTCGATTCCAACTTTCAATTTCAACACTTGGTATCAAAATTTTCATTTCAAAATATTCAATTCAAATTTTTCATTTCATTTTTTCGATTCCAACTTTCAATTTCAACACTTGGTATCAAAATTTTCATTTCAAAATATTCAATTCAAATTTTTCATTTCATTTTTTCTATTCCAACTTTCAATTTCAACACTTGGTATCAAAATTTTCATTTTCAAAACTTTCAATTCAAACTGTTATTGAATTCTTGATTCAAAACTTTCAATTCAAATTTCAAAAATTTCAATTGGTTTAAAATCTCCATCTTGTTTTTCAACTCATTCCCTCAATCAATTTTTTTTGCCCCGTGCTATTTTGATAATCACAAAGGGGGAGAAATTCTTGGTTGATTGGGGGGAGAAATC
The DNA here is from genome assembly GCA_963277665.1 of Viscum album. Lineage (NCBI taxonomy): Eukaryota > Viridiplantae > Streptophyta > Magnoliopsida > Santalales > Viscaceae > Viscum > Viscum album. Next base: position 1,814,923,033 of record OY728148.1, read on the forward strand.
CTTTAAAGCATGCTTTTCATTTCATTTTCTACATTGTTTGTTTTGGTGATTGTGATCATCAAAATAGGGGGAGATTGTTGTACCTCTCGTATCCCCTCGTGGTTTAATTTTCATGATCACAATCACTTTCTTATTTATCTAACATTGTTTTAAGTGTTTTTGTTTTATAGGAAAATGATTGCCAAGGAAATGGGCCATGAAGCACATCAAGTGGACTGAAATTCAGTCCACCGGCCAACCGGTGTGATAGCACCGGCCAGCCGGTAGACCTGGCAGAGGCATTGCCCACTGCCAGGCTCCACCGGTCAGCCAGTGGCTTGACCACCGGCCAGCCGGTGGCATCCAGTCAAACAGTGGTTGCTACTGTCTGCCCACCGGCCAGCCGGTGGCTCTGGCACCGGTCAGCCGGTGGTGCCTGGAAAAGAAGAATCAGCTACTGCCAAGACACCGGCCAACTGGTGGCCCATCCACCGGTCAGCCGGTGGAGCCAAGAATCGAAATCTCCCAAATTCCTCAAGCACCGGCCAGCCGGTGGGACTGTACCGGCCAGCCGGTGGAGCCAGTCAAACTAGCCGTTGCAGTTTGACCAGGCTGGCCCACTTGGCTCCCAACGGCTCTTTAAGCCTCTGCAACGGCTCCGAAGACTCCAAAAGGGTTCCTTGCCTATAAATAAAGGCCAAGGAAGCCCCGGACACCCACCGGATCATATACAAAGCCCACGGACACGTTGTTCATCATTTGGCGTACCTCCGACAGACTTCCTTCAAGGAACCCATCTTGCTCCAACAAACTTCCACATCCAAGGAGCTCCTCCAAAGAAGCTTGGAAGCGGCCTTCAACATCTCCAATCAATCAAAGGCGCCCAAGGCTTCTCAACATACGGGTTTTATTGTTTTATTTATTTTGAGCTTTAAATTTGGGTTTGTGCCTACAAACCCCAAACTCTTTCTTCATCCCTCTTTCTTTTGGGTTTCACATCACCATTAAGGTGTGAAGAGGTTTCTTCAAGCCTTTCCTTTTAAAAGGCTTGTGTCATAGGTGAGCTAGCCTTCACCTGTAAGAAGGCTAGTGGGTTCTTGCTCAACCATTAAAAGCAAGTGGGTTCTTGCTTAACCACCAAAAGCAAGCTGTAATAGGTTCTAGTGCTACCTCAAAGCCTAGTGGGTTTCTTGCTAAAACCATTGAAAAGCAAGCGGTAGAATCTCTCAACGGTTTAGTTGGGAGCGGAGACGTAGGCCGGGTTTTTGGCCGAACTCCGTTATCAATTTTTGTGTCTTGCCTCATTTATTTCCGTTGCACTTTCAACTTTGATTTTAATTTGTTAATCATTTTTTAAAAGGCAATTCACCCCCCTCTTTCCATCACTCCCTTTTTCTCCGCCTAACAAAAAGTAACCATAACAAATATTTTTTCTCATGAATGATCCACTAATAGGGAACAATACCCATAGCCTAGTGGTGCCCAACATCATCATCATTGTTTAGTTCATTTTTTCATCGTCAAAATTGTTATGTGAAATAAGTACAAAACCACTCCGGATCACTAGCATACTAGTACACACTCACCCACCTAGATACCTAGGTTTCCCTTCGTGTTCTCAATCACATTTCACATGTTATCAAATTGAATTTTCACAAGAAAATTACTCTTTTAAAATCATACACACACCAAACATCCCATAAACATGTTTCACATTTCATTCACGGATCAATAAACCACGTAAAATTTTTAAAAAAAAATTTCAAGAAGTATAAAAAATATTTTCACATAAAATCCATAAAAAATTTCTATTTTAAGGAAAAAATCCCACCAATACCATATAAAACCAGATTTTTATCCCCAAAACCATTTAATAATCAATTTCATGAATCATAAAATGACCCCACATGGTGCAACATGGAACACACATAAAAACCCTTTTCTTAAGAAAAATTCCAAATGAGACTTTAAGCATTTTACCTAAGCAATGCATAATAAAGGTACAAATTTCAAAATTCATAAATAGGTATAAATACAAAATTATAAGAATCAAAAAATTTACATAAACCCTTTAAAACATTTATGTTATACATTCAAAGATCAACCATTTTCATAAAAATGTCGAACGAGCCACTTACCGGTAACTCATGCCAAAACGTGTCAAAAACCTATACGAATCTCTTTATAAAACCAAAAACAAATTTTAAAACCATAAAAGGACCCAAAAATATCACATTTCATCCTTTATATACTTTAATAAATTAAAAAAAGTCATTTTGTATCAGATTTATCTCACAAAATCCAACTAGGCACTTTTCAAAAAACTAGGCATGCAACATTTAGAAAAAAAATTCTACATAACACCCAAAGTGGTAAAAACCCAGATTTTAATTAAAAATATTTAGTATATCTGTTAAAAAAGATTATAAACATCACAATCCATATGCGAAAACCAATTTAACATTTATTTGAACAAGCGGTTTTCACTTTTTAACGAAACAACTCTGTTTTACACAAATCAAGATATAAATAACCATTTTTCACACCAAATAGATCATCCAAATGTTGTAAAGAAATAATAAAAATGTATATAAGGTGATTAAAAAAATAAAAATATGAAACTTAAATAATAAAGTCAAGTTCATGGGAGAACCTACCTCAATACCATGGCGAAATAGAGACGCACACCCGAAAACACCCACCACAGGTTTCAACACCCTAGATTTATGAAGACCAACATGGAAAAACCCAAAACACCAAAAAATGATGGGAAAACAGATCCCTATATCTATAATGAACATGGAACAAGATAAATCCTAGAAAAAATTAATAAATAAGGAAGAGAGAAGAGAAATGAGAAAGATTTGATGAATAAATTAATAAGAACCACTAACCTTTGGTGAAAAATTGCCCAAAAGGAGATCCAAAACGAAAGATAAAGAAGGAGGAAGAACCTATGGTCGATATACAATTGTTAGGTATTCGTTTGGGAGGTGAAATCATCAAAAAATATTAAAAAATGAATTATATATAAAAGAAATAACATATTTTTTTTAAAACTAGAAATCGGATCATGGGCTGGCCCAACTCCTGAATAAATCACCCAAATCCACCAGGATTATAAGTTCCTAAGGGATCCAAATGTATATAGAGGTTTAAATAGGTCATTAGAGGCCAATTTGGAAGTTTAATGGGTGAAAATTGTTGAAAAAAAGGATTTATAAAAGAAATAATTTTTTTTAAATCTGGAAATGAGCTCACAGTTGGCCCAAATCATGAAGTAGCCACCATTTTATCCAAAAAATCCAAAACATTCTATGGGGAAACCATGGTAGGATGAATAAAAATAAATGGAAGTTCAAAAATCAATAATAATCTCACCCCAAAACCATAAAAAGTATTGGTATTTCTAACAAACTAGATCGAAACCAAGACATTAAAAGCCGAGTGTGAAAATTTTCTCCACCATTAAAGCTTTCCGCCCTCAGAAAGCCATAACCGTTTCTAGCTAAAAGACCAAAACCTAAGTATTCCTTATCAACATGGTCAATCTTCTCAATCCAAGGACATATCATCCCCCATTAATGTAAATTATTCCTCTTGATCGAACAAAACCCCAACTCACAACCACTTCCTGAGAATCAATGTAAAGATTAAGCCATGACCTCCACAATCATGTCAAGAACCAGATTGTTGGACCTTCTCCCAATGAACCCAATGATCACCCAAACCAAATTGAACTCTAAAAAACCAATGACTTGGGGGTGAGTCCAGAATGGTCTCACGATAATTAATTCACAACTACCATATGACAAATACTTAAAGGAAAGATCTTCGAAACCTATAGTGGGTCTCCCCACCATTAGAGACCAACAAGAAATAAACAAACAAGAATTCAACATGAACATCAATCAGGCCTCACCTGCAAAGTCCCACCAAAACACTCCCAAAAAAACCTAAAAACACATGTTAATAGGGTTACAACATGAACATTTAAACAAGATACTCCCTAATGGAGGGGACAAGAACTGGGCCAACACTTTCGGTATGAATCAAAACCCCCACCAATTGAGGTGGGGATAGAGGGGGACCCAATCATTGGTCCACTGAAACCAAAAAAGAAATATATGAACCACCCAACACTCTCTGCCTACTAATAGCTAAAATGAAGACTGCACTCGATTCACATTAGTGGTCTATATGGGGACATTGATCGAAAACCCACATCCAAGAAGGAAAAAACCTAGACACCACATGAGTGGTAATTCCACCAAGATCTTTGTGAAAAAGGAAAACCATAGTAATGAGAAACCATAATAAAAACACATAAACTACCTTACCACAATGGTTAAGGCATGATATTAGTCGATCTCCCCACACCAATGGTGATTTCCTGATTGCGTGAAAAGAATTAATCTGAGGCCTATAGCAAGAGCTCTAATGTTTGAAGCATTTGCTGCACTGCAGCCTAGATCTAAGGATCACAACACCCCCATGAAACTCAATTTCTCAACAATACACCTTCATCTAAATAATAAATCATTGATACATAACACCATTATCTATCACTCCAAACAAGGAGAATAATGGACAAGGAATACAATGAAACACATAAACATCACTGAATACAACTACTATATCCAAAAGAATTATCAGAATATAAAAACACTTTGAATTAAGTCCAAATACCTCTTTATTCCATAAAACGAGTTGAGGAATAATCCGAAGATGTGTATTTAATGTTTAAAACAAATCCTTAGGCTGATCAAATGGAATTATTTCCAACAAAGAACCATCTTTGACCACACCACAACATCCAACATATCTTTTAAACACCACTAATTTTTTTTACAAAATAGAGCCACCAATAAGATACCATCTCAAGATACACCAATAGTATCACTTCCAGATCACGAGGAAGTATACCAAACAAAAAAAACTTCCAAAAAATGAAAAAGAAACCGACATAAACACAAGTTTACAAAAACTGAACACATTTATAGCTTAAAAAACATTTGAAAAAAAACTAACTTGGTGGATTTTCACATTCACCAATGGTGTTTCATCAAGTCTCACTCACATGCACATTCCCATGCCACCTTGGGAACCCAAACATTGTGCCATACCAAGCATACATCAATATACATATACCAAACCATGCATGTGAGAACCCATGAAAACACCAAATGCTAAAAAAACATCTTCATTTTAGAATCCAAAAAACTCAAACCTTTTCAAAAATCATGTACCTTCCATAGGCACACTAACCACCAAGTTAAAAACCATTTTCATATTTACACAAAACAAACCATTTTACCAAACATGAAAAAGAAACACCATAGGTCTCCATTAAAATCCTCTCCCTTTATTTAAAACATTTTTCATGATATCAACAAACGAAAATTTGTTAAGAACCATTTGATTTAGAACCCATTTTGTTTATTTTAAAACAACTTAAAAAACAAGCATTCAATTCAAATATCCCCTCCCATTTTCAAAAAGTCAGCAAGATATCCTTTCATAATCCGATATCCACAGAGGCCAAAACCCTTTTTAAGAAAACACCAACTACTCAAAATAAATTCCCAAAACAAATTCATCAAATTAAAACACTCTTCCACTACCCAAAACATCCTTTTAAAAACTCAGAATCATCTTAAATTAATTCATTCCTTCAAAACATTTTATTTCAATAAACCATAAGTTTAGATTAAGGAAATTTGATCCCGTTAAATCATTCCACTTTCTCCAAAAAAATTTGTTTCATAGAAACCCAACATTCTCAAAAACTTTATTATATTAAGCATTGAATGCCCACTTCTACAATTCGCATTCAAGGATTTTCAAAACAAAATTCAGAATTCAAGAAAGGTCTAAGAGAACAACAAAAGGGAAGTAGTATTAGTGGATGACTTGACCATATATAAAACACACCACCAACACAGAGATCCTTCTTAGGACCATGAACCAACTTCACATGGCTAGCTAGGCCCTACGAGATCATGGAGTCCACTAGTCAAACTCCCCTTGTTATATCCTAGTCACCAAATAATCTGTAAAAACCAAAGAAACTAATAAAACCAGACTTTCCATGGACACCTGAGGATCGTATTAAAAAAGAGTTTGCGACGCTCTTCCCGAACCTACTCCTCATTTTTCAAAAATCCTACTCTATATACCTTGACATCCCCCAAATAACAATGGTGCTCTAAAAAGGAAGTTCCACTAAGAGATGACATCCTCTGATACCATTTTGTCATGAACGAGTCCTGGTTGACCTTGAACTGGTCACCTGGGCCGCTCCGTGATAATTATCGAGAGGCTTTCCCAATCCTACCAGGATGGAAAAAAGTTCCGAGGGAATCAGTTAGAGTGACATGGGGATGTTTTCTCCCAAAAATAAACAATAACTAAGCAGCTAAAATAAATGGACACCCCAACATACATTTATATAAAAGTTGAACTAAACATTAATTGTACATGAAATTGAAAGTACAAATAAACCAGAAAACTCAACCAACCAAACATGACAACCAAGTATATCCATGTAACCCCACTGGTCAATATCCAAAACATCGATCAGACGTCACCCAAGGCCATTGAACACAACCTAAAACCAGCACAAGGGCTAAATATATAAGAAGACTATAGGCATGAGTATTAAAACTCATTAGGTTATCCTGATTTTCTATTCCAAATGAACTTCATTTAGAATAAAAGAAACATCAATTTCAAGTTTCAAATACAATACAAAAAATTATGTTTTCCACACAAGTTTCCCAGCTACAAAAATCAAAAAAATAAATTATTGCAAGCTTTCATGAACATGAAATGCTAGTAACCAATTTCAAAGAGATGCAACTTCAAAATTGAAATAGTTTTCAAGAAGGATGATTTAAAGAATGTACACATTTAAATAGAAAAAACATGATATATAATTTACAAACAAAACACACCATATATTGACGGTGAGTACATAATATCCAATGAGAATAATTCATAAGAACATCCCTAGGCACTAACTAGATATGGGCCCTAGGTACCTCATATCTCGGAGAAATGTAACCATAAAAAATATATGTTCTCATGAAAGAGCCACTAGTTGGAAAAAATAACCATAACCTAGTGGTCCCAAACACCATCATTATAGTTTAGTTGGTATGTTCATCGTAAAACATGCTACATGAAACAAGGACAAAACAACCCCGAATCACTAGTATACTAGTACACGTCCACCCACCTAGATACCTAGGTTTCTATAATTGTGCCCAATAAAGTTTCACATGTTATAAAATACACTTTTCAAATGAAAATTATTTTTTCCAAATCATACACACACCAAATATGCCACAAAAGTGTTTCACATTTCATTCATGGATCAATAAATCACATTAAATTTTCATAAAACAATTTCAAGAAATATAACAAGGATTTGCACATAAAATCCATTAAAAATGATCTTTTAAGGCATAAATACAACCAATACCATATAAAAATAGATTTAGAAGCCCAAAAACAATTTAAAAAATCAATTTAATGAATCATAAAATGACCCCACATGGTGAAACATAGAACACACATGAAAATCGTTTTCTTATGAAAAATACCAAATGGTCCTTTAAGCATTTTACCTAACCAATGCATAATAAAGGTAAAAATTTTAAATTTAATAAAGAGGATTACACACATCATTATACTAAGAAAAAAATTTACATAAACCCTTTAAATCATTTAGGTTACACATTCAAAGCTCAACCATTTTCATAAAAATTCTGAACGATCTACTTACCATCAACTCAAGCCAAAATGTGTCAAAAACCAATACACATATCCTTATAAGACCAAAACCACTTTGTAAATCCATAAAAGTAACCTAAAATAAAACTTTTCTTGATTAATATACATTAATAAATTCCAAATAATCATTTTATATCACATTTATCACACAAAATCCAAATGGGCACTTTTCCAAAAACTAGGCATGCACAATTTTGCAAAACAACATCTATTTAATACCCAAAGGGGTAAAAACCCATATTTTAATTCCAAATATTTATTACAGTAGTTAAAACAGGTCATAAATATCACAATACATATGAAAAAACCAATGGAACATTTATTTGAACAAGCAATGTGGAGTTTTATAACTAAACAACTTCGTTTTATGCAAAACAATGCATAAATAACCATTCTACACACCAAATAGATAATAAAAAAGTTTAAAATAAATAATAAACGTTTATATAAGGTGATAAAAAAAATAAAAATATGAAACTTAAATAATAATGGCTAGTTTATGGTATAACCTACCTCAATACCATGGAGAAATGGTGACACACACCCGAAAACACCCGTCGTGGGTTCCAAAACACTAGATCTATGAAGACCAGCCCTATAAGAAAAACAAACATAAAAATAATGGTAAAACATAAACCTAGGTATATCATTACCAGGAGATAATATAAGTCAAAAAAAATGAAAGAATAAGGAAGAGGGAAGAGAAATTAGAAAGATTTGATGAAGAAATTAATAAGAACCACTAACCTTTGGTGATGAATCCCCCAACAAGAGACCCAAAATGATGGAGAATGAAGGAAGAGGCACATTTAGTAGATATAAAACAATTAGGGATCCGTTTGGAATGTGTAATAACTGAAAAATGTTAAAAGATGAATAACATATAAAAGAAACAAAATATATTTTTAAAACTAGAAATGGTCTCACGGGATGAACAAATAACTGAAAAAATCACCCAAATCCACCATGATTATGAGTCCCTAAGCTATAAAAATGGATATGGTGGTTTTAATAGGTCATCGGAGGCCAAGTGGTAAGTAGTATAAGTGATTTTGTTTTGAAAAAAAAAAGGATCTATAAAAGAAAAAAATTTTGTTTTTAAATCTAGAAATGGGATCACGGTTGTCCCAAATCTTGAAGTAACCACCCTTTTCTCCAAAAAGCCCAACCAAGCTATGGGGAACCTAGGGTAGGATGAATATAAATAGATGGATGTTTAAAACCTAACATTAATCTCAAAAAAAACCCATGAAAAGGATCAAGATTTCCAATAAACCAGATCAAAACCAAGAAATGACAAACCGAGTGTGACATTAGTAACCATATTTTCAAATCTCATATTTCGTCTATATACATAGATTTACATAATAATTTGTTCATTCCACTATCACTTCACAAGGACCAATTATTATTTCATATTTTCATAAATTATATCACCTTTCATGGTGCTATTTCTCATTATAGATTTTTATTATCTATTGGTGATCCACAAGGTTAAAGATGTTCCAATAGATTTTCTAGTCATGAACATTTTATTCATTTTTATCTATCTCCCCTGTTGATTTTTGTACATTTAATGGATTTACTTAATCCATAGTGAGTAATAATCAATGGTTTGTAGTACTTAGTTTTATATTTATTTTTTAATCCCCCTTTTAAAAATGAAAAAGTGTATTTAGTTGGTTTTATATATTATAGGGAAGATTTTATAATCATGTTTCATTCATTTTCAAAGGATAAAGAAGCATTAATTAAAATTATAGAAATAATTAATAATAATAATAATGAGGTTAAAAATGGCTTCAAAAACATGGGGTGTTACATCATTACAGAGTCATGGGATTATCTCAATAATTTTTTTATCCTTACGAACATAGGACTTATCCATATAATGTCTCATATCACATTTAAGAAGTAGGTAATGATCCTTATAAACTCATCAGTGATCCTTATTTTTTAATTAATAATTCATATGAAGACACCTATCATCCTTACATGGTATGTGGTTATCCTTACAAAATCAATATTCATCCTTATACAACTCATGACATAGAAAATTTCATCCAACTCCTAAGAATGATCGTTATGTCATAAAAAGTGATCCTTATGTATAAAAGGTTAATCAACAACATTTATAGATTTTTTGTTTGGATTATATGATATTGAACCTTATAAATATATGAAAATTCATTATGATGGATGGATCCATCCTTACGAAATCATACCCATTCCATTTTTCATACTCAATCAACGAATTCGAAAAATATTCATATACTTATATAATTACATGAAATCACCATAGGGGTATTAAAATTAACATAAAACATTCCATAAATCCCTAGAAACATCTCAAAAAATCTAATGATTCTCAAATAATGTTGGAAACAAATGAAACCTTATTTAATAATCCCATAGAGAACTTCAATATCCCCCTTTGGATATTTGGTAAACTCATATAAATTATTTTAAGATCAACTCAATAAAATTTACAAGAATCATGATATTATATACTTTATATGATAAGATGTGTCTTGTACCACACTACTATTTAAGGTTTTTTTTGAAAATTTCATTCCATGGTGACATGTAATTGTGATAATGTGAGATAGATTATCTCCCTCTCAATTGAAACTTCCATATATATATATCCCTTGTTTATAAATATCCATGGTAGCATATTAAAATAGTTAAGGATAGATCACACTCCCTCTTTGAAAAGGGAGAGTACCACTAGCTAATATTTTAGAACTATCTCTCACACACCATGACCATATAATCCAGAGCCTTTTTGGAGGGTTCTTTCCACACATATTAAGGAGATAAAGGAAAATCAAACATGGATTTTTAGCATCTATTCAAAGAAAATTCTATCTTGGAATGGTCTTTATAATAATATCTATAATTTGATCTTTGGTGAAAATATATTCAAGTTTAAAATCACCATTATCCAAATTTTATTTGATAAATTGATATTTAATATCAATATTCTTGGATCATGAGTGTTGAATTATATTTCTCATAATATCTAAAAAACTTTGATTGTCTTAATAAATACTTAGTATCTTCTCAACCTCAAGTATTTAATCTACCAACATCATCTGAATCCATAACTTTTGTATATAAACATGTGTATATTCAATATACTTTGCCTCTATTGTGCTCAAGGAAACCAATGTTTTATTCTTATTATTAAAAATTACAGAACTCTTACCAAGAAATAATGATCCACTATGAGTGGGATTCGTATCAATTCAATATCCTTCTCAATTTGAAACTATAAATCCTTATAAAATAAAATCCGATCTATTTGTATATAATAAGACGAAATTTAGAGTGTTTTTGATATATATCAATATTCCTTTATCTTCTAGAAAATGGGTATCCTTCAGATCACTTTAAAACCTATCAAAAATAGCCCCAACAAATACTATATCTGGTCTTGAATATATCAAGTTGATAAGGCTAGAAATGAGTTCTTTAGGATTAGTTTGTTAAACATTATTTCTAGCCTCATCTTCAATTAATTTTTTTCTAGAAACAATGAAAGTGGATACTTATTGGGAATCATCAATTCCAAAACTCATTAAAAATTCATTATTATATTTTTCTTGGGATAGAAATATTATGTAACTCCTTTCCATAAAATTAAATCCCAGAAAATAAGTCATGTCACCCAAGATAGACATATCAACATTTCTTTTCAACATCTTAAAAAATATTCACAAAGATACTCTTTTCCATCTATAAAAATAATTTTATCAACATACACAATAACTTATGTACATCCAATTCTATATTTTTTATGAAAAACAACCTTTAGCAGTTTAGTGGGAAAATTCAAAAAATAATTAGATGAAAATCATTATTATAATCCATATAGATCTACTCACCACTAAGAAAGGGAGTTGAATCAGTTGTAATTTTTTTAATTTTTTCTTTCTTCAAAAATTATCCTCTCTTGGCCTATTTGAATCTGATCCACTCTTACGATAGCTCTACAAATCCTAAAAGAAGTAAAAATAAATAGAATTGAAGGTTAATATTTTTATAATTTTAGATCTCAATGTGAGACTACACCATAATGTGATTGGTTAGAAACATTAATCACAGATTCCCCAATATAACCATAAGTTGATACAACATAAAATTCTTCAATAGAATAAAATCACACAACTAATTTAATAGTATAATTGGAACAACAACTTCACACAGACTGAAACAAAAATTACGCACTAACAACATAATAAAGATCACTTCTAAATGATTCCTGATATTATAACTATTGTTTATGATCTTTCTTTAGATACTTAAAGATAATTTTATTATAAAATTCTCACTTCTTTAAGATTTCAGATAAGATATATATTCATTATTGTACATTCTCTTATTACTCACTATAAATCCTCTCTATACAAATTCACTTAATTTAATAAGTGATAATTATTTTATGAGATCTTTCAAAATTAATTATTATATATAAGAGGATCTTAACAACCATCTTAATACTCTTCTTGGTCTATCCTTATAAACGACTTGATATTTTTCAATGGTAGTACGTAGGGTTTATGGAATGTATGAGTTGCATATAAATTTCTGGTTCTCATGTACAATAAAGGATCATGCGATCAATTCACTATCTTAGAATGACCTACGTTTGGATTATCTATTCTCCTTTATACTCCAAATAAAGAGATCACGTGATGTCTCACTCCCTTCATTTATATGATTCACATGGCCAAAGAACTGTCTTTGGGTACATTCACATGACAAGAGGTTTTTCTCTAAGTTCCTTCACGTGACACAATTTTTCCATATATAACTTCCCAGATTCATTTGTGTAAGCAATACATGCTTTACAAAATGGTTTTTCTTGAATAATCATGTGAACCTTCTTCTTTATTTTCATGAATGAATCATGTGTTCATCTATGTTTAGATAAACTATCTCAATATATCAATGGGATGAATTATCCTACCTTGGATTTTGTTTTTGTATTAATAGAGGAGGGATAAAGGTATAAGATCTGTTTTTTTCATGTTAGGGAATCATTCAAATCTTCGAGAAACTATAGATCTCATAAAGGCCAAAACTCTAAGTTTATTCAATACATCTTCAATGATAGAGGAGTCACATGCATTTAATTATTGCATCACATGATCACTTTTTTGATCATGTGAATCCCATATGGAAAAACTCTAGACAACCAACCGATATCTTCACGTGATAACATATATAAAATACAGGATCATCTTACGATGAGAAATACTCTATTTTTCATGTGAAATCATCTTGATATTTCTTGATCCCTTCATGTAATACAAGGAACATTATGTGATGGATAAATGACAGTCAGTATGTCTTCACTTGATTTAGTCTATTCACAGATTGATTTACATGAAACTCAGTTATCTTTCAGCTGATAAAAGTTTCTTGAATCACAACTTGCATGTAAGAAAATGATTTCATGATTGAGTTTGATTCAATTGATTGGTATAATTCCTTCAGTTGGATCAATGAGAATGCTCATTATGTGATGGTTTTTTATCTTCATGTAGATACACATAATCATAAAACTATTGGGTGGTCAAGGTTGAATATGAACATTGTAATCAAATACATGATATGCGGGATTGAACAAATAGTGGAGATCACTCAGATTATTCAACTCATATTATGTATGTCATTTTAATGATGGAGGATTAGTGTTAAGGGCTCTCACATCTTGTATCGAACTTGATATTCATGGGATATTTGGAATATCATACAATCCTCACTACTACATTGTTCGATCTAGAAACAGGTGATAAACACCCATCACAACTTGCAATACATAACACATGGGACGCACCTCATCTACGCAAGCCCACTGAAAATCCTTCGATCCCAATATATCCCATACACGCACCTTACGAATGGGAATAATTCTGTAGGTCTATACACAGCTCAGTAAGATTTATTCCACCATATGGGCCACATGGACTGGCTCCCCCACATTATTGTGGACTCCTCCCACATATGTGGGGTTGAGTTATTTAATATGACTCACATGGTTGGCCATATTATGTATATATGAAAAAAATTAAATAATCTAATAAAATACTTAATATCCAATATCTCATAATAGAAGTTAAATAAGAGTTTACATGGATTACATTCAATTATTCTCCTCCATCCATTGTATAAAACAATGTTTCCTTATTGACACATGTCTTTGACATTGATATCAGTGCAATCAATCATCACTTTTAAATAAGGAGAGTTTTACAAGTGTCAAATAAAATTCCATTACATGAATCTATAAAAATTTTCTAAGTATCAATAAATTATCCAACAATACAGATTGACTTAATGATAAAAAATGCAACCAAATATTAACAATGTCCCACTTTGTATTTTGTTTTATATATCAACAGATAGTAATAAAGTCAATATGTGGTCAAAAATCTCTCCCCTTATTTTCTATCAAATGAAATTTATGTGAAGGGTATTCTAATGTCAAATTTATTCTCAAAAAAATAATCCCATCCCTGGAAGATTATTTCTTCAAAACTTCTAAGAGAGATAGAGGTGATTTATCTTTAACCTTTTAGAAAAGATCCTCTAGTTAATCAAATATAATTTTATTGGGATAACCTAGTATAGAAAAATATATAGAGATAACTAAGGATGTATTGCATATCTATTAATAACCATGCTTGTGAAATCATACTCATAAAATCAAAATTTTTCTTTTAGGGGTTGGAAATAATGATATTAATCAATGAAATGGTAAATCCTATAAAAAATTCAACAAACACATTAGAAGGTTCAAGTGAAAAGGATATAGCTCCCCATTTTCCACATATTATCATAAACCAAAAACTCTCTAATAATTTATATGATTAATACAATTAGGAACAAGGGATAAAAGTGTGATTTTAATAGATCATGACATGTAATCTCCCCCATAATGGATTAAATCATCTTTATTATAATGGAATTATATGAGCTCCATAATGAAAAAAAATGATTTTTCAATTAATATCTTTCTAGATCAAAACAGATAAAATAATAGGGAATATGTAGATACATTTATTTAGTCCTCAAGTGAATGGAGAAGGTTGAACGTGAAGTTTCAACCTTAATTCCAAAAACCTCTCTCTTGACTTAGCTTTGGTGAAAATATATACAACATGATATTTTATTGAAATATATTCTATCTTGATGTCTCCAATTAATACCATTTATTTTATAATTTATATCTAATATTAACATTATTTGTTCTTGAATGTTGAACTGGGTTTTTATACAACTTTATAGCAGTTATATTATACCATTGATTTTTTCGTGGTCTCTAAATTTCAATATTTAACTATTAAAGTTTAAATTTAATCTAAATAATAGTGTAAAATAATGTTTTATAATACAAAAAAATTATAAAAAAAAAACATTCAATAGCATATGTGACATGAAACACTGAGGTTAAACAACACATGAAATATATTTTTAAAAAATTTAATCTCTTTGATAGCTTTCGAAACACAAAATCCTGAGTCGAAATTAACCACAATATAGTATATAGTTATAACCTAACTGTTAAATTAAAGGGTGTGAATAGTAAAAATAATTATGAAAATTATGGTTATTAATTGTTTATAAATAAAGTAAATTTTATTTCAAAGAAGAAATAATTTTTTTCTAAAAAACTGTATTTTTTCTAAAAGATGACTTAGTCGCTCTTTGTGCACATAATTTAAAATTAATTTTTACCAAGTATATAAAATTTATTATGTAAGATAAAATTTACTTTTAAAATCATCATATAAAAATTATCTTAGGCTTAATTTTTGGGATTTTTCTGATATATTTTGTTTTTCGATGAAAGTGAAAAATAATGAATTTTATTTAAAAACTGTATTTTTGTTTTAATTATTTATAAAGATATATTATATTTTTAATATTTTTAAAGTAAAATTAGTTCATTTATATATCTATTTATCCCATTTATTTCATTGGAATTATTTTCATATTTAATTATGCTATAAAACCTTTGTAAACTTTTGAACATTTTCTCTTTAAAACCCCGCTTTCTCATAATAGATGAAAGATTAATTTAAAATTAAAATTTTTAATTAGGTGAACTGAATCTAGTAAAATGATTTTTTTATTTTTAATTGGAATAATTTATATTATATAATAAATTAAAATTATTTTTTTACTATAATGAATAGTAAAAAATGTAAAGTTATTTACTGCGATTAAGGTAAAAATGGGTTTACAAGTGTGTTACACTAAAATGATAAAGGTAAAAATAACCTAAAAAATTGTCTAAAATACCTTTTATATCTATATTTAGACCTTATAATGTCTAATTATATATAATACTCTATTTTGTACCCATTTTCTGTGTGCAAAACAATGGGTACACATTTTCCATTTCAAAAATTACAAGTATGCCACTAACCTCACTTATAAAAGGCCACCCCTATCCTCTCTTATTCACAACATCGCATAGTTTTTTAGATAATCCATACCAAAATTACTAAAAAAATATAATACCCTCATCCTAGAAGCCTTATTTTTGGTATACATCAAACCTAGGAGGAATTTTGGTGTAAATCTACGGAGGTTACCCGATTAAGAGTTAACGTTCTTCAATGAGTTTTTTATTATATCTCTTCCTTCTCCTCCCATAATTTTTATTAAAATTTACTTATATAATACCTCAGTATAATCAATATACTAAGACATTTTTATTTTAATTCCATGATCTATAACCATACCCACATTAATCAAATGGTTTATGAAATCATTATTCATATACACAACGACTACTGCCTCGTAAACAGATGTCATTCGTTTTTTTCATTACCACCTCTCATGGTTGGGTATGATGATGGATATAAAGTAATTATATGATATTTATATAATATTTGTACCATTTTAGTTATTATTTAATATATACCATTTTACTTTCCATTCCATAGTGAACACGATAATGTTTATCATGTGTACGACAAACTAACACCTCACAAAGCGATGTGAATCAGTATTCACTAACGCTTTACATGGAAGGTAAAAAGGATATAGTTAATGAGTATATCTTATATAAATGAAATAATTATGATATTAATGATATATTAATCATTATAAAAAGATAATATATCATTTTTCTGACCTTTTCACTCATATAAATATGATAACAACATTTGTGTATGTGTTGACTACCACCTTCAAGAAGCAATGTCACTCTCTTTTCATCACAAAACAACTTGGAGGATATATATATGTAATTATATTTAAATAAATGATATGGTATTTATTATATTTTTATCATTTAATGAAGATCAATTATTACATAACTCCTTTCCATAAAGATTGCTGAGAAAAGGAAACATTGTCCATGCATATGTACGGCCTACCGTCTCCATGATTGTAGCATAATTAATTTATAAAAACCATATTTTATGAATATTTTGAAAGTATAATAGATATATAGATATTATAATTATGTCACCATTATTATTATGTATATGGTATAAATTTATAATATGCACAGGGATCAGATCTTTGTTGACAAAACATGCATGAGATTACACGACAACTACCACCTAAAACAATAAAAATAATGAAATATTATTAATAAATGGGTGATAAAATGTTATAAAAGGATTATATATGACACTATATATATTAATATGGTTCTATAATAAGTTAATAACTTTCTTAAAACCAATGTAAAGGATTTTAAATCATGTTCAACCTAATGAAATCATGAGGTAAAGGACTTCAAATCATTTTCCATTCATTGAGGCATATTGTAATATTATGCACATAATTTATTTTATATGGTGTATATACTACCAATTTTACATATAATATCATGATGAATTAATAATTAATGGTATTTTAATTTTTAATTTGAATTATTCCATCCAATATTATTTGACTTAAGAGTTACTAAGTGGTAAATAATTTCATAACTCGATTTCCTTTTATTGGGTTATATTATTTATACATTATCTTTAGTATTATAATATTATATGTAAAATGACTTTTTATTATCCTATGTTTCATTTACACTTATTCTATGTGGATTTATAATTGTTAAACAAAATATATTAATTTATTAATTCTCATTTTGACGTTATAATAGTTGTAAGTGTTTATTTAACAATATCATTCTAATCGATATTACTTATTATTTAAGTTCAGTTGAAGGATATTATTTTAAGATTTATTAATAAAACCATTTCATTTTATTCACCTTTTTTATTCATTATATTTTAAATTAATATTACCATTATTCTCTGTCTTTGGTATTTAAAATAGTCAAGAAAATGGTTAAAAAATATAACTTAATTTTTTATTTGGTTAGAAATCAATTTTCGTCCACAACCTTTTTTTCTAAAAAAAATAAAAAATACTTTTAACCTTTTTAAAATGGTTTATTAAAGGAATTTTCACCCATTTTAACTTTTTAGAAACAAAATTGAAATTAATATTCATTTTGTTTTCAAAAAATGTATGATTTGTAAGATCTCATCTTTTTTCATGTATGTATCTCATTGGGTTTTGAATTAAACCCCTTTTGTTTGGGTTTTACTTATATTTAAACCTTATAAATTGAGTCTCATTTGGGAAATGAGAGAATTTAAAGGGAAAATTTTCCTAAAGTATTGGGATTTATATTTATTATATTTAACAGAGTCAATGTATAAATTTTTTAAATGAGATTGTGTGATTTTTCCATAATTTTGTAAGTATTTTTAGGTGGTTCAAGAAATTTTGTAGAAGATGCACTGAAATATATCTACATGAATTTTACACACTATGTAATATATTACATGATCTGTAACTAACACTAGACACATTTCATGATCTGGTTCATTATGTTAAGTGTCTATACATTGTAAACCTAGTAAATCAAATTTAATTCTCAAGAATGGTTAAAAACTAAGCCAAGGAAATATGTTTTTTATCATAAATCTTAAATAAGGAATACACCATGTAAAAGATGGTTACATGCCATGTATTTCATGGACCCAATATTTATAAGTTTGAATTGTGCATAATTTATTTAATTCCTTTGTTGCATACCTCTTATATCAACCCTGAGGTGATCTATAAGATTTTGGATCCCTTTACACTTTTTTGGATGTCATGTTTGTGCATATGATCCCCAGTGAGTTTTTTTTATTATTTTTTCCTCTCCATTTCTCTCCATGTTACAGTATAAATATTTTTACCATAGTTTTTTTGGGCTTTTATCTCATTATTGTGTGATCTAGATTACTTCTTGTGATCCTCCTCAACTCTGTTCTTGTTGGATATTTCTATTAGAGGTGTTTCATTGATCGTTTTTTATGTTAAGAGGTCTAAACCAAACCCTATGGTCTATTTAAATTGTTGAGTATGTGAAATAATATGATTTATCCACTACGATGTGTGAATTAATTAATATAATGATTAATAATGTTAAAACATGAATTGGATCATTCATTGGACACCTTTGGATCCAATGGTATTCTGAACTGGCTTATTGCTACCCATTAGGTTAGAGTACCCTAGATAAATAGTCAATTGGATAATGGTTTAAAGTGTGTTTTGGATGACATGAGTTTTTAGGTGATTTATTTTTATAAAATAACTTTGGTAATAGAATATAGGCTATTGATATGTTTGATAATAATGAGATATATAATTTAAAGTGTAATTGATAGAAAAATGTTAAATTTCATAATTAACCATTTAGGATTGTGACATGATATTGGGGTATCATTACTTTTATGACTTGTTTAGTAGATGATGAAATTATTATTTGTTGGGCTCAACCTAGTGATGCATTATAAAATTCCTATATAGCAGGTCCATTATAGTGATATATGATGAAATTTTTATATAGTAGGTTTGGCCTAGAGATACATGTTGAAATGCTTATATAGTAGGCTCGACCAAGTAATACATTCCAAAATGGTTATATAGAGAACTTATCCAATTAATAATTAATGAAATCCTTTTATAGAGTTATTATCCTAGTTGATGATGATATTATTATATATAGGGGTTTTGAGAAGGATGAAATTCTTATAACTAGGATTTTTCTCAGTTATGTGATTAATACATTATTTCTGGTTATGGTTGGAATGGTTGTGTAACATGATCAGTGATATTATAGTATGGTGATGAATTAGGTTGATTTATATATTATGTTAATTGATTAATTTTTGGTTTCGAATTCCACATTGGAACACAAAGGTAATTTTTGGGTAAATTGAAGGCACCCTTAGATTCAAGAAAACATGTGGTGAATCCCAAGGGAGGTGTGTGAAAGATGTAAGGTGTGAATGCAAGACCTAAAAATGCACACAAGGATTATTCATGACCAATGCGATGGATGTTTCTCCTTTTCCAAGGAGGCCAGATGAATCATCCAACAAAAGTGCGCATAATATTTTTCCTTTTCACACAAGATCTGGTCACATGTGTGAGGTCATTAAATGTCCATTGTGTCCTAAAATGGGCCTTTACACACACCAAGGTTCACCTATGTGGAACACATCTTCTGCACTTCAAACCTTTCATTCTGCTACCAAATATTTTGCCTATATATTGATGGGAACCCCCTCCTTCAAGGTGATCTCGCGGAAGGTGAAGTGACACTCTGATGCACGTATGACTTCTATTATACAATAGTTCACAAACCATTAACCCCTCAAGGCACTGAATCCTGCATGACATGTCCCCCAGGCGTCCTCTTTTGTGTGGACCCATAGTGGATTCACCCACACCATTTGATTTATATTCGAAGTCAAGTGCACAAAAAAGTTACATATTACACGCAATCTATGAACTTGGGAACACCTTGTTCTTGCACTCAACCCTTCCTCTTATTCTCAATCCTTCTATCTAGAACGCATCCCTTCCTTCTAGATCCATGGGTTGCCTTTACTCCAATGCACCATGTTTGATCCCCTCTTGCACATAAATCCCATTTATTGCATGCACCTCCTCTATGAGTACCTCTAGGATTTCATGTAGTGATTTCTTGGTCCCTAGTGAGGTTTCCATCATTTCAATTCCCTACCTCCTTCTTTTTGGAATATGTATGCTAATCACCATTGATTTTTGGAAAATATATTCTTACATGGACCCCACTTTAGACCACTCATCAACACCGTTATAACCCAAAATTTCTAGTGCCTTCCCTTCCCCAAGGTTTTATTGTAAACATAAATATAATTAAAATGGGTGAGGAGTAAGTAACCCTCGTCTATGTTGTAGGACATAAAACTACCAAGCACCATCCTCTTTAGCACATGATGTTAAACTGTAGCCTCACCCCGTGTCATGCCCATGGGGTTACACAAATCCATAATTTTATATTCCCACTCATCTCCATGGGAGTGAGATCTTCCTCACATGGAATTAGATCCTCCTTACAAGGAATGAGATCCTTACTGGGAAGCTTCTACACATAATCCTTACACCAACTCTCACTGATGCATCTTTCACGATGCGACCGTCCAATCTATTGCTTCCTCTTGTTTCTCACACTGAGCATGACTCACATGGGGTTAGAGGTTAGTAGTAACTGTGACACTCTTATCCACCCCTAATGGGCATCACTCATAGAGTAAGCCCTAGTTTCCACCTTCATGGGATGATTCTATACGTAATCCCCACACTCTTTTGAAATCTGTGGACACTGATTCCCAACCTACTAGGATACGTAGGAAGCCTCACTGAGGATCAACCCATTCACTCAAATCCATCCTAATCTCCTCTATGTCATATCTCTAGTAAGATCATTCCCCTCACCTGGGAAACCATGTCATATCTAGGACCACTAGGAATATTTCATTAATAATCCCCACACCATATGATTCTTAATCCTCATTCTCATGTGTAAGCCCGAATTCCCCCACTCAAAACTATGTGGACATTGATTCCCAACCAACTAGGATACATAAGAAACCTCCCTGAGGATCAATACCAACAACCCTAACAATCCATTGACTCCAACCAATCCACCCCAACCCTTCATCCATAACCATCATGATTTTACCTGGGCTTCCACATCTCTGTAAAATCAATCCATCCATTTGGGTTGTTCCTATATGTAAGCCCCATCAACATCATCACTTCTTCTATAAGTACCCAGGAAGCTAACCATACATAATCCCCACATCACCCATCATAAAACCAAGAGAAATCCTCTTGTGAAGGGAAGATAATCATGTAATATCCCCACACCATACACTCTAAAACTATGTGGTTTTTGATCCCTATCTTCTAAATAGGGTATATAGGATGCCACTCTGAGGTTCAATCTCAACCAATGGTAAACCTTAATTCCTCACTCCAAGGGATGTGCCTCTTCACAGTGTGACATCTTCCCTTTATGGGACACACCATCCCAAGTCTTCTCTCATTAGTCATTATGACCTATACATATGGTAAACCTTGTTTTATCTCTCCTAGGTATATGCCTCTTCACAGTGTGACATATTCCCTTTATGTGACACAACATCTCAAGTCCTATCTAATTGAGCGTTCTGATTCATCCATTTGGTAAACCTTCCTGGTGCCTCCGTCCTAGGGATGTACCCATTCATGGTTTGACACCTTATCCTTATGGGACACACCCTCTGGGTCTATTTTCAAATGGTGTTTTGACCCATTAATTTTTAAACCTCCCAGGTGATCTTTCATAGGGATGTATCTCTCTAGTCCGCCTTCATGAGGTGTTATGATCATTTCCACAATACCCCAACATGATGTTAAATTCATCTCCTACCCCGTGTTAAATATGGTATTCCTAAGGAAAACCTCATAAGACAATCCTATGGAATAAGATACCCCCCATCATGATCGATGTGGGATTCCTCAAGTTCCACACACTTGAGAATCACTCTTATAAGGAAGAATCCAAATGATCAATGTTCCAGCATCCAGACATTCCAGTGATTCCCAAAATAACTACTCTCCTAACTGAATGTTTTTTCCCTATCAAGACCCATTAGAATTTCCAGAAAAAATTGGGGGTAATTAACCAGTGAGTATAAAGAGATGGAACGGGGAATGAGTTTCACAAAAAAATTCTTAATCGATGAGGGAGAACCGAAATAGGTGATGAGATCCAAGGAGGAATCCATGAAGGGAGAAACTGATATCACATCATCCCATTTCGATAAAGAAAAAATTTCATAGAGAAAGTGATGAATTATGTATTCATTGGGAAAGTGGGAATGCAGTACACAATGCAGATGTTGGGGAACTACAACATGAAATGAGGATGTGGCCCTATGAAAGCATCATAAATATAAATGGAGAACCCAACATGAACTCTTCTACTCAACATGGGGATTATTATCATTTGATACATCCATAGATAAGCACATCACTAGATCCCAATATTTTGTTCTAGGTTCCACCAAGAAAATAGTGGGCCTGGCATGGGAAACAGAAGAGATTGGGGAAGTTAATCATTGGGTATTTCAATCTTCAACATCATCATCATGGATCTCTTTCTCTAGCTATAAAATATTAGACGACGTTCATGAATAGAGAATCCCTTTCTTGATAAACATATTGATGGATGAATCTTTCAACTTTATAGGACCCAAGCTATAGGAAATCAAATTCCCCCCACTCATAGACACCGTTGATGGAGAAGTAACAATGAGGAAACCTTTAATGACCTTACCAACACTATGACTTCATCCACGACTGTGACTACTAATATCCCATGCCCCATATCCCCTATTAGGATTTTTCAGAGGAGGCTGATAGACACCCTCGTATACCATTTTGAGCAGGATGGTGTCATTCCCACAATGTACATGGCCTCCCAAAAATTAGAGGCTTCTAAGACTTTCCAACAGTACAACCCCCAAGGGTTGTGCAGGGAGCCACTACTCCCCACTTTGACATCCAACTCCTTAGGGAGCCTCTACCTAGTGCGTTCTTATGACTCGATCCCCTACACCATGTAGGTAGAGGATTCTAGGGTCACCCTGGCTATTACTACCACCTAGGAGCCTCCAACAGGGTCTCCCACCAGGCCTCATTAGCACTACCAATGACTGGTTCCTCAGTCTTAAGAATAGGTGGTCCAAACCTCTACTCCATCATCCCTATTTCAGAAGACCTGACACCAAAATCAAGCCAAAAATCTAAGAGGATTCCCATCATGGGGAATCATCTTCCATGACTTACATGGCCCATGCCACTATAGATACTTCCCACCATATCCATTCTATTATAGTAAAGGGAACCATCAATGCCTGATCAGAATTGTGACCTTATCCACCTCATAGGTAGAAGGGCGAACCATCACCGCTGAAGGAATAACTTCAATAATCTCCAGGTCATTTTCAATCTCTTTCAATTATCATATTTTAAATCTATGTTTGTCTTAATGATGAAGCCTTACTCTAGTCTTCTACATCAGCGTCTGGGGAAGAAGCCCAATAAATGAAATTTTTCATCCTGAAAGGTGATATTAACAAGATCTTAGAATCTATTCACATGTATATGTAGGAGTAGGAAGACATGGATCCCTTCAGGGTATCTCAACACAGTCATATCTTTCATCACCAGCTTCATTATCTACCTCTGCATGAGATCATGGATAATATTTATAGGATGTGATATATTGTGAGTTTCCAGTTGATTCGCAGATAACTATTGATCCCCTCACACATGAGGCAATGGTTGGGACCCTGTCTTAAAAATATGTGATGATGTGGTCAACACCGACTCTGAGAGATGACACAACATGTAGTGATCAGTCAATACTTACAGCAGTCTCTCCATCAGCCAGTCCATTTCCACAACGGTCCACATCTATGTCGTTATCATTTTCCCAACCAGCACTGAGTGAAGCGAGGGGCATCCAAGAGTCGGGTCCCACTTTTTAAAAGGGAATCTTTTGGGACACCCTCATTGTAGATCAGTTGTATGAGACATTCTGGCAGATTATAGTTCCCAACTTCATCATTCTAGAGGAACTCACCCAATATGAAGTTAGATTCTTTTGTTGAACCATCTAGGTGATGTTTTTCACCTCCGTGACTGCCAGGTGTTCTACCAAAAGAGCTTGGAGCATTTCAATGACATCAACCAATGATTTTGTATGGTTGAGTTGGCAGTGCTTCCAGTTTTTCAACACCATGCATCACTTAGCTACTACCGAACCCTTCAAAAATGATGCATTCAATGCTTCACAATTATCTATAAAATTATTGAAGAGGAAAACCCACATGTGAAGATCTAGGGCTGGGGGGAGTATGATACCCTCCACTTCAGTCCTCTCCTGAAACAACCAAACTTTCATGGTGAAATCAGGGATATGGCTTTGGGAACCTTCATAGTTAACATGGTTGTACCCAAGATTAACCAAGATAGGGACACCAATGTGGGATTTGATTAAGAGAACCAAATCCCTAGGATAGTGTACCAGTAGGTTTACCCCACAGGTATCCTTAATAGCCATAAAATTTAGGACCATGGGCTCGGAGAACACTCTGCATCATTTCCCTTTAGTAAGAACACCAACAAGGGTAAAGGATAGGTCAGGACCTTTAAACCACCTGAACCATCTAATGCCAAACAAGAGACAAAGGCTGATCTCACCACAACCACCTTGCTCTAGAAAATTATGGATAAACTAAGGCTAATTGATGATATCCTTTCTAAGCACCTTGCATAGTGGTTCCTAGATTATGGTGATCCTCAAAACAATCACGCCCCTCCTCCTTTAGTGCAGCAGGGGCATCCGTAGTTCATTGTCAGCCAGTTGCCTCTCATCGATCTCAGCAATCCCATGAATCCTGACAGGGTAGAGACCATATTCTATGATAATATAGAGTGGTATGTGTTTTTGAATCCACCTAACCACCATGATAACCCTCATCGTGATCTAGATCGAACCGTTCCACAAGCTACTTCACCAGCTACTACCCCAGCCATTCCAAGATCTGTTGAACATGTATATCATGTTGATGAGGCTGTCAATGCCCCAGTGGTCGGGAATCCTTTTGAATACAAGAATCCCCACCAATATGGTCTGATATACACTCTATCTACTCACCTAAAATCCATAGAGATGTGACAGGTGGTAATCCTGCTTTATGAAAAGTTGTATCCTACATGGGTGGATGACATGCAATATCCCTAGATTTCAAGAATCCTACTTTATCTCCTTAAACAATATGGGTGACCCACTGTAGCATATATCCTCCTTTATCTCAAGGCATGGACCCATTTTTGGAACTCCAAAATAGAAAAAGGCCACCAAGATCTAATGTTTTGTGTAAACAATTGGAGGGAGATCATTCTTCTGGTATAACCGGCTACCCATCAGGTCCATTACTAGCTGGGAAGATCTGCACAGGTATTTTCTCTAACATTTCATCTCCACAACATAAAATATGAGTATTTAAGACCTATTAAAGTGAAATAAATTACCGGATGGGTGAGTAGTATACTTTTTCAACCTATGGAAGAGCCTAACATATTCACTCGATATTCCATTGAATCAAGAGCAGCTGCTAAAATTTTTCATAGGGAACATCAAGACTGAATTGGTCCCATCCCTCATCACTTTGAGCTTACCATGTTGTGTCTGAGATTTCTATGACAAGGCCCAATACTTAGAAGAAGCCTTGCAGTAGGCAAAGTAGGCGTGTATGTTGCATAATTCGACTCCTACAATAAGACCCTCTAAGACAAAGACAGATTATGTTTCAAAAATAGAGGGGCCAAGATCACTAGAGTTGTTACTAGTAGAGCCTCATCCAGAACCTCAACAAGGGTAACAACCTCATGACTAGCCTCAAGCTTATCAAAAACCACTTCATAATCTGAAGGAACCACCCTGTAATGCACCATCTCCACCTAGGAGACAGAATCATGTGCTATCCCCCCTTCAGGCTCCAGCCCCTCTTCAAGGACATTCTACCAACAATCTTTTCCCAAATAAGAGAAACATGACCTACTCGTTCAATGAGGATCAACTCCCCAGTTATTTTTACACTGCCTTGGATCAGGGAATTATAAATATTCTAGAATATAAGAAACCCCATGAGGATGATCTCATTGATCTCCCTAACTATTTCTCTCATCCCAAGATCCTTGGGAATATCATCAAGAGATGTTATGTGTTCAAGGACTGACTCTAAGAATATATACATAACAATTTAGTTAGATTGGTCACTTCCTCTACTTAGGTGTCATGTATCTATTCAAATCATGATAGGCATAATAATGTTGAGTGACTTTAGGTATTCAACTACAATACTCAGAAAAATGAAGACATGTTGTCTTATAGAGCAGTCGCTCACACCAATGGTGTCATTCGTTCCTGTTTGAATCAGTCCGAGACTTCTAAAGTTGTTGTTACTCCTCTAAATACCACCTCTAAATATATGGAATCCACTTCACATCCTTACACCCCTCATAATATTAGGCACTAAAGGATCAAGTGAAAGAAAAATCTACCACCAGTACTGATGTCATCCCACACTATCAGCAATTTCATGCCTCCAGAGATGGGAATTGCCCCCAGAATCTGCCCAGTATTGGAAAATTCATCTAATAATGACAATAATTATGCATGTATGAATATCATCGAGTTGGTTGAACCTTATATGATTCCCAATAATGAATAGTCTCATTAGAGCCTTCTGAATGTCCCTAATCAATGCCATCATTGAAGGATCCGAGGATATGTGAATTGTTGGGATTCCCAGACCAATGCTTCAAACAAATTCACAAATTCTACTGAGACCATACAACAAGATCTACATAGAACCTAGTAGGAACAGTCCTCTAATCCCTTCCTATCATACATACTACCAACACCTTTCATGTTACTCGACTATAAAGAATATCCACACCCACATTATAATCAGTCGCATCCAGTTGTGGCCAGGCCTCAACCATCTGGTAGTCAACCAGTGGTGAATCTGATTGGTATGTATAATGAGTAGTAGGAAATTTCTAGAAATAGTCATAATTTGTAAGTTCAACCGTCGATTCATGTTGTGCCTCCTTCCATAAAGAAACCTCTTGTGTGTAGAAATGTGCCCCTAGTATGGAAGTGTGATGTGATCATGAACCTCACCAATATTCCTACAATGATATCTATTCTATATATCCTATTCCTATCAGAATACATGCAATAATACCTTTTATAACCTTTTAAAATCCCCCTCTAGTTTGAGATAGAGGTATCGGCCACAGAGGCCTTCTTTGCTGAGGAAGTCGAGGAAGAAGACTATCTAGCCATCATCTCATTATTTGGAGAAGATGAAGGCTCTACCATATAGGTATATATCATCCCGATGTATATCACCATCAAGTTAAATAGAGTAGATGTCTTCCACTATCTAGTTGACACAGGTTCTCAGATCTATCTTATCTCAACTTGGATGCTCTTTAAGCTAGGAATGACTGATATAGATCTGAGTCCCTCTAACCTAAATATATAGGGTTATGATGGGATAGAGGAGATAAATTTGGAAGAATATATTTCAATACCCAATTCGGTGGCCTAATTTCAGACACTAAATTTATGGTTGTCTCATAGGATACCACTTAAAATGTGTTGATGGGTAGACTGTGGCTTCATTTGTGTGCAGTGGTTTCCCTCCTCATATCGCAAATGCCTCAATTACTCCCTCAACTATCAAGTAGGCATGATGTTAAGTGATTCATATCCCTTCACGTCTTGTGAAACACACTATCAAGATGTTTACCATTAAAAGACCAAGTAATAATGGTTTCAGACCAATGATTTTGAGCACACTACCACTATGGACGACCCATGGATGAACTTGGATAATGTTTTAATCCTCATGGTTCATCAATTGGAAGATAAAATTCTAGACTTGAGACACTTATTCTTAATTTCTACGAAAAAGGGGAGATATATTCCCAGGTATAATAAACATCAGTAGATTACCTCATTCTTATACACAATTTAGGCTTGGGTGATACCAGAACCCCTACCACTGTGAGGTATCAGGATGTTATCCCCATGGATAAAATTTTATTCCATACTTACCTATTCCATCGAGCCGGATTGATCTAACATAGATCAACCTATCACCATTTATTTGACATTAAGAATGGACCCTTCAATTGGAGGCCATATGGAATTGGGTTGAAAGTTGTCATCACCAAGGTTTTAGTAGAGTAGGAGTTCTCCAGTGAGGACTCCAAATCTTCCCAATCAGGCACTGATGTTTCCCCTCGATTATTTTTCTTGGATAAACCATCTACTTCTATACATTACCCTACCTCAGACAATGAATAATGTTTGTAAGAATCCATTCCTACATTTGAATACAATTTCTTCACCACCATTGATGATTTGGTTCAGGTGAATCTTGGTACTGAGGTAGATCTGAGGCGAACACTGATCAGTGCAACCAAGCCTGCAGAGGAATAGAAACAAAACATGGATTTCTTGAAGTTGTATCATGATGTGTTTTCTTGGATCTATGATGAGATTCTAGGACTAGACCCCCATGTCAATGCCCACTATCTGGGTCTCCCTTTAATACATCACGGGTTCAAGTAGCCACCTATGATGATTCACAACTCCCATATCACCATGGTCAAGGTCGAAGCTCATAATATCATCAATGAAAACTTCTTCAAGGAAATTCAATACCCAAAATGGATGGAAAACATTGTTCCCATCTAGAAGAATAACAGACATATCAGAGACTGCAATGAATTTTGGGATCTCAATTATCATTTCCCAAAGGACATTTTTCCTCCTATGGTAATAGAGTTTTAGATAAAAGATACTGCCATGTTCTATGATCTCTCCTTCATGGATGGGTACTATAGATATAATCAGATCCAAATGGACCCTGAAGATGAGGAGTCCACCAACTTCAAAGCGCCACAAGATACCTTATTCTATCTAGGAATTACTTTCTTTCTAAATAATATAGGATCTACATATCAGTAATCCAAGCAGTTCATTTTCAAACTGATCCTCAAAACATTAGTGGAATGTTATGTGGATGATTTAGAGGTCAAATATCACTAGTTTTAGGTCCATATTAGAGATCTTGGAAAACTATTCATCTTTCTCCTCTCCCTAAAGTTGAACATGAAGCCCTTGAAATTCAATTTTGGGGTTACCACTGGAAATTTTCTCAGTTTTATTGTTAAATATAGTGGCATTGATAACAACCTAGAGAAGATAAAGGCCATCAGTCAAATTACTCCTTTGAACAACCGTCCAGAGCTCCAAGGCCTTCAAGGACATTTAGCCTATATACGCTGATTCATCACGAATCTGAATGGAAACTGTAATCTCTTATATAGACTCATGAATAAAGTCACCATATACCAATGATATGAAAAATGTTAGACCATTTTTGAGGAGATCAAGTGGTATCTGCTATATACTTCACCTCAAATGTTTCTTATCTCTGGGAAGTCATTGTTACTTTATATGACCACCCTGGAATGTTCCCTCAGTGACCTGATCAACTAGAAGAGA
This sequence comes from Viscum album, assembly GCA_963277665.1. Classification (NCBI taxonomy): domain Eukaryota; kingdom Viridiplantae; phylum Streptophyta; class Magnoliopsida; order Santalales; family Viscaceae; genus Viscum; species Viscum album. The sequence goes on from OY728148.1 coordinate 1,814,953,319, forward strand.
AAAAATTGATAGATAATAGTTTATACTATCTCAGTTGCATACTCCTTGACATGAAGTACATATACTCTCCTATAAATAAGTGTTACCTCACATTAGTTTTTGTAGTGCATAATTTTTGACACTCTTTGAAGAAACATGAGATACAGCTGGTATCCTGCATGGACACACTAAAGTATATCCTAAACCACCATATGTTTATAGGTTGTCTTGTACATTGGGTAGTGATTATTCAGAATTTCTACATTAGATTTATTCCACATAAGGCTGTCAAGGTCTGGACTTTGGAAGAATTTTTGGTCATCCATCCCGCCCCCAAAAATCAGTCAATGGATCTTGAATTTCCAAACAAGGTCATCCTCTCAGTGGACCTGGCTATGCCATGTTGGCCGAATCATTTCAATGGTGATTACCAGAGCCCAACCTACAAGAGTATAAACAATACCAAACTCAATAGAGTAGGCATAGGGATTGTCTTCATCACCCCAACATTTGTTGTCCTTCCATACTTGTTCCTATTATCAGAAGGTTTCCCCAACAACATGGAATAGTATTAGGCTCTCATTAATAGTCTCAAGATATCCCTCAATATTGATGTTCCCCACTTTCACATCAAGGGAGACTCTCAGTTAGTCCTCTAGCAGATCAAATGTGACTATGTCATCAAGAATTCGGAACTCATGTCCTTGTTGGAATGCACCTACTAGCTGGAACTCCCTTCTTGGATGGAGGTTACCCAGGAACCCCCGTCAAAGAATAGTAGATCCAATGAAATGGCTTGTATAGATTCTTATCTTATAGAGCCTAACTAGGAAGATCTATTTATCCATGTGGAACATCCAAGGGTCATCTCTCCCATCACTCATGAGGATGATTAAAGGTATAAGGTAAATCACCTGACTTTCAGTTTATCCACATCAAGACCTCAATATTATTCCATAGCTGAAGAAACCTCTAATTGGATAACCCATTTAATTGAGCATCTTTAGCATGAAAATATCCCATTAAATTGAGAAAAATGTGAGATAATACATCAGTGTACAACATAATTCGACCTCCAGAGTGGTCCCAACCTTTATAAGACTCTCTAAAAACATGGGTTCAATGTAATTATCCATTTATGTATTCATGGAGACAATATTACCTAGTTTATGAGAGAATTTCATGATGGTTCTTATGGATCTCATCAGTAATAATTTAATCTTTCCCAATATATTTCATGGTTGGGTTATTTCATGCCAGCCATAGTTCATGACTATATTTCTTTCACTACGAGTTTCCACGCATATCATATCCATGCCAAATTAATTCATCGAATTATAGAGCATATTCATACTTACAAGTACTCTTGGCCCTTAGGTGTTTGAGGACTCAATTTCATGGGACCATATCCACCAGAAATAGCTCGACAATGCATGTTTATTCTGACCAAGAAGAATTTATTTTCCTTGTGGGTAGTTGTGATTCCACTTAAGGAAGTTAAGGCCTAGTCTATTTTCATGTTCATGAGATCCAACATCATATATTGATTTGGAGTCCCTCATTTTTTTCTCACTAACAACATCATCAAATTTTGAGATATTAGGATGAATAATTTGTACACCAAGTACGACATCTAATCCAGCCATAATTCTTGCTACCAAATATTGGAAAATAGATAGATCGAGGCATTCAACAATACCATCTCCAACATTTTTCAGAAAATGGTTTGTCAGAATAAGAAAATTTGTCCAAATGATCTACCCAATGCTCTCTAGTTTGATCAGATGAAGACTCTCAATTCCACCCAGGTGACCCCATATTCCCTAGTTTATGGAAAATAAGAAAATTATTCCCATCGATATCCATCTAGCTTTACTCCGAACAATTTTATATAATCATAAAATGTTATACAGGATAGATGAAGTCCATCTAGATGAAATGGAATCCCTAAAAAAGAATAGGATCTTGGATTTTCATAATCTAGAGAGTCACTAGAACAATATATCCGTAGATTTCAATTAGAATGTTCATCACATATCCTTCCTTCAAGGTGAAATAGTACTGGTTCTATGGATGTTAATGATACCAAGATGGAATCCACTAAAGTTGGACCCAAATGGGAATGGCCTTACATCATTCACAATGTATATTCTAATGGTGTGTATTCCTTGGTCACCAGGGATAGAGAGTACATCACTCCTCTGACTAAGTACAAGTTCCTTAAATAGTACTTCATGTGAAGGTTATATAGACTTTTACATATTTGAAACATGATGTTAAACCATGCTTCCTTGTCGCATTTTCATGATGGTAAATTGCATAAAATTTTAGGTCTTATGCACATGATGTTAAAATGAGAACCCAAGTCCAAACATCATGAATTTTAACTATGTATGGGTTCTCCCTAGAATTGTGCTGTGTGGTGCAGACCCCTTGGGTACTCATTCATGTCATGTAATAGCTGCTACATAATATACATTCCTTGTATAACTCCTTTCATCCTTATGTCCCTATAACATGATGTTAAACTATGATACATTTTACTAGTTTCATGATAAAAAACTATATAACATGTCATCCTGGAAACATGATGTTAAACTATGTTTCATCTTCCTTACCATATTATGTGAAATTGTGTTGCAGTGTCCTTACCTCATGGAATTAAACTACACAGACACATCGTTGGCACATGATGTTAAACTAGGATCCCATGGTCTAAACTTTATGACCTTAAACTAAGAGAGTTTGGTACAATAAATATGACCTTAAACCATTTTCAATACCATGATCTTTTTACCTTGAGTTTAGTTGGGTACTACCACTAACGTTCTCTGATGCAATGGGGTGCAAAACCTAAAGTGTCAAGTTCCATAAAAACACTTCTTTGACCCATATCCATATTTCTAGTCTTTCTTGGTTTGGATTTCTTTCATATTTTATATTCTGATGGACCCCCTAATGGTGATGGTCTCATTCCATATTTGCCTCACCTCTTGTCTTGGGAGAATTCCCGAATGAATCTATGGAAACAAATAGCGGATCCTATGTTTTGAACATGGTTAGAAGTCGATTATGTGTTTTCATGCCCCATCATTGACTTATGAAGTTGTGGATCCTATATTTTGAACATGTTCAACAGTGGTCCTATCCATCAGTCTCCCCTTACATAATTTGGATATCGGAAGTTTCAATTTACATCCTCCCCACATCCAAATGTTCTAGTGGGACTCAACCACCCTTGGTATCTCCCCTTCAGGCATCTCCACACATTGAGTTGGAATGTCAGTGTCATTGGGACATTCTCAATCTGGAATTCCTGTAAATGTGTTGTATGCTTATACATATGATGGGGAAGCCTCACACCACTCCATTTTTCCCAGACCAAGCATGACTCGTGTGGGCTTAGGAGTTTTGGTAGGGATCTTACTCATATAGGGGAGCTACGCAACCCAATGGTCGGAATTCTATGACCCTGAACTAAGAACCATATAGTCTAATCTATACAACTCTAAATAGTACAACACCACCATGATTATCTTGTATGATAGGAAATCACTTCTGGAACTAGTATTTTACACCTTTGTGATCAAGAACTACGTATGGATTGATTCCCATATTTATGGGATATATAGGAATGGCGAGACATTTCTTCTTTGGGTCTAACCATAATTTCAACCTTTCAACCTCTTGTCCTGAGTTTTATCTAGGGAGTGTGTGGTTGGGTGTGAGCCTCACTGGTCCTCATTCACATCGAGTTATAACGGATGCACCATATACCTCCCTTAAGAACAATCCTCTCCCCATTTTCCTGGTTTAACAATGATAAACTACATAACATTTTATTTCTTAGGAACATGATGTCAAACTAGGTGATTAAGTCCGACCATTATGAATTTAAACTATAAAAAGTATTCTCTGTAGATTGTTTCATGCAGTGTTGAGGCCTCCTAAGTCCTTATTCATGTTGGGTTTCCCATAACAACTGCACTACACATGTCTGTTTTAACCCCTTTTACCATTATCCAAACTCTATGACCTTAAACAAAGAGCATATTCTCTAGGAAACATGACCTTAATCTATATGCAGTAGGTCCAAGCATTATGAACTTAAACTGTGCTCAGACCCTATAGTCCAAGCATCACAAATCTACACTATATGAAAATATACTCAGGAATATGTAGTGTGGTGATGAGCCTCCATGAACCTCATTTACATTAGGTTCATCACATCACCATGATATGTATATCCTCTTAATAAGAATACCCCACATTATGAATTCTATGAACCTAAAATAAGAACCATACAGTTCAATCTATATGACTTTAAAATGTATAACACCATTATTATTTCTTAGTCTGAGGGGACATCACATCAAGAACATGCATTATATCATGTTGTGATCAAGAAATATGTCTGTCTTGATTCCCATCCTTATGGAATATTTAAGAATGCACAAAAATTTCTTCTTTGCAACCAGTTGTAATTTCAACCTTTCAGCCCCTTATCATGAGTTTTCTCTTAGGAGTGTGTGGTATGGTGTGAGTATCAATGGTTATCTTTCACATTAGGTTACTTTATTATGACATGCACATTCCCATTGGAGCACCTCACCCACAATTTCCTAGTCACATGATGATAAATGGAATAGAAACCAGAATCCTTATGGAACAATGATAAAATGGATGAACTAGTCTTGTCACATGACTTTAAACAGAGGCATCATCATCCTATCTACACAATGAAAAACAACACAACATTGTGGTGTTCTTGCCTGAAAGGACATCACCTTCCACACTGGTCACCTACCATGCCACATGATAATAACTATGTGTGTTTTGATTCCTATCTATTTAGGATACATAATGATGCTCAGATTTTCTATCCTAGTTCAACAACACTAAAAAAATATATAATAATAACATAAAAAATATAAAAATATAAAAAAATATAATTCCATCCCTCTCTATGTATGGTCCAGACCTTAAGATAGAGATTTCCCTTTAATAAATACATGTGGCTTGATTTCTATCCTCATGGGATAAATAGTGTTGCATGAATCAACAATTTTGTTTCTAATAAAAACATTTTATCCCCTTTGAACATAGGTTTATATTTGTCCTTACCGTATGAAATTAAACTAAAATAAATTCCATAACTATGTATAACATGATTTACATCTTTATAGGATACATAGATATGTCCATACATTTCATATTTAGGCCCATCCACAAGTTCATTAACCTTTTTGTGCCCTTTGGCATCAGTTACTATCTAAGAATTGTTACCTTGAACTTTATGCCATTCATCTTAAGGTGTGTATGCAACACATGAGCCTCCTTGGCCTCATTCACATAGGGTTTTACCTCCTACATGCTCTGTGAATACCATAATACAAAAAATTTTCTATTGGTACATGCAATGAAACCATAAACTATTTGTACACTCAGGTCTGAATCCTACTCTCTGATATGTCCAGTACCCATTTTGAGTCCTCCTCGGTTTCTATTTTCCACCATCATTCAAATCTAGATGGACCACCTAATGGTGATGGTATCATGATTCTTTGGATCAAATCTCATATTGGACCAACTCCGTAATGGATCTTTGGCTAAAAATGACAAATCATGTGTTTAAAACATGGTCAATAGTCAATTTTACATTTGTTCACCCCATCCTCAGCTAGTATAGTTACAATCCCTATATTTCAAAAAAGTTCAACAGTTGATACTTGATTACCTATCCTTATTTCATCCTGGAATTGGAATTCAATACATAAATCATTTTTAAATATTTGTATCATGGTGATATTCGATCCATGGTTTCACCCCTAAAGTGCACTCCCACATGTCAAATAGACCCCTATACCATTCCATTTTTCCTACACAGAGCATTGCTCATGTAGGGTTAGGATTTCTGGTAAGGTGTGTATTTTTTTGGTTGAGTCATGCATGAGCTCTTGTATCCAAAATGTATGACATCAAACTAAGAGCCTTGTAGAGAAAGTGTGGTGTGTCGAGTTTGTTACTTCGTCGAACCACATATACCCACTTTTGGGAATCCTTATTCAGTTTTGTTTCTTATATTTGTGGAATGTGTAGGCCTCATTGGGATCATTCATTTCAGGTTTCTTCCCTACATACCACAAAGATACTTTAGGACATTTCAAAGTCCATTTAACATGACTTTAAACTGTTGTCTAGGGTCTAGGAAGTGTAACATTAAACTATGTTAAATAGCCCAATCACATTATGTTACACTATGAGAGGTGTCCTAATCACACAAAATTAAATTTTACCATGTATCAACCTCAATGTATGACATTAAAATATGTGTTAATCATCCTCACTTGAATGAAATAAAACTAAAAGGCATCTCATGCCTCACCAGAGGGGTCCTCTCCCCCAATGTTGGTCATCTACCACATTGTTTGCATCTTAGACTGTCACTCAGCATTCAAGACGACACTCCCTTTAAAGATATGTTTGTTCATTTTCCAGACCAATACACCCACATAGGTGTTTTATAAGCCATGGAGACATAGTTCTGAGATTCTTGGAAGACATTTGAACATTCTACCACTCAATTTCCATGATTTGTGTGCCCCTTTATTCGGATCCTCATTCTCTTCGATGTATGAAGGGACCCCCTAACAAAATGATGTCTTTCCAGGGCTCACCTAATATCTTGGTCCAACGTTCCCAATGACTTCGGGTAACAATTCATCAAATTCCCAATTTTCAAACATAGTCAGCAGTTGACCGTTGTTTTCTTGTCCCTATTTCCAGGTAATCAACATGGATAATTTTTTTTAAACATGGTCAATAATTTTCTTATATTTTGACTCTTCACCCATTTTGTTTTAGATTATCAGTATCGTCATTCACACTACCCATTTGCCTTTATTTAGATAGATTACAACACCCCTGAAGTTGTCCCATTCATGCACTAGAGCACATCAGGAAAGGAAAGTTATCTTCTTTGAGATCCTTATTCTCTAGCCACATACTCTCTATACTTGAATGATATTGGTGTTCATTCAACAACATCAGACCTAAGTGTTTAGTGATTATTTTATACTCTCATACAAAGTGAACAATATGTGGTTCTCCCTTGTTTCTCATATTGGTCATGACCCATGTGATCTTAGGGACTGATCATTAGTTTTATCACAAATATTATTGAGACATAATAATGAAATCATGAAAGAATGTTTCCACTTATGAAATTCAAGGAAAGAAAACAAGAAATTTTGTTTCATTAGTTTGAAAAAAACATCCCCTATGGACCCACCCCTTTAATATATTTATTCAGATCTTCTGCCTTTTTGCGTGTAGCCTCCAGAGTCTGCTACCACTACCAAATCTCTCTTTCCTGATAAGTGACAACTGGGTGGAGATCATTCACCTCCGATATTCATCATGTTATATTTATCTTAGAGATCAACCACTTAACATCCCTCATGTTTTATCCACTCTTGGGTCTCTCATAACTATACCCTCAATCATATGAAAAGTTCCTATTGATTAGTGATAAAATAGAAATGCTTTCCCCTATATTATTCTCGATGATAGATCACATATTCAGCCTCTTAAAGCTTCTAGATGATGTTATAATTATCCTAGCACCAAGAGGCATCCATGTGTTAACTTTTCCATCATCTTATCAGTAAGATAGTCACAAACTAGTGCATACTGATCATCATAATCTACCCCTTAGGCACACAGAAAAAGTATCCAATGGTGAAGTGACCCCATCTAGCTCACACATTGTGATTCTGGAGTGTTTTGAAAGAAATTATTGATTCAATTCCATGTCTGGCGTTGAATGGTTGTACTTTATTTATCCACCTCAATATTGGAGTCATCCAACTCCTCAGTATTTGCAGGCTCATATTCTAGGAAAGTGTCCATAAGTCCAGTAGCATGGTCTTCCTATGGAATCATCTTTGAGATACTGGGATCTATGGAATGGGGATGGACATATTCACTTATTTCTCCCTCAATAACCTCACATACTCCATCTTTGATCTCTTCCTTATCATTAGAACCATCCGTATCTACAACCTCTCACTCATCTGTTTCCAAGGCCAGATCAGCTTGGATGGTTAGCTCCTTGTGGATATGCACAATAATTGGAAGAGATCCAAAAGATTCCACAACCTCATCTATTTTTTGGGAATATAGTATTTAGAGTGCTACATATAATTGAAACTCTAGTAAACCATATCCTCAAGTGATAGGTATGAGTCTGTGATGGTAGTGACTTACGAGAGGTGAGCACTACCAGATCAAGTTCACGAGTCACTATAGGAACTTACACCATTGGAGACCATTTAACTCTTTTTATTTCAATGACTGGCACTATATACCCATGAAAAATGGGAATATAATGGGATTCCAATTTTTTCTCCCTGAACCCTTAGCTGGCTCCCCACTAGTCCCCTCAGCTTTGACCAGCTCGTTGCCTAGCTCAGCCATGGGTACAAGTCCGAGGATACATCCTTATGCACCCATTAGCACATTCTCGCCCCTACAGTGTGGGATCCTTGATCAACATCAATTTACTTATGTAAAGGACAATTTTTGGTTAGTGGATCTATGTTTTTAAATGGGAAGGGACCAAGAATATGTAATTTAAGACTTACCAAGAGATACTTAGCGAGCCCCTCATCAGAGCCCATAATTTTTCCGCTCCCTCAGGGACTCCCTTTATGAATGGTTTTACCTGAGGATTACCGGCTACCACTATCTTCTACATTACCCTCTTCTCCTTCTTCTTCTTATTCCATATCCTCTTTCTCTTCCTCTTCTTCTTCCTCTCTTTCTTCTTTCTCTTCTCCATCATCATTGTCATCCTCGGGTGTCATTTCTTCCAGATCATACACTTGACTGAGCATTACTTTTAGAAGGACATGTGGTCCTTCATGTTACCCATGTTGGCACACATTGATGTCCATGACCATCATATATGCATACCTCTGATTGAAATATACCTTGTCTGCAACCCAGATGAGCTCGATGTTAAGTAGCTCGATCTCATCCTACATTAGTCTCCACCACAGCTATTCTAGAGATATTTATTGAAATAGTGTTCTCTAGTCCAGCCAAAGTGAAGGAAAGATAACATCGATTGTATGTTGAAGTAGATATCTCAGTTTCTTCCCAAGGGCCTCTTTCTTCATCCCCTAATGTTTACTTCAGGACCACCTCCTTTTAAGAGATGGAGGTGAGGTATCACCTTGTGATGTCCTCGATACTGTGCCACCAGATTGTTATTCCCTTGATTCCTAGCTTGCATCCAAAGTTGGATTCCCTCCTGCCTTCTTACCACTCTACCCCCACACTCACTTCTTTGATCTTCCAAATTATTCTTCACAAGATTGGTTTTGGATTTTACTCCACCCATTTTTTCTCATATTCCACTGATAGTATGACATCAACATATGCATGTGAAACCATGATAGTCTCACAAAATCCCATAGTCATTATCATGAACAAAAATTGGAGGAAGACGCAAGGGTTAATATCATCAAAAACCACTATATGCATTTTGTTCGACACCTATTGAGGGAATATAACTTTTTAGGAAAGTGGGATAGAATGTATGGTTCAAAAAGTATCTTCCCATTAATATGGGCCACTAACACACCACCTCCAGTTCTTTGTAAGTGTTCTCTCTACTCTAGTGAACCTCACAATTCATCCGCCATCTGGCCGACTGAAGTGCAGAATGGGTGGAAGTTAAAATTTTCATGGTTTCCGATATAAAGTATGATTTATTAATGATTAAGGGTCGGTGGTCGGACCCCAGTAATGTTCAACAGGAAGAGTTTTAGACAGTTTCTTGGAGGATGGATGGAATTTGGAAAAATGTATCCACCATGATGAGATGAAATCCAGTCATGTAGGATGTATATTGGATGAAATATTCTCCTAGGTGTGCTTCCCCTTGAGATGTGTCCCAAAATGATATAAAAACTTACCAAGATAGGCACTCCTTGGTTGACCATGTTGTGAGATTCCATAATCAATGGCATCACTAAGATCCCTGGGTGGACCCCCATTCTCATGTCCCTCACCAGAAACAACCACCCACTCAAGAAGGTAGTAAATAAATAATCATATCAAACCCATGGGTCCTAGATCTCATCCATATTGTACCCCCACATTTGATATTGTCCTGCCTCTAGAGTCACCCAATATTATTCCACCTTTCCCCTCTGAGATTCATTATGTCACTGCTTCTGTCGACTCGACATCCTCACCTTATTATCCTTCTTAAATAACTGATTGAAACACCCCTGTAATGGGATATCCTTCAAGATGTACTCAATATTCTTCTTCTTTTTCTCTGCATCAAGAGATACCATGTTTGGATAGGGGTTCATTCCTTATCTTACTAGGTATTATTGGGTGTCAAGAAATCATTTTATTAGAGACAAACCATGGGAATACCTCCAATACAGTGAATGTACAATATGATAATATTGACCTCCCCATGGTGAAGGTGGAACATGTTCATTTTTGGAGACCATTGTCTGAAGATCTCTGAGACCAGGTTCTATTGATGATAGATATGGAACTATGATGTACCCACGGATTCATACAACCTGATTTCATGCAACTCTTATACAAACTCCTCACATGTTTAATGTACCCAGTACACCCATGACCATTCAATTATAATGTTTCCCCCAAACCTTAGGTCCCAATATTTATTCCAACCCACACCTTTATCCCTTATACTGCTTTGTAATATTCTTGTATAGTGGGAAGGTTACTCCTCAGCCATCATATCATATCCCATGATTGTTCTAGTATTTTAATTTAAGAAATATACATTCATTTCCTGATGATCTCCAGTGATGTTTCCATGATTTTTGATATTGTATCGATTGTGGTTGTCTTCCCATGTGAACCATGACTGTAGTGAATCAGTTTTGAATCCCCGGATGGATACTTCATCCGGCATCACAGAATTACACAATGAGAGACTATAGCTTAAGAGATAATCCTTCTATATCCACATCAACATGACCAAGACCATATCATTTTCTGACATGAACCTCCTATCATGATGTATTTGAGAGTTCTCAATCATCTCTACTCTTCATTTGGAAATGGAATATTCCCTATCAATATCAACTCGTTGACCTACTATGTCGATCAAGTTTGGAATCCTAAGGATGAAGCATGAAATATCAAGGGTTGGTGAAAAAAAGGATTTCCTGTACATATGATTTGATGGAGGTTGCAGAAAAGATAAAAAATTCCTCCCAAGTCTGAAGCACGTAAGAATCAATGATTGTGCATAAATAAACAACCGAGTTTTGATTTTCCACTAAGGACTTAGAGACTTATATGAATGAGAGAGAAATAACCTATCATACGGAAAGTGAAGATACTATGTATAGGGGCCCACCGTATATTTATAGGAATGGAATACATCCTCTGCACATGCACAATACTTACTCCTTACAGAACTCAAATTCTACACGCACCTCCACTAATACACTATTATTTTCATCATTTACCTTATAAATTGACTTTATAGTCCTATTTCATCTCATATTCTGGGGGGGGATTTTTTGGTGATGAATTCCACACAGTACCACCAAGGACATTTTTTTGGTAAAAGGAAGCCACCATTTGATTCAAGGAAACATGCTAAGAATCCCAAGGAAAGTGCATGAAAGATAAATAGAGTGCACAAAAGACTGAAAATAATACGCAAGAATTTTTTGCACCCAATGTGATGGATGATTATGCTATTCCATAGAGTCTTATAGAATCAGACAAGGAAGTTTTTTGTAATATTTTTCCTTTGTGCGCAAGATTGGGTCCCATGTGTAAGGTCGTCCGGTTCCAAATGTGATATCAAACAAGCCTTTCTAACATAGAGTACCTCTTCTGAACCGCAAACTTCCCATGATACCACCAAATAGTTTTCCCATATATTGAAGGGAACCCCCTCCCTCGACCAGGGTGATCATTCAGAAGGTGAACCAATGCACTATTTCATGTAAGACTCCTCTTCCATGATATCATGCAAGACATGAACCCCTCAAGGTACTAAATCTCATGTGAAAAGCCCCTGGGGGTACTCATTCATGTAGGCCCACAGTGGATTGACGGTCAACCTTTGATTTTAATTACAAGTCAAGCGCGTATAAACATCGCCTCTAGAACACAACCTCTAGCCATGGGTGCACCTTGATCTTGTGATCAATCCTTCCTCTTGCATGGAAGCCTCTAGTATTGTACGCATCCCTTACTATAGGCTTGATGGGATTTATTTATTCCAATACACCATATTTGAGCCCCTCTTACAAGAAACTCCCATGTCTTGCATGAACCTCCTCAGTGTGGCCCTTCATGCTTTCACATAGTTATTTCTTGGACCCTCGTGAGGGGTCCATTGTTTCGGAGTGCTACTTATTGATTTTCTTCATAGGTATACTAATCGCTATTTCTTTTGGGAAACAGTGGAATTTATGGAATATGGAATATAGGTCACCTGTATTCATCCTTATAATAGGAATTCTCCTGGGAATGAAACCTGGGGATTTGTTTAAAGATGAGGTGCATGGATCATTGATAAGTATCTCCTATATTCATCAAACAGAAAGTCATTACCTAAAAGAATAAGGTACCTTGAGGTGCTCTGAAGGTGGTAGAATCCTCATATTCAAGGGGCATTTGGATCTGATTGTATTTGGAATACCCATCCCTGAAAGAGAGATCCTGAAAAATAGAAGTGTCATCGATCAAAATCTTTGTTACCAAAAGAGGAAAATCATCATTCAAGAAATCCTGTTTGAGATCCTAGAAGTCGATACAGACTCTGATATTATCATTCTTTTTTATTTATGGGAATGATGTTGGACAACCATATAGGTTACTGAAATTCATTTATGAAGTTGTATTTGATGAGATTATCAACATTAGACATGACCATGGAACCATGAGAACGGTGAATATTCTTGGGAGGCTTCATGAACCTACAATGTATTGTAGGGAGACAAAGACCGTGGAAAGTGACCTGATGGTCTAGTCTGGGAATCAATTTTTAGCTCCAAGAAAATACACCAAGATTCTACTTCAAGAAATCCATGTGTTTCTTTTGTTCTTATGTAGGAATGAAAACACTAATTATCAATGGAATCTTATTGAACAAACTCATCAATATTGGTGGAGATGTGTTCTTAAAATGCAGGAGGGGTATCTTCTAAACCCTCTTCATTATCTATGGTAGGGGAATCAGTAGAAGGAGATGGATCATCCAAGACAACTGATCCTGGGGGAACACTGGGGTCCACTTGGATAGATGTGGAGTTTTCACTGGGGAACTCCTACTCTACTGAAACTATAGTGATTAAAACTTTTGACCCGATTCTATTAAACCTATAACTGATGGGACCATTCTTGATGTCAATGAAATTGTGAAGGGTCAGTTTATGTCAGATAAACCTGGCTCAGAGGAATAGGAAATTGTGGCATATAGTTGTATCCATGTGTTAAACAACCCTATACCTAATAGAGGTAGGGGATTCTATTATCACTTAAGCCTGACCCATGTCGGAGTACAAGGTAATCTACTGACATTCCTTACACATGGGAACACATCCCCAATTTTTCTCCAAAATTATGAAGAAGTGTCCCAAGTATACATTTTTGTCCTCTAAATGATGAATCTAGAGGATGAAAGCGTCATCCAAGTCCATCCATGGTTCATCCATAGTGATAGTTTTCTCAACCTCATTAGTATAAAACTGTTTTTCCTTTCTCTTGTAATATTCAGCATCCAGATAGAGGTATTCACAAGAGTCAAAGGGAGGCACATCAACCTAGAGTATGGCCACTCGACTGTTGATGGAGTTATTAAGGCACTAGTGATATGAGGAGGGAATCACTGAATGTAGATGAATCCATGGTCAACCCACCAATGAATTATAGGTGGTATCCTACAAGATAAACATAAATTTAGAGTTTAACACCAGACCACTAAACTGGGTCTTTAAACGGATTCTTCCACATAGTCGCTGCATGGTCTTGTCATAACCCTATATCATTAGGTCAGAGGGACTCCTATTGGATTCAGTCAGTCTTAACTTGTGGAGCATCTGGGTTGGGATAATATTGATCCTAGAACCTATGTCAACTAGAAAGTGGTGGACTTATACACCATTTATCTAGAATGGTAATATATAGTGGGAGAATATATCCCTATACATTAGATCCTTCACATTTTCCTAATAATGAGATGATTTCTTGGAATTTTTCTTTCTCGACATCCTAATCATAGAAGGCCTCTCCAACCACTAACTTTACCTCAAAATTTTGGAGGATTTTCAAAGATTCTATGGGGTATTGTTACATGTCTTCTAATAGATGCATGGAATTAAGAATCAAAATATTTTTAGAAATGATGTCAAGGTTCTTGAGAACTTTATAATTCCATGTTAGGCACACATTTCTACCCACATGGGGTTTCTCTATGGAAGGAGTCATAGTGGGTACTACTGGTCGAACGAAAAGATTCTCACTTTTTTTGGAAATGTCCTACTTCTCATTTGACAAACCGTTCAGAGTCTCTACTAGATGAATGTTAGATGGATATGTCTTGGAAAAAAATTGACATGACTGATTATAATTCTGTTGCAGATGTTATTATTGGTTGGGTAACATGATTGATGATGGTGGTAAGTCTGATAGGATGGGTTGGGAGGACTGTGCCTGATGGGTCATGTGCAGATCTTGTTGACCAGTCTCAGTAGCATGCACTACTTGGTTTGAATCAATGTCCTCATCATCTTGGAGATTCTCATATCCTAGGCTACTTAGACAATGACGTCATCCAAGGGCATTCAGAGGGATATCCTGATACAAGTTTTTTATTATGAACCATATAATAATCCACATAGTCGATGGTATTCCAAAAGGAATACTCCTAGTCATAATCAGAGGAATATTTCCATAGTGAGAATATTTTAGGGGATATTTCCATCTCGAGAGACATTAAATCATCGAGAGCGTGGGATGAAATTGGTTCTGATAAAGGATTTTCCTTTCCCAGGAACCATCAACACCTACTCTTATGAGAGGTGGAAGGCTGTGATTATGAATGAAATAGATGTAGAGACATTAGTCAGAGGAGTCTAAGTGACTTCCAGAGTCTTGAGCCGATTCAAATGGGAATGGATAACACCATGTACCCAAGCGACTACTCTGTGATCTAACCTGTCATCATATTTTTTGAGCCCACAGATAAATACCTAATACCAATCACCTTGGTTTTCACTATCATGCTTTTCATAGGATCATGCCACTTGTACTGAGGTAGGTTCAAATATGTCTATATTGTAATTTACCTGTTCTCAGATTCAGTCCTTGAACCCATAGAATTTCTTGATGGTATTCCCAAGGATCCTATGATAAGGGAAATAGTCAAGGTGATCAGTGAGAGTGGCCTCTTGGGGTTTCCTATATTATAGAAGCTTAAAAATTTCCTAATTCATGGCACTATGGAAATAACCATAGTCCCAAGCCTCACTGAATGAGTAGGTTCAATTTCTTCTATCCAATAAGGGAGTTTTGGGAACCTAGCCTTGACAAGGGGCTGGAGCCTGATAGAGGGATAGATCCTGATTCTCTCACCTTGGTGGAAGTGGTGAATTATAGGTTGTGTCTAACGATTCTATGGTGGGAGTTTCTGAGCCTGAGGTTGGGAATATGGATATTTACCTCAGTGAGGTTGTGGATTAGGATCTTTCACTAACAAATCCAACAGTCTAAGGGCCTCTATCTATGTAATGAAAAAGGTCTCAGCCTTGGAATATCTTCTTACAGGAGCTGGACTAGTCTATAGACATGCTTGTTTGGCCTGCTGTAATTATTCTTCTAAGAATTGGGCATTGTTAGAGAAATCCTGTAAATCACTTAGGAATTTCTGAGTGATAAGGGATGGAACCAATTTAGTCTTGATGTTCCCTATGCACGTCATCAACATTTTATCTTGAGATAGTGTCATATTGAGTGAATATGTTAGGCCCTTCCATTAGGTGATTAAGTCTACGACTCTCTCAACCAGTATTTTTTTCACCGTAAGAGGTTGTTAATACTCTTTTTATGTGTAGTAGAGTTGAACTGGTATAGAAACATCATCTGATGATCTTCTTAGCCACTATAGGACTTGATGGGTAGCTAGTTGTACCAGATGAATGCTGGACCTTGAAATTTCTATATAAAACATCGGATCTTGGAGACCACTTGCTATTATAGAGTTCCCAACAAGAGTTCACACCTTGAGATGAAGTGGGACAGATACTGAAGTGGGTCATCCATCCCATTGAAGGGGAAAAAAGTAGGATTCCTGAAATCTGGGGGTTCTAATATTTCATCCACCCATGTAATATATGACTTTCCATCAGGCGGTATTTACACCTGTCACATCTATAGGGCTTCAAGGAGAGTAGTGAGAGAGGCTATCAGATTGACTTGTTAGGTATTCCTATATTGGTGAGTATTAATAACCACCAGTAAGTTGATAGGATCATCAACATGATATATAGGCCCAACGGCTCATGGAGAATATATTGGAGCATCTTGTGGAGCAGCTGGTAGATCAACTTATGGAACAGGTTAATCCAAATCCTAATGAGTGTTATCATGGTGCTCATGAAAATTCAACAACACATACAATTACCACTTTCCATATAATTTGTTCTACACCCTTTTAGGATGAAAGGGATTACTTATATTGACAGGAGTCAACAGGCCATGAAGGACCAGTTTCTTCCCCTGCTTTCCCAGAGGATGATGGGTAGGATTGTGTTAAGGATCACTATAATCTAGGCGCTTCTCTATACGGCTCTCAGCAAGGAGCTTGTCAATGAAACACTTTTTCTAAATAATTTTCTTGAAAAAGTCAGTCATGGTGAGATCAACCTTTGTATCTTTCATGACATCAGATGTGTCAAGTGGTTTAAAGGTCTCAACTTATCCTTTATCCTTGTAGGAATTCTTACCAATGGTAAATGATTTAGAGGGTTCTCCAAGGAAATGATCCTACCTTTGCTGGTGAGTAAGAACTCCTGAGGGGTCCACCTAATATTGTGTTACCCCAGGAAGTGGGTTATCTTCATCAAATCCCATGCCAATGTCCCATATCTGTTTATCTTAGGGAAAAACATGTTCACTATGATGGTTCTGAGATGCATATCATCAATGTCAATAGGAACATTAGGTTGTCTTAGGATAGAATATAAGTGGAGGGAACTGTACTTCCCCCATACATAGATCTACACATCTAGGGTTTCCTCTTTAATAATTATATGAAGCACAATGAAGCTCTAAATGCATCATTGTTGAAGGGTCCGGTGGTAGCTCAGTGATTCATGGTGATGGGACACTAAAAGTGTTTCCAACTCAACTACGAGGAACCACTGGTCAATGTCATAAAAATGATCTTAGATCATTTTATAGACCACCTAATGGTTGTGGAGGAAAAAACACACCACCCAAATGCTTCAGATAAATAATGTAACCCGATCTTTGGTGAGGGCCTCTAGAATTTTGAAGTTGGATACTACAATCATCCAAAACATCTCAAACAACTAATATGTAGTGAGTGTTTCCCTAAAGATTTCATACCTGGAAGAAGGACCCGACTCTTGGATACCTCAAGATCTAATCAGTGCTATCTACGAAACTAGAAACGACACGTATGTGGACCATTGTGGTGGTGGAATGGTCAGTGGAGAGACTACTATATACACTACCTGATCACTGTATGATGGGTCATCTCTCAGAGAAAGTGCCCACCAAATCATCACATCTTTGTAGAATGAGGTTCTAACTACTTCCTCATGTGAGAGGGTAGAGGTGGTCATCTTTGGGTCCACTGGATGCTCACGGTCTATCATATCCTAGAAATATTCTCTATGATCTCATGTAGAAGTAGAGAATGAATCTAGTGATGATAGAGAAGACTGAATCATGATACCCGAGAAGGTAAAGAAGTCTTCCTCCTATTTTATATACCTATAAAGAGATTCAAGGATATTTTAAATTACACCATTCGAGATTAAAAAATTTACCTATCGAGCTCCTTGCCCAGAATATAATGTAGAATACTGGGGAATGATTTATCATCGAGTCAAAATCATCTTTATAATCTGAGAATCGAATGGGATTGAAAATGACATGGCACTTCTTTAAGTTATTCCTTCAGTGAGAACAGTTCTCTCTTCTACCTCGGGATGGCTGTTTAGGGCATGGAAGTGCCTCGACAAAAGGAGTAAATTTTCAATGGCTGGCTCTGAAGCAGGGAGGACATTCACTTAAGCTAGTTGGGATATGGGGAGGACCTCCGTATTAGTTATTTTTGGAGTGGGGTGGCCACCTCTCATGCTATGGGTAGCATGAGGAGGACCTTTGAATGGATGGATGTGGACGTAGAAGGGAGGACCTATGCATGAGTTTCTCAGAACATGGGGAAAATATCCATGTTAGAAGGAGTGGGGAGGGATCTGATGGGGTGAATTGAGGTGTGAGTAGGGACCTCCCACATCTCAAATGAGACAAGGGGATGGCCTCCATGCTGGGAAACATTAGTATCGGGATGAACTTTATACTAGTTTTTGGATGCATAGAGAGGTCCTTCTAAGTGGTGAGTGTTGGAGTGGGGTGGACCTTCACTTGAGATGATGGAAACATGGGTTTTACCCCCCATGTTGAATAATTATTTCATGGGGATGACCTTTGGGTTGGTTGGAAGTGATATCATGAGGAGGACCTTCATACTGATCATCGATGAAGTGGGGAGGCCTCTAGTTTGATCGTTGATAGAGAGGGGAGGACCTCCGCTTGTACTCGAGGTGAGATGGGGAGGACCTCCATAGTAACAGTTGAGGGAGTGGGGAGTACCTCGACTATATTTGGATATAGTATGAGGACCTCCATAATATTTGGTGATAAAGAGATGAGGGCATTTCCTTTGTTCAATGATGTTACGGGGAGTACCTCCGCTTGATATGGCAATGAAATGAAGAGAACCTTCACATTGATGGTCTATAACATGGGGATGGACTCCGTATTAAGAAATATAGGCACAAAAAGGACCTCTGTGCTAGATGTTGAAGAAACAGGGAGAACCTTCTCTTTGGTCGATGCTGGGAACATGGGCAAGGCCACCACTTTATAGGAAATAATGGGGAGGACCCCCACTATAGTTGGAGATGGTACCAGGGGGCTCCATACTTGACCTTATTATAACGGGTCAGCCTACAATAGCTGTCGGTGTTTCCAAAGAACTAAATAGTTAACTCAGTCTACTTGTGAGGTGGATGAGGTCCCAATTATGATCAGGTTCTGATGGTACCCTTCTTTATAGTGATATGGATCTGGTGGGATGCACTAGTGGTGGCATGGGCCATGGGATCTATGGAAGGGGATTCCATTGATCAACATCTTCATGAGCCAGGGCCTGATGTTGGGGTCAAATCATCAAGACCTGGGTGAGAAGAGTACGGGTGTGGACCGCCTATTCTATGGCATGAAGACCTGATGAAGCTTGGTGGGACCCCTCTTTTGGTGGCTCCTAAGTGATAGTC
The DNA here is from genome assembly GCA_963277665.1 of Viscum album. Lineage (NCBI taxonomy): Eukaryota > Viridiplantae > Streptophyta > Magnoliopsida > Santalales > Viscaceae > Viscum > Viscum album. The sequence goes on from OY728148.1 coordinate 1,814,972,911, forward strand.
ATAGCTAGGTTGAACCGAACATACCCTACCTCCTTGTCATAGGGAGTGAGTTGTAAGAACTCTTAAGGGAGAGGCTCCAAAAGTAGTTAGATATTGGGGTAGGGAGTAATGGATCTCTATGCGGTACATGGGGGGTGGTTCTGACGAGGAATAGAAGCCTATAGGTTCTAGAATCCTTGTCCCTTCTTGGAATGACCCCTCTTAATCATTCTGGTGTACGAGCTTATCTATCACCATCCTCTAAACAATCTTTGAGCATAATATAGGGTGTGGAAACCCTATAGTCACAATTGTGGATGAAGTCGTGGAATAGGCCGAGTCGTGTGGGGTTTCCACATTGTTACATATCCTTCCTCAACATCTTCGAGTAGGGGTGATTGATTTCATATAGAATGGGTTCTATAAATAAGGAATATTTAGCCATCAATATGGAAACCAAGAAAGAAATGCCCAATTCCCTAGCATCGTTTAATCTTCCATAACTAGATAGAGAGATCCACACTCACGATTTCATAGACCAAAATTTACAATGATTAACTACCCCGATATCTGGTGATTTCCATGTCAGGACCACTATTTTCTTGGAGGAACCTAGATATGGATATCTGGATCTAGTGACATTCTTATCTGTGGATGTCTTTAATGCTACCAATCCCTATGTTGAGGAGAGGAGTTCACATTTGGTTCATTATTTCTGTTTTTTGATTCTATTATTGGGGAGTGTCTGCATTACATGTTTTTGTTCATTGACAACTTTATTTTTCTTTGTATTCCCACCTTCCAAAGTTATCCAATATTCATCACTTTCTCAATGATGCCTTATCCTTGATCTAAATGAGATGATGGGATGTTGGCTCCTCCGTCTATGGAATCCTCTTTGCAGCTCATCACTTAGTGCAAGTCTCCCTCCTATATTATATTGCTTTTGTGACACTTATTCTAGGTGTCATATCTTTTTAGATGCTATTTAATTATGCTACTTCTATCTAGAAATTTCAATTGTTATTGACAGTTCAGTAACCTTTATTAAGGAGAGTAGTCCTGTTGGGCATCGTTGGCATGTCTAGATTCTAGGACATTGGTCAGCTAGATTCTTCCTCATAATAGAGATTCTCAAGGTCATGTAACCTAAGGAATACCATGTCGATCATGGGGTATATTATGCTAGATTAATGTATTCTAATGTTTTCATCATTCATTAAATGCATAACATGGGGTAGGCAATGAGTTTAATATCTTTCTAAGATGGAATGGAAATGATCAGAATTCTTTGTAAAGGTGGAGTAGAGAGGTACATCCCTGGGAGAGATAACCTAGGAGGTTTACTGATGAATGGGTCAAAAAACCCTATAGGAGAGGACCCTGAGGTTGTGTCCCTAAGGGGGAAGGTGTCATACCATGAAGGGATACATCTCTAGGAAGGATGCACCTAGAAGTTTTACCAAATGGAGGGATAATAATTCCCAATGTGAGTGGACCCAAGATGGTGTGACCCATAAAGGGAAGATTTCGCATCATAAAGAGGCACGTCCCTAGGAGGGAGGCACCAAGGTTTACCAGATGGATGGGTTAGAATTCTCAATGAGAGCGGACATGGGATGGTGTGTCCTATAAATGGATGATGTCACATCTTGAAGAGACACATCCCTATGAGGGAGGAACCAAGGTTTACCATTGGTCAGTATTGAACCTTAGGAGGAATCCTATTTACCTTGTTTAGAAGACAGGGATAAAAACCCACATAGTTTGAGAGGGTATAGTGTGGGGATTACACATGGTTAGCTACCCTTATCAAGTGAATTTAACATGGTTTGATGATAGGGGATGTGGGGATTACACATGGTTAGCTACCTAGGTTCTAGTAGGAGAAGTGATGATGTGGATGTGTCTTACATGTAGGAATGATCTAGATGGATGAAATGATTTTACTAGGATGTAGTGGCTCAGGTAAAATTAGGATGGATATGGATGAAGGGTTTGGGTGGAATGTGTGGATTAGATAGATTGTTAGGGGTGTTAGTCTTGAACCTAGGGGAGGTTTCTTATGTATCCCATTTGGTTTGTAATCAAATTCGATATAGTTATGAATGGGGGAATTGTGTCTTACACCTGAGGAGGAGGCCCATGGGACATATGGTGTGGGGATTATACATGAAAGATGCCTTGTGGTCCTATATGAGATAAGGTCTCCCAGGTGAGGGGAATGATCTTACCAAGGATATAACTTGGAGGATATCAGGATGGATTTGAATGAAGTACTTGAACCATTGGGAGGCTTCCTATGTATCCTAGTTGGTTTGGAATCAAAGTACACGTAGTTCAGAAGAGTGTGGGGATTATGCATAGAAGCGGACCATGAAGGTGGAAACTAGGGATTACACTATGATGTATTATTTTTTGGGGTGGAGAAATGTTTCATGGTTACTATTAACCAATCAGCCCACATGATCCATGCACGGTTTGAGAAACAAGAGGAAACAATAGACTAGAAATTCATGTCGTGAATGATACATCAGCGAGAGGTGGTGTGGGGATTACGTGTAGAAGCTACCTAGTGAGGATCACATTCATTATGGGGAGGATCTAATTCCATATTAGGAATATCTCACTCCCATGGAGACATGTGGGCATGGAAAATTCAAGAGGCAAGGCACCCCATAGGTATTTCATGGGAAGAGGCTACAATTTAACGTCTTGCGATGAGGATGATAGTTCTTGGAAGGTTTACATCCTATAGCATGGATAGGGGGAACTCCCTCCACACCCTGTGTACTTACATAACTATTTCCCATCAATCCTTATGGAATGGAATGCATCAGTAATTTCAGGTTACAACGGTATGGAGGAGTACTCGATAGTGGGGCCCATATTAGCATCCATATTCCAAAAAGAAAGGGTTATTAGTATACCTATTCCAAAAATAAATAGGTAGGGAACCAAAAAAAGGGACACCTCACGAGGGACCAATAGATCACTACATGCAAGCCTAGAGGGCCATGTAGATGAGGTTCATGCAGGACATGGGAGTTGTGTGAAAGAGGGGCTCAAACATGATGCATTAGAGTAATGGAAGACGATGGAGCCTGAAGGAAGGTATGCATCAAAGATTAGAGGCTTGTGCACATGAGGACGGGTTGAGAATAATAAAAAGGTTCACCCAAGGACATAGGTCGCACACAAGAGGATACATTTTCACACACTTGACTTGGAATAGAAAGAAAATGGGGAGGGTCAAGGCATTGTGGGCCCACATGGAGGACCCCATGGGACTAGTTGTGCAAGATTCAGTACCTTGAGGGGTTCATGGGTTGCGTGCTATCATAAAAGAGGATTCTTACATATAGAATATTGTCGATTCTCCTTCAAAGTGATCACCCTAAGGGAGGGGGTATAAAACCTTACATGTGATCCCAAATCTTGAGTACAAAGGAAAACTCTTGTGTGCACCTTCCTTTTCCAAATATCTTGGCATCTGCAAAAAGAGAGAAACATTTGTCTCATTGGGCATGAAAAATCCTTACACATAGTCTTCGATCATGGGCGCACACCTTAAATCTTTTTTTCAAAAACCTTGGGACTCTCAACGTGTTTCCTTGAATCAAATAGTTCCTTCCATATACCCAAACATGACCTTTTTGGTCTGGTGCGAAATTCGACGCCAACACCTATATATCGCTTATTGTGTGAACTTATCATAAAAAAGGTTTGATTAGACTTGGTGGTATCAAACTATAGAGGTTTACTCATGCCATATATAGGTCATTTCTAGGTACTTGAGTATATTACATGGAAACATGTTAGGAAAAGGGCATGTGATTTTATTGTTGATTGTTTCTTTCTAGATGGGATGGAGTTAGGAGATGGGACTGATATGAGGTTCAGTAATGGGGTCTTTTGAGTTTATTTATGTTAGCTAGTTTATTTACTTATATTGTATTAAATTTTACATTCTGATACAAATCATCTTTCCATTACATGATTCATTTTAATTGGTTTATTGATTCCCTATTACACCTCCCAGTTTTATGATATAATATTTTTCGTAGTTTCCTTTAATATGATATTTATTGATACCTAATTATTTATATTTAATTGTACTCTATAACATTTATTATAGTCTTTCCATTATACATATCAAACACCCAATACTATTTGGTAACCTCTTCCATATGGGGAGGTACACTTGAGGTCCTGTAATCAAGCTAATTTGGTAATTCGAGAGAGTGCTAGATCGGGGGGTATTACAAAGTATTATCATAAGAGAAGGTTTTTCTTTTCTGTTTCTTTACTATTATGGAATTATATAAAGGATACTTGTATGATTTTGAACTTGGTAATGACCTTATGAATCAGATTATATAACCCACACATAGGGGAAAATATGAGTGCCTAGTGATGGGATTTTTGTACATGATGTTCGATTGTTACAATTGATGCTATTTCACCCTAAGTGATTCACATGTTGTGTGATTTTATTTTTTTAGGATACTATTGTTTTTAGATATTTATACTTGTTACCCAATTTGTCATGAGATGAGTATTCGTGAATCATAATAGGCATATAGGGAAGCATCTTGACATGCATTGTTCATGATAGGGACATATTTATTGAATGGGGTATATACTTTCTTGTATTAAATGTGATATGATAATTCTGATATATTTGATAAATGGAATGAAAGAACTCTTATTTCTTTCTAAAACATGTGTAATCCATGTCTAGAGAAACCTTGAACCAGTGGTTCTATATTTTTGTCACCTATTAAGGTTGACATTGTTTTTAGCCAGTGTTCTAAAGAGTGTGTTTGGGTTGTAGAGAAAATTCATCCTCATCGCCTTTGATTTAACCATCATGAGCATGAAAAACAACATTCTCTTAACACAGTTGATATGTACCTTCCTGTAGCTCTTGAGAATCAAATGGACGTTCAGCTTCATGAAAAATTCTTGAGGGTCATGCAATCCAAGGAATGTGAGACCATTCATATCAGCCCTTAGATGTCTGAGTTGATGATGGATTTTTAGATATAGTATCATCATACATTAAATGAGGAGGGAGGACCCTAGGTAGTCAGGTTATAAATTTGTTAAGTCCAAATGATCTTCAAACACATTGACAAACCCATGGATAGAAGGTTGAATCATGCTGTGTATATGCTTCATGGACTTGCCATGTGATGGTGGGATGTTTTAAATAAAGTTGGGCAGAAAGAGAAGTTATCTTGGAAGGAATTTGAAGAGAAGTTATTGAGCCACTTCTATCTAAATACATTAAGGTATGAGTTGGCTCATGAGTTCATAAACCCAATATAGGAGGGAATACCAATATTGGACTACATCATATGCTTCACTAAACAGTATCATTTTTCTCCATCATTAGCAGTTGATGAGATCTCCATGTAAATATGTTTTCAGGATGGACATTACCATGAAATTAGTTCATCATTGAAAATGTTTATCTTGAGTATATTTTTAGATGTGATGAATCAGAAATTCACCATGGAAGGAAATATGAGAGAGGCCCCAAGTAGTGGAGAGTCTGTTTTATTAGGGAAAACTAGGATTTCTTCTTCCGATAGGAAGAAGAGCCACTATGATAGAAATTTATAAGGAAATAGTGAGCATAGTAGTCAGGGAAGTGTACATTCATCTCAGGACCATGTTCCATTGCAGTGTTCTTTGTGCGTAATGATGGGACATAAGTGGTCTTTATGTCTATACTCCTCTTTGGAGTGTCATTCTTGTGTTCCCATCGTCCACCTATAGATGGTTTTAGGGGAATACAATAGAAGAGCGGTGGAAGGGGATCTGGATAGGTACCAAAGTCTAGGAAGGACTCAACTACCCCTCAATATATGGGTAGATAGATTTCCACAGGTTGTACAGTTCAAGACAGGGGACATGGCACCTGAATTTAGCAATGGTAGAACCAAGAAGAGGGAATATATTTGGAGATTTAGATTGGAGCCCATAGTAGAGGGGATAATTAGCATCACAATATGGATACTACTCTAGCTATTGTGGATGTTGGACCTTTTACCGTCATTGGTATAATTCTTGTGTCATCTACACTTGCTTTCATTTTTTTGATACAGGAGTGTTGTATTCATTTTTATCTTCTCTTTTTGTAGATGGTTTGGTCTTGGTTTTGGAAATCATAGATTTTCCATTGAACATCAATAAACCATTGGGAGTTTGGTCAGATAATATCAAGCATTCCAAGGAGTGATCTCTAGAAATTGATGGTTACCATTTCTTTTGGAAACAGTATATACTAGGAATGAAAGGTTTAAATTTGATTCTTGGTATGGATTAGATAGTTGTATACTAGGATCATATCGACTATTACTGGAGGAGAGTTATCTTTCTATCACTATGAGGAGTCAGTTATTCTCACAAGGGTGAGTAGGATCTACAGGATGGTCATGCAAGACCAATTTAGTGCAGATTGGATTGTCTCAAAACTTAAATAGCAATCATAGTTTTGGATGATGGTGCAATGTATTTGGATTCCTTTCCTCCAGTGGTAGACCATTTTTTGGATTTCTTTCTTGATGAGTTCTATGGCTTACCACCTGAGTGAGAGATCAATTTCACGAATGAGTTGGTGTCGGGAGTAGAGATAGTTTCTATTATTCCATAAAAAATGGCACCATCAGAGTTTCGAAAGTTGAATTTCTAGTTGGATGATCTATAATTTATCGGTTTCATATGGCCTAGTACATCTACATGATGTCTCCAGATTTTTGGGACAAAAATCTTGTTGGTAATTTTTCCTTATGTGTGTATTATCAGAGAAAACCAAACAAAAGTCAAGAACCACTTCAAAAAAGCATCAATTAGATATGTTTTGTAGTGACATATTAAAATATCGCAAAATCATTTACTGACGTTTCTCAAAAACATATTTAAATGAGGTGTCACTAATTTGGTGACATTTATATACTTAGGCAAATAGTTACATTTATAAACATTGCTAAATTAGTGATGTATATAAGAGTTTCTATTTAGAGACATGCCATTTACTAACGTTTTTTGTGAAACTTTAGTAAATAAACGATGTGAAATTAGCAATGTTTATAATCATTTCTATTTAGTGACATCTCATTTACCGATTTTTTTAGAAACTTTGCTAATTTGGCGATGTTTATCGATGTTTTTTTATAAATGTTGGTAAATGATACAATGTTTACCAATGTTTCTGAACACATCGGTATATTTTTTATTGAAATTTTATAATTTATTTTACAATTAAATTTCACCTTATTGAAATTTTATAATTTATTTTAAAATTAATTTTCACCACAACCCGTCTATTTCCCCCTGCTCATCCCCCTCCATTTCTCCTTTACACCCCCACACCCCACCTCCGGTACACCCTATCTGGCCTCCACACCCTGCTCGCCCCGCCAGTACCCTTCACCACCAATCGTCCCCCTCTAGTACACCTTCACACCCTCATGCCTCAACCCCCCACCTATCCTCATCCTGTACACCCATCTAGATGAACTTCATGCCCCTTCCAGTATGCTGCCTCCCCCACATGCCCCATCCATCCCCCACATGTACACCCTTCATGCCTCGTCCAGTGCATTGCCTCCCCCATCCCCACACCCCTTCATGCATAAAAAAATCTACTTTGGATGAATTCAAACCCATGACCTACGAGGTAAAAATAAGGGCTCCAACCAACTAGCCTACCTAATTTTTGAATATAAAATTGTATTATATTATATATATATATATATACATATACATATAAATAATTTAACTTTTTGATAAATTAATGTATTATAAATATATAATTTTATATGTTAGTATCCATATACTCGTATATACGTGTGTGTGTGTGAGTGAGTTTATATTTGATATTTAATTTTTACATATATAAGTTTATATCATATATATATATGTTTATATTTTATAATATATATATATGATTATATTATATATATATATATGTTTATATTTTAACCTACTTAAAAAATTATTATATTATACATATATAATTTTATATATTAAGATACATATATTAATATATATATATATGTATGTTTATATTTTGTATTTTATGTTTATATATATATAAGTTTATATTATTTTATATATATGTTTCTATTTTACATATGTGTATATATTTTATATTTTATATATGATTATATTATATATCTATATATGATTATATTATATATATATATATGATATATATATATATAGTAATATGTATATATTTTATATACATAATATTTTTATATTTTTTATATATCATATGTTTATATTAATATATATATATATTTATATTTTACATGTATGTTTATATTTTATATTATATATATATACGATTATATATATATATGTTATATATTTTATATATATTGCATTTATATAATTTATATATACCATATGTTTATATTATATATATATATTATATGCTTATATTTTATATATATCATATGTTTATATATATATATATATGTTTATATATATATATATGGGTGTGTGTATAAATATATATATGTCTATATAAATTTATATAATTATATATATATAATTAGTCACATTTTAAAACACTTGTAAAAATGTCACTAAAATCACTATGATTTCTTAAAAACATGACTAAATTTAAAATATATATGAGTGCTTTTATATATAAATATGTATATATATATTTATATTTATATGTTTATATGTGTGTGTGTGTATTTATATATAAATATATATATGTGTGTGTGTGCTTATATAAATGTGTATGTGTGTGTGTGTGTGTCTATATATATATATATGTAAATATATATTTACATTGATGTGTGAATATGATCTTTATAAATATATATATATTAGCAACGTTTCCTGAAAAATTCTACTAAAATAGTAATTTTTCCTTAAAAAAGACATTAAACTAGCGGTGTTTCCTTAAAATTGTTTCTAAAGTAGTGACATTTCCATAAAAATGCTGCTAAAGTAGCGATATTTTCTTAAAAATGTCACTAAATTAGTGATGTTTTCTTAAAAACATCTCTAATTTAACAAAATTTTCTAGAAGACATCACTAAATTTAAAAATTAATGACGTTTAAAAAAAACATCAATAAATAAACATCCTTAAATTGCAGTCACTGTAGAGAACATGTTTCCCCTTCCACACATCGAGGATCTATTTGATCAGTTGAGAGGTGATAAGAGCTTTTATGATATCGAATAGAGATCAAGATACCACTAATTGAGGGTGATACCATTAGACATGCCTCATACTACTTTTATAAGTATATATGGATTGTATGAGTTCATGGTGATACTATATGGTTTGATAAATGAACTGGTGATATTCATGGCTGTGATGAATCAGATCTTTCATCCTTTTCTAGACCTGTTTTGGTGGCTTTTCGATGAAATATTAGTATACTCTCAGTCAACAGATGATCATACCCAACTTCTTAACTACTTTGTGAGTATATTGAGAGAGCATTGGCTTTATTCCAATCTATTCAAATATAGTTTCTAGATCAATAATGTGCACTTATTGGGCCATGCTATCATAGAGGAAAGAGTGTCAACGAACATAGACAAGGTTGTATCCATGCTATTTTTAGAGTGACCTAAGAATTTATTTGATATTTAGAGTATTCTGGGTTTAGTAGGGTATTATCAATGCTTCATCTAGGAATTTTCTTATTTGGAAGAACCAAGGTCCGATCTAAACAAGAAAAAGGTGAAATTCATTTTTTTAGATGCTTGAGAGCTAGATTTTTAGGATCTGAGAGGCAGTCTGTCTTCAACACCTATCCTCACTTTACTAGTTCTAGTTAAAGCATATACTGTGTACTATGTGTTGGATTTGGTTCCATAGAAGCCTCTAAGAAACCGGATTTTCTATTAAGGTATATTAACCATTTCTAGTTGTTTTTGAGAAAAAGTGGAGTTTCTGGAATTTCAGGGGTACACACCGTGTACTCGGTTACCGCAGGTAGCCATGTGCTGGCCGTGTAATGGCCAAGCACATGTCCGTGTGGGGTGACCTGGAGACCACCTAAAGAGGAGGCCAATTAAAGAAAGTACATGTCGTGTACCCTTAAAGAACACATCATGTACTTTCTTTTTATTTCATTAAATATACCCATGCCACATATAATTAACAGAACACCCTTATTCTCTATTCGTCTCATCCAGGAGCATCCATAGCCAAAGATTCTTCTTCGAGCCCCTATCTCACCATCCATTCTCTGAATCGACCACCGTCGATTACATTAGAATCACCATGGTAAGCTCTGCCTTCTTCTAGAGCCTCGTTTCCTAATTTCTCCTCTTTCATGAGATGTTATTGGTTGAACGTTTTAGATTTTATTTTAGATATAAAACGTTCTCGGTCAAATCAAATGTTGGGATTCAAATATATCGATCGTATAATTCTGATGTAGGTGGTTTGTTCCTTTCCGTAGTCAGTATTTGAGTTATTTGTGAAAAAGTGACCAATACCCTAATTCGGGGTATTGCATGTCTATGGTTTTTGGCCTTGTTATTGTCTATTATGGATTGTGTTCTTGAGTAGAGGATTTATGATTGTAAATAGGGTTATTTACCTTGCTATGGATATTTTTCCCATGACTGCTAGATATTGATTGTTTGGACTAGCTTTTCCTGTTAGGCTTCTTAGTTTTCCATACATAGTATTGTTAAGAGGGAGTGGTTTTTATCTGACATGTTGTGAGATGTTGTAGACTATTTATCCAAGTAGTTCTTGAGGTTTACATTGGCTGCCATATATTGTTTGTGCACGATTGATTTACACAGGGTTGTGGGAAACTGGTTTAGTATACCACATGGAGAATGTATGCTGAGGGATTCTTCAGAGTGTTGGTTTACTTTTACGTTGCAAGACCATAGGGGGGATGGAATTTTTGGTCCCTCAGAGTGTGTGTAGTTCCTTGTTATGAAACCACAGGGGGAATTGGACATTGAGTGCTTCCTCATTGTGGTTATAGTTACTAATAAGAGACCACAAGGGGAATTGATAGTGAGTACTTCCTCATAGAGTCTTTACTAAAGCTGAACCGGAGGGGTTAGACTGTATGTACTTCCCAGAGGGTTACTTGTGTTTGATTGGTTGAACTATAGGGGTTAGGTTGTGAGTACTTCCTATAGGGTTACTTATGATTGTTGGTTGCTTAACTAATAAATGAAAATGGATGTAATTGAACCTGTATGATTGTTTAATTTTTAGTAATTCCTATTTTAATACTTTTTTTACTTATTGCCTTCCATATATATATTCACTGACTATTAGGAACAAATCTTTGGGTGGTTGCCTACTAGGATTCATCTCACACCCTATTTAGGTCATTCTTTTGGGCGAAAAAATATTATATTATTGGAGGTCTAGATAAGGTAAAGCACCCTTCTACTTCATATGCTTGATTGTTGTAGAGCTGGAGAGCATGAGACCAAGATGAGTCTTGTGATGCTGTTGGAGTTTATTTGTTTTTTTGTACTTTGGTTTAGTACTGTATTCCAAAACTGTGACTTGTTTGGATACATTCCTAGACATATGTATCATGCATCATTTATATATGTTCTCCAATTTTTTATCTCTTTAGTATTCCACTATTTACTATTGTATGGTATTATCACTATTTCTGCTATTATTATCTATTATTTCTATAGAGTTACTCACCCAATGATGGAATAGTTTCCCCACTATCACACCCAAGGAACTTACTGCTAGTCGGAAGCCTCTGGCGTTTGGGGAAATGTGCTTGAGGCTATATGACCAACCGGGTACGGGCACCTCTGGGCGGCACCTGAAATTGGGATGTTACAAAGTGGTATCAGAGGGATTTTTTTCTTATTGAATTACTGTTTGGAGGCTATATCCAGGCATAGGATGGAATAGGTACTTGGTAATAAGTTATTCCTAGGAGTAGCTAACCCATGTATAGGGAAAAGCCAATTTACCTCGTTTATTTCATTTTTTTCTCATTTTGAAATTATTACAATTGATTTGATTTCACCGTTGGGTGATTCACATGTTTTGTACTGTTATTGTTGATATTATTGAGGTTCTATATATGTTGAAACCTGATGAGACGAGGGTATGATATCTCATTCATCATATAGTCACTTGCTAGAGATCACTTTCCATGCATCCTTTCTATACCATTTAGGGTGCATTACTAATTACATGTTGTTGTGATAGGTGTTGTGCTAGATATTCATGATGTTGTGATAGATTCCTTGATAGAATACCGACTATTTTATAGGGTATTGCTAATGTTTAAAGTTCACTTGAATGAACGCCAAACTTCGGTCCCTGAGGTGTTATGGGACCTCGTGGATCAGAATTTGGTGGATCATTGAACTGTTATGCTTGTATATGACATGTATTCGATGATAAACAGTGATTCGTGGGGAGTATGGGCCCTTATGGATTGGAGTTTGGAACTTTAATGTTCGTTCAATGTTTTTTTGGGTTCCAAAGTAGTTTTTGAGGCTTACTGTTCAAAAAAATCCAGAATACACTGCGTGTATTTTTGAATACATGCCATGTATCCTTCTGTTTGGGAAGGAACTATTTTTCTTAATTACACATCGTGTATTATATGTACACGATGTGTAGTCTCTAACTGTGTCATGGATGTGTGGGAAGAGACATGGGGTTTGGAAATCTTTGGTGGAACACACTGTGTTCCAGATGTACACGCCGTGTGTATAGACCATGTGTCCAGTTGTGTGACCAATGACACGGGTGGGTAATGGGTAGTGAGTACACGCCATTTATATCACAAAAACACCGTGTAGATTCATCCATGTAACTAGACGTGTGGAAAACAACACAGGTCGGTGAAGTTCATCTAGTACACACCAAGTCTGGAAAAAACATGCCATGTAGTCTTATTCTAGGGGAACCGTGTGGGTTAGTCGTGCAGAAGAAAATGGGTAGGGGAACACTATTCAACAAAACACCTTGTGTTAGGAGAACACACCATGTGTATGGGGTGTCACACGACCAGGGTTCGTTGGAGTATATGCCCATGTGAAGGCTTAAAATAACACATCATGTGGGAGTTATACGTGCCATGTATCACTATTTTGAAAATCTTGAATTCTTTATTTCTTATATTCCCTTATTACACTTATACATTTTAATACTTGACAATCTTGATCTAAGGTGTGCGTTTTAACTTGAAGAGTCATGCCACTGAAACGTCCTCCATGTGAACGCCAGTTACAAGGCAGTGATCAGACACCAGACATGGTTGATTAGGGACTACCAAAAGATCCTCTTATAGTGATTGTCTTGGAACCAACTGTTATATTGGATGCAGGTGGTGATGCCAGTTCTGAGAGGTCTTTATGAGGTTCATGCAGATTTTTAGGGGTGCACCACATCCTCCCCCGTCTATGGCAGAATTGATGCGGGTTTTTCAATAATAGAATCGTCCCACCTTCACAGGGGAAGGAGGACCTCAGGATATAGAGTCACGGTTAGAATCCATGCTATCTAACTTCTAGCATATAGAGATTCCTCCAGAAAGGAAGGTAAAAATCACTATATATATATGATTCGTGACTCCTCCAAGAAATGGTGGGATGTGATATCACAGGTGGGACACCATCATGTCATGTCTTGGGATGAGTTCTAGCATGCCTTATATGACTACTTTTAACCAGAGACTATGAGGGCTGACCAACCCTGAGAATTAATGACTCTAGAGAAAGGTACTATTTTAGTTATAGATTATTCGTCTCACTTCATCGAGCTGCAGCGCTTCACACCCATCCCAGGAGGTGATGATTTATTCTTGGAGAGGAATTTTAAGGATGGTCTCAGGTGAAAAATCTGATATCAGGTGAAAATATTCAGGTTGACTTCCATCACCTCATAGTCATCCAAGTGCTGACCACAGAGCACAATTTGAGGGATTATGGAGTTGTGAGCCAGGGTAGTTTAGCATCTAGAGTTGGTACCCCTCAGGATGACAGTAGGAAGCACCGTAGGGATTCTACATGTAGAGATCAAAATAGGCAGGATACATTTTCTGGTAGCTTGGAAGTATGCTACCAGTGCAAAAAGAGCGGGCATATGAGGCCACATTGTCCGAGAGACCCAGTGGAGTGGTGATAATGTGTAATGATGGGTCATCTTCAGTGGTTCTTTCAGTTCTTCTCACTAGTAGATGGTGATAGGGGTTCTGTTTTGACTCCTCATACCAGAGAAACACCACCAGTTTCTCATCAGTCTGGGAACAGGAGTTCTTCAGGCCATTTAGGTCGAGGTGGAGGTTGCGGCTGTGGTAGACAGTCGCTAGGATTTTAGTGACAGCAGGGTGGATCATCTCAGGGTGGTCAGGCAGGGTCATAGGGCTGTAGTGTAGGCTAGACTTTTGTAGTGGAGAAAACCTAACAAGAGAAAGATCCCAGACCCTCTATAGTTCGAAGTACGATCCTAGTTTCCTCAGTTTTAGCTTCTGCACTTTTCGATACAGGGGCTTCCCATAGCTTTATGTCTGTTTTTGTTGTGGAGAACCTTGGGCTCTGTTTCTTTTCTTCTACAAATTTCTTGATTCTGGAAACTATTTTGGGGATAAGAACGGCTAGTGTACATCAGTGTAATGAGTTCCCCCTTGAGGTTGGTGGGTGTCACTTCTTATGGGACCTCTATCTCCTAGAGATGATAGACCATGATGTCATTCTTGTAATGGACTGGTTAGATCCCTTTCATATATTTCTCGATTTCTATCGATGTAGGGTGAGTTTTACATCACTAGAGGGAATATCGTTTCTTAATAGGGGTGAATGGGATGTCCAAGAGGGTAGAGCGGGACCTGAGCATCATGGTTTGGGAAGAGTTATGGCCCATATTCCTAGTCTATATCTGGATGACCAGGGGACTTCACAGATGGAATTTCCTCTAGTGGTGGATCATTTCAGGGATGTCTTTTCAGAGGAAATTTCAGGGTTGCCTCTAGAGAGAGAGGTATACTTTTTTATTGAGCTTGTTCTAGGGGAGGAACCAGTGTACATTCCTCCTTATAGGATGACAACACCAGAGTTATAGATGCTCAAGGAGTAGTTGGAGGAGTTATAGGAAAAGGGTTTCATCTGACCCAGTACTTATCCTTAAGGTTCACCTGTCCTGTTTGTGAAGAAGGTGTACAGTACCCTCATCCATTGTGTGGATTATCAGAAGTTGAACCAGTTGATAGTCAAGAACTGATATCCCTTGCCGAGGATTGATGATCACTTTGATCAGTTTCGAGGAGCCTGGGTGTTCTCAAAGTTTGACTTAATATCCGGTTACCATAAGTTGCGTGTTATACCATCTGATATACCTCTTATAGCCTTTTGGAGTAGGTATGGTCTATACGAGTATGTGGTTATGCCGTTCGGTCTCACGAACGTGCCTGTAGTTTTTATGGAACTAATGAACCGAGTGTTCTGTATATACTTGGATTCTTTTTAAACAGTATTCATGGATGATATCTTTTTGTACTCTCACACTCGAAAAAACCATTCCACACATCTTGAGATAATTCTTATTACACTGAGAGAGCATCATTTATATGCTAAGATCTCAAAATTCCACTTTTGGATAGACCATATTCACTTCTTGGGTCATGTTATCTCAGAGACAGGGGTATCAGTAGACCTAGAGAATGTGAGAGTAGTAGTTTCCTAGGAGAATCCAAATAAAATATTTTAGGTAAGAAGATTTATAGGGCAGTCTGGTTACTATATACGTTTCATACAGGACTTATCATGCTTAGTAGTGCCACTGACGGACCTAACTAAGAAGGGAGCGAAGTACTTATGGTTAGATTCGTATGAGTCAGCCTTTCAGGAGATGAAAGGGATGTTGACCTTAGAAATAATACTAGTTTATATAGAGTTAGGAAAGAGTTATATTGTGTAATGTGATTCATCATGTATCAAGATGGGAGCTGTGCTTATACTGGGAGAAGGATTCATTACATATGGGTCTCGGCAGTTGAGTCCACAAGAGAGAAATTACCTAACACATGATCTCAAGTTGGCTGCAGTTGTTCATGCTTTATGCTGTGGAAGAAATTATCTTTTGGGATAAAATTTTGTGGTTTTCACTAACCAAAAAAGTCTCAAGTACATATTTACTCAGTGCGATATTAATTTTAGACAGCGAAGGTGGGTTGAGTACCTTCAGTCCTTTGACTTTGATCTTTCCTACACACCGAGGGAAGGAAACAATGTGGATGATGTGCTGAGTAGGAGGACTTAGATATAGGTAGTTTAAGAGGCTAGTAGTTAGTGGAAGCTTACGACACTGTTCTCTGAGATTCATTTGGAGGTGCACCATAGACATGGGCAGACGTTTCTTTCTTCTATAATTGTTACCTATACTCTTCTTGATCAAGTGTTAATGAGGTAGCTATCTGATACTGAAGTCTTAGTTCTATAAGAGAGCGTGTCAGGAGAGGACCCTATTATTGGATGAACCGTAGGTGAGGATGAGATATTGCATTTTCATGGGCATGTATGGGTGTCAGTAGACATATGTGAGGAGCTGATGCAGGAATTTCATTCCTTAGTTTGGGTAGTTCTTCCTGGTGTCACCAAGATGTATTGAGATATAAACTATTAGTATTGGTGGCTAGGTATGAAAAGAGATCTTTCTAGTTTTTTCATGAGGTGTTCCACTTGTCTTCTAGTGAAGGCGGATCATCAGTGACCAACAGGGCTTTTGCAGTAGTTACCCATTCCCGAGTGGAAGTAGAATGATGTCGCGATTGAGTTCGTGACAGGTTTTCCAAGTTCACCTCAAGGGAATGATGCTGCTTGGGTTGTCATTGATATACTCAAAAAGGTTTCTCACTTATTGCCAATCAAAAAGACCTTCAGTTTTGATGAGTTGGGAAGGTTGTACATCCGAGAGATTGTATGTCTGCCTGGGGTTCCACACTCCATTGTTTCAGACAGGGTTGCCCATTTTACTTCTCGGGTCTGGTAGGGGTTACCGAGGGCTATGGGTATGCAGGTACTTCTGAGTATGACTTACCACCCATAGATAGATGGTCAATCCGAGCATGTGATTCAGGTGTTGGAGGACATATTTTGAGCATGCGTACTACATTTTGGAGGTTCTTGGGAGAAGAACATACCTCTTGTGGGGTTTTCCTACAATAATAGTTTTCAAGAAACTATTTAGATGGAACCATATGAGGCTTTGTATGATAGGCCATGCCGATCACCCCTATGTTGACTGGAAGCAGGATAGGTAGCTATACTGGGACCTCATCTTGTCCGGGAGACCACATAACATATAGATTTGATTCGGAAGAGGATGACAACTGAAAAGTAATGACAAAAGTCTTATGCTGACCGACGATGATGACCTCTGGAGTTCGAGGTATGAGATCATGTTTTCCTGCGGGTCACACCAAGGTTGGGACACAAAATTATTATGAGATAGGGTAAGATTTCATTGAGATATGTTTGACCATATAAGTTTTCAGAAATAGTTGGTTCAGTTTCCTATCGGCTACAATTATCATAGATGTACCAGGCTATGCATGATGTTTTCCACGTTTTTCAGTTGTGGTGTTACTTCTCAGACCCGTCTCATTTTTTCAACCCAAGGAGGTTGAGCTGGAAGTGGATGTATCGTTCGAGGAGCATCCTATCTAGATTGTTGATCACAGTGAAAAGGTTCTCAGTGGCTTGTCTATTCCTCTGATATGAGTGATATGGCATCACGGGTGAGTACACTATGAGACTTGGGAGAGGGAGGCCAACGTACGATCATAGTAGCCAGAATGGTTCGAAGATTCTTCTTCCACGCCACCTTTCTAGGGAAATTTGGGGAATAATTTCTTTAAGGGGGGAAGTTTGTAAGTACTTAGATATTCTATTCAGGTATGTCTTTCATTTCTGGTTATTTTTGAGAAAACGTGGAGTTTCTAGAATTTTAGGAGTACACTCTGTGTACTTATAAGTACACACAATGTTCTCGATTACCACAAGTAGCCATGTGTTGGTCATGTAATGTCCAAGCACAGAGCTATGTGGGGTGACTTGGAGTCTGCCTAAAGAAAATACTGGTAAAAGTAAGTCCATGCAATGTACCCTTAAAGAACATGCTCTGTACTTTCTTTTTATTTCATTAAACGGACTTGGGTCACGTCTAATTGATAGAACACCCTTCTTCTCCATTTGTCTCACCTAGGAGCATCCGTAGCCAATAATTATTCTCAAAGCCCTCGACTTGTCATACGTTCTCTGAATCGACTGCCACCAATTGCATTGGAATTTCCACGGTAATCTCTTCCTTCTTCTAGAGCATCATTTCATGATTTCTCCTCTTTCGTGAGATATTCTTGGTTGAACATTTTAGATGATTTTTTAGATATAAAACATTCTAGGTTGAATAAAAGGTTGGGATTCAACTATATCAATTGTATAATGCCGAGATAGGTGGTTTGTGCCTTTTCGTAGTTATTCTTTAAGTTATATGTGCAAAAGTTCCCAATACCCTTATTTGGGGTATTGCATGTCTATGGTTTTAGCCTTGTTATTGTCTGCTATGACTTGTGTTCTTTAGTAGATTATTTATAATTGTAAATAGGGTTATTTACCTTTCTATGGATGTGTTTCCCATGACTTCTTGATATTGACCCTTTGGTCTAGCTTTTCCTATTAGTCTTCTTAGGTTTCCATGCCTAGTATTGTTAGGATAGAGTGGGTTTTATCTGAAAAGCAATGAGATGCTGTAGACTATTTATCCAAGTAGTTCTTGAGGTTTACTTTGACCACCATATATTGTTTGTGCCTGATTGATTTATACAGGTTTGTGGGAACCTGGTATAGTATACCATTGGGAGAATGGACACAGAGGGCTTCTCCAGAGTGTCTGTTTACTTTTACGTTGTGAGATCATAGGGGGGATGGAATTTGTGCTCCCTCAGAGTGTCTGTAGTTCCTCGTTACGAGACCACTGGGGGAATTGGATGTTGAGTGCTTCCCCAGAGTGTCTATAGTTACCAATACGAGACAACAAGGTAAATTAACGGTGAGTTCTCCCTCAAAGAGTATTTTCTAAAGCTTAACTAGAGGGGTTATACTGTGATTACTTTATAATGGGTTTCTTGTGTTTGATTGGTTGAACTATAAGGGTAAGATTGTGTTTGAGTACTTCCTTGTTTACTGCTCCTTTTCTCTTATTTCCCGCCATATTTATTCACTGTCTGTTAGGCGTAGATCTTTGGGTAGTTGTCTACTAGGATTCATATCACACCATATTTGGGTTATTCTTTTCAGCCCAAATAGATCATATTATTTCTGGTCTAGATAAGGTCAAGTTCCCTTCTACTTCAGGTACTTGATTATTATGGAGATAGAGAGCATGGGACCAAGTTGAGGCTTGTGATGGAGTTGGAGTTTATTTGTTTTCTTTGTACTTTGGTTTAGTACTATATTCCATAATTAAGACTTGTTTGGAGACTTTAATAGATATATGTATCATGAATCATTTATATATGTGATCAAGTTGTTTATTTTGTTAGTCTTCTGTTGTTTACTATTGTATGGTATTATCACTATTTCTGCTATTGTTATATATTATTTCTGCTATGTTACTTGGCCAATGAGGGCATAGTTTCCCCACTATCACACCCAAGGCCCTCACTACTAGTCGCTAGTCTTTGGCATTTGGGAAAGTACACTTGAGGCCATGTGACCAACTGGGTATGAGGCACCTCTGGGTAGTACCCAGAACCAGGATGTTACAAAACTGACTTCTTTGTACTTTATGATAAACCTTTTTTCATTGGATGAATATTAATAGACTCTTTATCAGATCATGTTTTTTTTCTACGTGATCTAGTATGTGATAATTTCATAAGAATAGATACCACACTAAAAGTTCATCGAGGATCCATGTTATTATGAGAAACTAGAAGTTCCATGACACTATTCTTGAATATATGTTCTATGGCCAGATGTTATCATTTTAAGAGACAAAAATGATACAGGCTATCAGGGGTGGGGACTCATGAAACATTGAGTCACATTATCTTGGTATGCACACTTGGTAATATCCCGGAGGATATTATGAGAACAAGACCCGCCATTAGGAAATCCACATACATAAGTGTCATTTGATGTTCCTATCTGGGGATGTGTTTATCGGTCCTTAGACTTTAAGATTATTATTAATGGGTGTTATGACTAGTGTACTTAGATGTATTGATGAAAACCATTACAACAAATGTTTGTGGTGATGTAAGATATGTTGGGTGCATCACGAGTAATACTGCATTAATGAATAAGGATATAAAGTATTTGTCACTTATATGGAAGAATATATCTCAGGCCCTTCGATGGAAATGATATAGCCTAACTAAATCCATGTCCATGGTATTCTCTAGGAAAGTTCAATTCTAGGATGTCAAATAATGAGAAATAGAGCACATGGGTTGATGGAACTTGCATGAAACCCACTTGATTGGAGATATCAATACAAATAAATTATATTATACGTTACCCTTTGTATGAGGTGACATGTTGTTTTGAAATTAACTTCTTTCCCTTGGGTTCATTGACCCGTTGATAAACAGTAACCTTGGAAATTAAGAAATACCACCAAATGACAATGAGAAAGAGGCCTAGAGGGTGACACACTAAGTGTATCTAGTATCTGAGTTAAATAATATATATATTTTTCAAGTGGAATAAATATTATTCCCAGATTTGGTTTAATAATTATTCAAGTATGCCTGATCGCATTTATTTCATCGATAGTTATTCTAGAGAATATATTTCAGATGGAATATTTATTTATCGATGAATAATGAATTTATATTTATTTAATAAATAAATAGTCATTATATTAGGACTGATAAATATTGAGGAGGATTGACAAACCATGTTATGGGTATGGTGATAAATAATATTAAATATTATTTGGTTAAATAATTTTTAAATACAACATGAATGTTAAGAACATTTTAGGGAAATAATTTCATTGCTATTATTATTTTACATGGGGTTTCAAATAGAATACTAAAATAAGAAATGACACTTTTGATAATTATTTATTATTACCCGGTGAATTAAATTCCATGTTATATTATTATTATCTAATTTTCCAAGGGGTGGTTCCATTATCTAACTAATGGTTGTGTGCACAACATCCTTGGAAAAGATATCTCTATCCTATATAACTCTCCCCTCTCCAAAAAAAACTCTAAAAAATGAGAGGAATCATCCTCCACCAGATCTAGGAGAACATTTTGGAAGCGATTATCAAGGTGATCCTAGGTGAACATCACAAGTGAATGGATCGTCTGCACCAACACCTGGAGACTCCTTTGGTGACATCCGGATATACACAGAGAACATGTGGATCACCACTAGAGGATTCTTATACTTGGATTCTACATCTCAATGAAGCCACGCCTCAGACCCATGGTCAAACACATCAACAAAGAAAGAATCACCTTGGAAGTAATTATTTAATTTAATTAAATTAATTATAAACAAAATATGTCGATCCTCTCTTCTCAGTTCCATGTTCTATCATTTTTCTTTATTCTTTTATTAAATTCCATGGATACTGGCATTTATCATTGTATTGATCCCAGATTAATCCTCAATCATGGAAATTTGAAAAGCTGGGTACACACCCATCCTACACTTCTGCTATGCCCAGAACCTACAAGTGGTATCAGAGGGGACATATTTTTGTTTATAATTATTTAAATAATTCATTGATGATTTACTCGTTAATAATTTAGTTTGATAATAATTCTTAATAATTCTTGTAATATGAATTTCGATATATATTCTTCTTCTTTCGTTTCTCACAGATCTAGCAGAAACGAATAATATTTGGATTAAAATTACATCGAGGATTTCATTATGTGGCGCCGATGATTTTTTTATTTAACACAACAATACATTTCATGTATTCATAATTACATGTCGTGTAATCTTCTACACCATGTAATCTAGATTACACACCGTGTAGTTGTGTTCAATATACCAGGAGTAATTTAGTAATTATTCAAGTTGTGTGCATTAATGAAACACACTGTAGTTAATTCTTACACTGCATGTTGACCTGGAAAGACTGACAGACGATCATCCTGACTACACACCATGTGTCCCACTGGATATATTGTGTAATCCCTTCGGGTTATGGTCAAGTCGTGTATCCCATACATGGCTTGCCCGACTAGTGACCGTGTAACGCAGAGTCTACACAGCATGTGTCCCATTGGACACACCATGTACCCCAAAGATTTCTGAAGTATACCTCACACATCATTTCCCCAGGTGTGTACTTTGGATGGGTTGTGAGGAGGGTACACACCATGTAGTTGGATCTACAAGTCGTGTTCTATTTCCAAATTATGTAGATTATAAAAAATATATTTTATGTAACCCTTGATACATGTACCTTCATGTGGGCATAAATATGGGGAAAACATGTGATAATTGTTTGATATATATATATATAAATGTTTAATTAACATCTGTGTAATGTTCAAATATCTGCACATCATGTATGAGTTGTATTACAATTATAATTCTGTATGCATGATACATGTCACAAAGAATAAATTGTATACATGTATTTTACATGCTAGGTAGTTTTGGACAGGTATTCACCAATTTTCCTCCAAGTTACAAGTTATGTACAAGGTTATGGTTGAGAATCTCAAGGAAATTCAGAAAATGATTAAGATAAAAATGATTGATTAACTAAAAACAATGATTAATTTATTCGAGCTTAATTTATCTTAAAAAGAAAAATTAATGAATTGAATTATAGTTTTATTAAATGTGTAATTCATTTCATGTATGTGGATTATCATGAGCTAGAATAGACCTTTGTATGTGATTGGTTCTATTTTAATTTATTTATTAAATTACAACTGTCGGCAAGCATGCCTTATCCTCATTAATTTGTAGGGATAGTGTGACCATGATTTCTTTTATGTAAACCCCCTTTTACCCCTCACCAGTGTGTGTGTTAAAAGCATATGTAATGTATGGATCTCAAAAGCTAGTGGAGGTGGTCTAAGTTATGAACTGAGGTGAAACCAATCCAAGGATATACAAAGGTGGACAGGTGGACAGTTGTAAACACGAACCTTAAATGGTTCAAGGTGTTTCTCACCTAGGTTATGGTTAGTTTATCAAATTATTGAATAACTAAACAATAGTAAATCCCATGATCATACCATTTATTTATTTATGTTAGTTTTATGGTTATTCAATATTGTTGTTTGACATGATCACATTTTTAATGAACTAAAAAGCATACAAGATGGAACTTAAATAAAATGGATTATACATAAGTATTATATATACATGGTTCATTGCTTATGTATATCCCATTTAATATTAACAATCAAGTGGAAAGATAATAAGTGTAAATTTACACATAAAGGATAAAAATCCCTCAATTAAATGTTAACTCGATATATCCTTCCATTACTTTTGTTATAATCAAACCACAATTCAAAGTGCTTGAACAACCCTAGTTGGGGTGGTTTAAATTATCGGGGAATTCTAATTTGATGTTTTGGGTTGACTTAACTTAGTTTGCATCAAGGGTTGAATTTCCTAGTAGGAATTGGTGAAATTGAGAGGCAAAGGTGGAGAAAATCCAAAATTAATGATTTCAAGATTGGGGAGTTCACTCAACAGATCAAGGAGTTGTGAGTTAATGCAGTTAGAATTTGGAATGCCTACCTAAAAACATTCATGTTTATTGACCAACCCTAGTTGAGGTAATGCGATGAGAAATATGGATCCTTCTTGTAGACTGTACAAGAAAAAGGATATTATGAATCCAATGGTGAGGGATATTGTGTTTAGGAAAAATAATCAGAGACTAATAAATATTATTCTATTTATTTGATGATATTTATCAAGAAAAAGTACTAAAACTCTATTCTTCTTATTTGTAGAAACAAAATCAAAAATTTCATCAATCATATCATTGTGATCCATACTAATAAGAAAAACCTTCTCAAAGGCACTAATTTCTAGGAGTGGAAAAGGTGGATTTGGTTTATCCTTATCCATGGGAGGAAACTTTATGTGCTCGAAGAGTCTTTACTAGTTGTGCCTGGAAATGAGCAAGTGATGTGGAACTCTCTATGTACAAGAAATATCTGAATGATGCTATGGGTGTTCATTTCCTCATGCTATCATCCATGACCAATGATATCTTGAAGAAAAATGAGGAAATGGATGATAATATCATGATGTCTCACCTTCAGGATCTATATTAAGAGAAGGTGAGATATGAGAGGCATGTGATCTCCAATGCATTTTTCACTACTAATCTTGGAGATTCAATGCCAGTTGGACCACATGTAGTCATGATTATCAACTATATTAAGCATCAGGACAACTTATGAATTAAATTACCTGATGAGTTGCGTACACATCTCATACTATCATCACTACCCAATTCATTCTCTCATTTTAATTTGAATTATAATATGAGAAATAATGAGAAGATCTTATCAGAACTTATGACTTTAATTCAAAAAGTGGATAAGGACATGGGGCATGAAAAACACTCAGTCCATATGGTGAAGGAGAAGAGGAATGACATGTCAAAGTGTCCTAATACTTATAAATAGTATAAATCTCCCAAGAACCATCTGACTAAGAAGAAGAAGATCCAAATGCGGGCAAGGAAAAGGAGACAATATGCTTTCTATGGGGAAATTCAGGCCACTGGAAGAGGAACTACAGCCAGATGCATGCACTACTGAAAAAATAACTTATACCCACAGTTCAAAACCGTGGGTATAGCCCCCCAAACCGCGGGTATTGCCCATACCCACAGTTTTGGGAACCGTGGGTATAGCCTATACCCATAGTTTTGGGAACCATGGGAAACCGAGGCATCGGGATAGGTCCCTAGCCCATACCCATAGTTTGTAAAATAGTGGGTATAGATTTTTTTCGACAGTGTCAAAGCCTCATGCCACGCTGTCTAAGCCTTATACCCACAATTTTAAAATCATGGGTGAAAAGCATACAAAAAATGATCACCAGGTGCAGAACTTGTGACCTACCTATCTAATTCTGTGCTTCTCACCAATCCACCTACGCGACTTACAAGTATATATATCTATATTTTGCTAAATATATTAATACATGGCCTTACTAATATAAAGGTAGCCCAAGGGTTTCTATCCTATATTTATGTTTCATAATTCAAATGACTAACCAACCGAGCCGATGACATCTTTTATTAAAATATCTACATTTATCTTAATATATAAATCTCACCCCATCTATTAGAAAAAAAGCGCTCAACGGGATTTGATCCCGCGATAGTAGGGAACACAACGGAGCGGCTCACCAACTCAACTACAACACATATTTGATTATATATTTATATCTACCGTAATATATTAATCCAAACCGTGGGTATTGAAGGGAAAACCGTGGCTATAGGTTTTTTTGCCAAATATTTTTTGTGTCCCGCATAATTTTTCCCCCCGCCATAATGTGGGAAATCTATATCCATAGTTTTATAAAACCGTTGGTATAGGTCATCAGAAAAAAAACCTATACCCACGGTTTTTTCAAAACTCTGGGGATAGGGCTTGAATTTTTTTTTCTATACCCATAGTTTTGATAAAAACAGTGGGTATAGCTGTTTTTTCCCCACGGTTTTCCATAACCGTGGAAATAGATTTTCACAAAAAACCTATACCCACGGTTCTTCTTTAAACCGTGGGTATAGGTTCCCATACTACCCCTATAACAATAGTTTTAGAAAACTGTGGGTATAGGGGTTCAATATACCCACCATTTTGGGTAAAACCATGGGTATAAGACTATTTTATAGTAGTGATGGGGAATCCAAAGGTGAATTAATTATTGAGTATAATCTTTCTATTTTTACACATTTGGTATTAGATACAACTTTTGGTGCTCACATATGTATTGAAATGCAAGAACCAAGTAGATTCTAAAAAAATTTCCAGAGTAGAGGTGGATCTGCGAGGTGCTTGTGGTGTGAGTTTGGAATCTCTTTACATTGGTGACTACCACCTCACATTGCCGAGATGAATTATTTTGGTTTTAACTGGCTATTATTACGTACCTAGTGTTACCAAGAACATAATTTCGGTAGCGTGTTTAGATATAGATGGATTTATTTTAATGTTCAGAAATAAATGTTGTTACTTTTATAAGGACCACATATGTTATGGTATGACACATTTAAATAATGATATATATGTATTAAATTACAAGAACAAAGTATTGGCAATTGATAATGAACCAAGTTCACATGACTCATATAACACACAATTGTGGTACCACCATCTCGATCATGTAAAGAAGAAGCGTTTGAAAAAGCTTTGTCAAGATGTTCATTTAGAATCTTATGAGCTAAAACCACTTGATTGATATAACACTTGTTTACAAGGGAAAATGACTAAACCGCCATTTAGTGAACAGGGTGAAAGATCCATATAGCTTCTAGGATTGGCACACACTGAAGTTTATGGAACATTTCTAGTAGAATCAAGAGTTTGATATTCTTAATTTATAACTTTTACTAATGACTTGAGTAGATATGTCTATACTTACTTAATGAGGCATAATTCAGAGTCCCCTGAGAAATTAAATGAATTGAATAATGAAGTATAGAATTATATTGGTAAGAAGATAAAGAAGCTTCAATGAGTTTGAGGGGGAGAATATATTAACCAAGAGTTCATCGACCTTTTATGAGAGTCTAGGATTCTATCTCAACTCACACAAACTTATACAAAATAGTAGAATGGTGTTAGTGAAAGGAGGAACCTTACTTTACTGAACATGGTAAGGTCAATGATGAGTTATGCAGATCTTCCATTATTCTTTAAGGATTTTTATTGAAAACTACATCATAAAAATTAAAAAAAGTACCAACTAAGGTGGAAAATAAGATTCCCATCGAGCTATGGAGTAGAAAGAAACCCACAATATCATATACATGTGTATGAGGATGAGAGAAATTTGTTAAGGCTTTCTCAGGAAACAAACTAGCACCCCGAGGCATAACGTGTATCATTATAGGGTATCCCATGGAAACAAAGGGCCTTAGACAAGAAAGTGATTGTTTCTAGACAGACTGTCTATCTTGAGTGAGAGAAGATCCTCAAAAAGTATAGTGGGAGATATATATACACGTGAGTTTGTATAGGAACAAGTTCCATAGGTCCCCATGGAAGAGGTAGTTCATGAAACACAAGTACTGCATAGGAGTACAAGAGAGGTAAGGAAACCAAAGATATATGGTTTCCTTGTCAATGAGTTTGGTGACTCCTTATTATTAGAAAATGATGAACCTCTCTCCTATAAAGAAGCATTAGAGATCTCAGAAGCTACAAGATGGATAGAAGATATAAATACTGATATGGATTTTATGTATTAGAACTAAGACTGGGTTCTGGTCGATTCACCAATTGATGTAAATCCTGTTGGGTGTAAATGGGTATTCAAGAAGAAACTTGACATGGAAGGTCAAGTTAGTACAAATAAATCTATGATAGTGGCTAAAGGTTTTAACCAGTGTCAAGGAATTGATTATTATAATTTTTTTTCTAGTTTATATGTTTAAATACATAATAGTAATACTTTCCATAACATCTTTCCATGACATTGGGATTTGGTAGATTGTTGTCAAAACTACATTCCTTAACAAGAACCTTCAACAATATGTCTATATGACACAAACAGAAGGGTTTGTGACACCAGGTGATTCTAAAAGGATATTAAAGTTGCATAGATCCATTTTTGGATTAAAGAAATCATCCCTGTCAAGGAACATTTGATTTGATGAATCCATAATATAATTTTGTTTCATTAAGAATGAATGTGACCCATGTGTGTACAAGCCGTTTAATAGGAATGTGGTTGTTATCCTAGTAGCATATGTTGATGAAATATTGCTTATTGGAAATGACATATCATTATTTCAGTCATTCAAGGACAGGTTGAACAAGTGCTTCTCCATGAAGGACTTAGGTGAAGCAGCCTAAATTCTAAAGATCATGATAAATCTTGATAGAACCAAGAGGCTATATTGACTATGTCAAAGTACATTCATTGACCAGATACTAAAGAGATTTAGTATGGAACAATCTAAGAGGGGATTGGTTCTAGTGTCACATGGTATAGATCTTTCCAAGAAAATGTGTCCCTAGACACAACATGATAAATATAGGATGAGTAAGATTCCATATGCTTTAGCAATAGGATTTATCAAGTATGACATGTTATGTACTAGAATTGATGTTTCCTATTCACTGAACATAGTATGCATATATCAAGAAGATCTAAGAGAAAAACATTGGACTATTTTCAAGAATATCCATAAATATCTAAGATGAATTTAGGATATGTTAATAGTATATTGAGGAGACGGGGAGCTTGTCGGCAGAGGGTATTTTTATGTTGGGTTTCAGACAAATCAGAATGATCTAAATTTGCAATCATGATATGTTTTCTATCTCAATAGAGGATTTCTAATATGGAAGAGTTCAAAGTAGTCAGTTTTCACTTATTCTTCAGTGGATTCCAAATATATAACAGCTTCTGATGTAGTTAAGAAAGCCTTCTAGATTCAGAACTTTATCTATGATCTTGATGTGGTATATAGCAGTAAGGATCCTAGTACATTGTATTGTGATAATACTGCAGTGTTGGATCTTGAAAAGGAGCCAAGGTCACATAAATAGACAAATCACATACTCTAAATGTATCACTTTGTGAGGAATTTATATAAAATGGGCGAAGTTGTTGTGAGCAGTGTGTCTATGGAATAAAACATGACAGACCCCTTGACTAAAGGCCTATCTCATCAGAAACATTAAAATCTTGTGAGATCAAGTGTATTGAAGGTTTTTAGCAATCGACTCTAGTACAAGTGGGAGTCTATTAAAGTTTGTTCCCTAGAAATCAAATTCTTTGTACATTATGATAAACCTATATTTATTGGATGAATATTAAAAAACTCTTTATCACATGATTATTTTTCTTCTACATGACATAATATGTGATAATGTCATAAGAATAGTTGTCACACTAAAAGGTCATAATGAATCCCTGCTATGATGAGAACCTAGAATATCCATGACACTATTATTGAATATATGTTCTAAGGATGGATGATATAATTTGAAGGTACACAAATGATACAGGCTATTAGGGGTGGGAACTCATGAAACTTTGAGGCACCTTGTTATGGTGTGCACTCTTGGTAATATCCAGGGGATATTATGAGAACATGAATTGCCATTAGGAAATAAACATTCATAAGTTTCATTGAATGTTCCTATATGTGGATGTGTTTATTGTTCTTAGACTTTAGTATTATTACTAATGGTTATTCTGACTCACTCACTTAGATTTATTGAAGAAAACTCTGATGACAGATGTTCACGGTGAGGTAGGATATGTTGGGTGAGTCATGAGTAATAATACATTAATTAATAATGTCAAAAAGGTTTTGTCACTTAAATAGAAGAAGATATCTTAGTCCCTTTAATGAAAATGATATATCCTAAATAAATCCTTGGACATGGTGTTCTCTAGGAAAGTTCAATTCTTGGAATTCAAATAATGAGAAATCGAGCACATGGGTAGATGGAACTTGCATGTAAACCACTTGATTGGAGATATCAGGACAAAGGGATTATATTACACAGTGATCATTCTATGAGGTGACATGTCATTGTGACATTAACTTCCTTTTTTTGGGTGTCTTGACCCATTACGAGATAGTAATCATGGACTTTAGGCAAGACCACCTAATGCCAATGTGAAGTAGTCCTAGAGGGTCACACACTAAGTGTATATAGTATCTCAATTAAATAATATATTATTTATTTAAAAATTTGAATAAATATTATTCTGAGTTGTGGTTTAATAATTATTTAAGTATGACTGATCGAATTTATTTCGTTGCTAGTTATTCAAGAGAATATATTTTGGATGGAATATTTTTTTTATTAGTAAATAATACTATTATATTTATTTAATACATAAATAGTCATTATTCAAATACTGGTAAATATTGAGGAGGATTGGAAGACAAAGTTATGGGTCTGATGACAAATAATATTAAATATTATTTGGTTAAATAATATTTAAATATAACATGAAAGTTAATCACTTGACATGGGAATAATATCATTGCTTTTATTATTTAACATGGGTTTTCACATGGAAGAATAAAATAAGTAACAACACTTGCACTAATTATTTATTATTACCTAGTGAATTAAATTTCCTAGTATGTTATTATTATCTAATTAGATAAGGGGTTATTCCACCAACTAACCAATAGTTGTATGCACAACATCCTTGGAGAGAATCTGATGATCCTAGTGTGCTCTTCCTTCTCTGAGAATGCTCTCAAGAATGAGAGACATCCTCCTCCACTGGATCTAGGAGAACATTTTGGAAGCAATTCTCAAGGTGATCAAAGGCATATATCACAAGCCAACGCATCATCCACAGTAGCTCCCAGAGACTCCTTTAGTGACATCTGTAGATACGTGTAGAGCATGTGGATCAGCACTAGGGGTATCATATACTTAGATTCTATATCGCAATGAAGCTACACCTTGGATCCATGGTATAACACATCAATAAATAAATAATCACCTTGGAAGTAATTATTTAATTTAATTAAATTAATTATAAAGAAAACATGTCAATCCTCTCTTCTCAATTACAGGTTCTCTCCTTTGTATTTTATCTTTGATTCAATTCTGTGCATACTGGAGTTTATTTCCGTATTGATCCCAGATTAATCATCGATCATGGAAATTTTCAATGTTTGTTCCATGGCCATCCCATTATTCCACTCCACCCGGACCCTACAATATGATGCATCTAGAGTCAGACTCATAGCAGTTATAATGCAGTAAGATTTATTAGTTACTTGCATCTCTAGACATTTGAGACCACATGAGAGGAATTATCCTACTCAAGATTTGGATTTAGCTACAACAGTACATTCCCTGAGATGTTGGAGAAGTTATCTTATGGGACAGATGATTTTGATATACATGAACTACAAGAGACTTAGGTAAATCTTTTATCCATGGGAATTGATCCTTAGATATATGAGGTGGTTTTAGTATCCATATACTTTCGAGTTCAAGAGGTCTTATAAACTAGGAATGGGAAACATCGTTTCTGATAAATTAAGTTAATAGACGCAACTAGAGGCAATATGAGAGTCTTGAAATGAGTGTTAGATGATAGTACTTTATAAATATGTTTATTTATATATTCAAGTGTCCCTGGGATGAGTATCTAGGAATTTTAAATCTACCATACCCATTCTTGTAGACTAGATCAATAGAGAGAAGTTAACTAATCTGGTGGGTCTAATATTGAGATACAACTTATATAGTGGGGATATACCATTTAGAAGGTCTCTTGGTAGAGAAATTTCTCTTCTTTTACATGGACAAATATGGGTTCCTAATAGATATCAAAAGGAGGTGATGAAAGTGTTTCATGCATCTACATGGGTGGTACATCCCCATTTTACAAATATGTATCATGATCTATGTAGATAATATTGGTGGTTCATAATTAATAATGAGTTAGCAGGCTTTGTGGTGAGATCTTTCATATACTAACACATGAAAGATGAGATTTAGAGTCCAGCTTATATTTTTTAGTTTCCACCCATTCTAGAGTGCAAATGGGATGATGTCATTATTGTTTTTGTGACCAAATTACCCAAGAAAACCCATAAGAATAATAATATATTGGTTATTTTTTATCGACCGACGAAGCTAGACACTTATTTACTATTACGGAGACCATCACCATTGATGATTATGTATTATATATGTAAAAAACATAGTTTGATTTCATAGTGTTCTGATGAGTGTTATTTCTAATAGATATCCTTGTTTCATATCTCAGTTTTGGTAGGATATTTAGAAGGCTAAGAGATTGTAGTTTCTTTTGAGAATATCCTATCATCCTTAGACTCAAAGTCAATCTGAGAAGACCATTCAGGTTATGGAGGATGTTTTATAAGCTTATGTTTTTGATTTCAGAAGTTCATTGGAGTATCATATGGAACTGGTGGTGTTTTCCTTTAATAATAGCTTCTAGGAATCAATCCTGATATAACCTTTAAATGAATTGTATGGAAGGTTGTGTCATTTATCTATTTGTTCATTAGATTCATGTGAGTTAGTTCTTGTTGTACCTAGTATAATTCAAGAGATGAATAAGAAGGTTTAGTTGATCAATATCAAGTTGATGACCATGTATATAATGCATAAATCATACACTGGACATTAGATATGTCCTCTAGATTTGGAGGTTGGTCATCGTGTTTTCCTTCTAGTGTACCCCATGTTAGGGAAATGTCATATCAAGAGGTAGGGAAAGATAGAACCTGGGTTTGTTGCTCTATTTGAGATAGTGGGGAGGTTCATTCAAGTGGTGTATTTCCTAGACTTTCCACAATGTTACAGTACCAGGTATGATGTGTTTCACATGTCATAGATTTATAGATATCATCATGAACCTTGTCATGTGGTAGGAATTGAGGAAATATGGATTTCTGTAGATGTTCCCTTTAAAGGGAATCCAATATAGATTATGGATGGTAGTGAGAAACATCTCTATGGCAGGAATATACCTATGGTTTGATTTTAGTGGAATCCTCAAAGTGTTCATGAGAAAACCAAGGAGAGGGAATTTAATATCCGAGAACAGTGTAAAGAATTGTTTTTAGAGGCCCTATAGTAATGCTTGGAGTAGCTCAGGTACAAGATGTTATATGTTTTGGTGGTTCTAAGATCCCATATTTTTTAGCTATATTCCTATTTAATTTTTCCACTAAACACTTTTTTGGGGGTTTCCTTATCTTTAAACATTGTAGGTTGATTCTAGTTTACAGATGGAGAGCCTTTAATGGGGATAATGAACTAGAGTTTGGGGATGTATGTTTTTCTAAATTAATGTAATCTAGAAATAAATTTGTTAAATGGGATTATAATAGTTTTCCATATGTTTGGAATGATTTAGAGTTGGTTCATGTGCCTTTGTTGATACTTGGATGAAAGTTGTCTACTGGGAATTTACACATTGTGTACTTGTCACACGATGTGTAACTACCTACAGGTACATATCATGAACTATTTTATGATGTTAAGTGGTTACATAGTGTGAACCTAGTACACAATGTTTAATGTTCAATTGGGGTTAAAAATTAAGCTGAGGTGATGTTGTTTTCATCATAACTCTTAAATAAAGAATACATGACATGAAATAGAGTTGCATGCCGTGTATTTATTGGATATGATGATTTTAACTGGAAAACATTTATGATTTATTTTATTACTTCATTTCAACCCTCCTCTCTCAACCCTAAGGTTCTCTAAAAAAATTTGGATCCCTTTCATCCTTTTTGGACATCCCATTTTCACATTCAATTCCTGATGAGTTATTTTTCTTGGTTTTTCCCCTATTCTATTTTGACCATAATTGTTTGGGTCTTCATATCATTGTTTCATGATCTAAGTTATTTATTATGATCTTCTTTCCATCTATTCTTATTGGAAATTATGGTTGTAGGTGTTTTGTTTATTTTCATTTAATGTATAAAGCCTAAACCTAACCCTTTGATATGTTCAATTTTTTGAGTATGTGCACAACTGTGATTGCACCACCATGATGTTCATATAAAATAATAGAATGGTGAATAATGTTAAATCACTGATTGGATTATTCCTTATATCCCTTTGGATCTAAGGGTATTTCAACCTATCTTATGGTTGCCCATTGGGTGAGTGGAATATGGTTAAATAATGAAGTGGTTAATGGTTTAAAGGTTGTTTAACATAGCCTAACTTTGTAGGTGATTGATTGATATAAAATCACTTTGGTAATATTTTATAGGATATTAATACGTATTTTTATAATTTCATATATAAATTAATGTATAAATGAAAGAAAATTGGTAATTTTCATAATTAACCATTGAGGATTGTGACATGATATTGTGATATTCTTGTTTTTATGAATTGTTGAGTAGATACTAAAATGATTATATAGAGGGCATGACTTAGTGATACATGATGAAATTCATATATAGAGGGTTCATCACAGTGATGCATGATAAAATTATAATATAGCATGTTTCTACTAGTGATACATGATAAAATGAATATATATTGGGATCAGCCTAATGATACATGTTGAAATTCTTATATAAAGGGATTTTCACAGTGATACATATTGAAGTTCTTATATAGTGGTCTAGGACTGCATTATGTGGAAATGATGATATATGAGGGTTTCCTGAAAGCTAAAATTCTTATAGAGGTGATTTTTCCTACTTATGTGATTATTCCATGGTGTATGGTTATGGTTGGCATGGTTGTGCTACATACTCAGAGACATTCTAGCATGGTGTCAATGCCGGTTGATTTTTGTATTATATTGATTGATTAATCAATACACCTTTATATCACTTATTGAACACAATTATTATTTGGACGTTTCATTTAGACACAGTGGTGTCATAATACCAAGTTTTACACACACCCTATTCGGGATACCATTTGGCACTCGAGAAGATTACATGGATGTAGTTTTGGACAAGGGAAGCAGACCTTGTTGCAAATTGTTGATGCATGATGGGTAGAAGCTGGGAGACATGACCAACACGGTGTTTTAGACCAGGGTCTTTTGTGTTTAGTTTGTGTCAGATAAAAATTTTATTTGTGTGGTGTTCATTTTAAAATTTAGATACATATCAGCTTTTCATTTCATGGATTTGAATTATTGGTTTATTGATTCATCCTTTTACTTATCAGGATAATGATATATTGTTTTCCAAAGATTTTGTTACTCCGATGTTTTTTCATGACTATTAATTTTCATTTTATTATACTATATAATGGTTGGTTTAGTCTTCCAAATATACATATCACACCCCCACTGCTAGTCTATATCCTATGACATATGGGGAGGAGTGCTTGAGGTATTGTATCCAACCTAATTTTTCCATCTGAGAGAGTGTCAGATCGGGGGATGTTACACACTTGGATTTTTACCAAAAATGTAAAAGGATTATTTGTTTTACCATAATCGGCATGTACATAATTTATTTTTCTTCTGGACAACTCAATTTATTTGAGATTCCTTTATATGTTTCGAATATTATTTTTAGAGAAAATTATTTTAAATTTTTTGTGAAATTTTAGTTTTAAAAGTTTTTTTTTCAAAATCCAAAGGATAGTTTCCTCAGGAATTTTTTTAAAGATATTCTATTTTATTTATTTTAATCAATGAAAAAAATAAATTATCCTTACTTAAATGGGTATATATTAGATTGATATTATCTATATTCTTTCTAGGGATGGTTTATGATCATTTTGACCAAGGAATGTATTGAAATTCACTTTCTAGTTTCAATTTTTTAGTATTTAACTTCCATTTGAAATATTCACCTACCTATGATCATTAGAAATTTTATTTCCCCTAAATATCCATGTTATTTATCATTAATATGTTTGTTTATTAAACCAGATTTCATTTATAAATATGGTGTTCTTTATTTAATGTTATTTTTTTACCAGGGGAGATATTGATAATTATGTATTCATCACTCAATACATATAATTGATAATAAGGTACATTGTTCATGAATTAAAACAATTATTTGATATAGGAGGATTTCCTTGGACATGTATACACTGGTGGAGACTGATTATAGAAACACCCTCAACGCATCAGTAGTCTCATGAGATGAATCTATTGGATAACCTTAGTTAAATGGGTTTCTGGTGTATACCTACCAATAAATTTTAAACTATCTTGAAGAAAGATCATAATGGTAGAGGTATTATGATGCCTAAGACCACTACATACAATAATTTAAAATTTCCTTCATTTATAATTCAGTTATTTTTATCCATGATATTTTCACAATGATATTATCTCTGGATACATTGCATTCTCTATTATTGATTAAATGTCATGTGTTTTGAGTATTTTACTAGAAATATTGATTATGCCTTATCTTATTATACATGATATTTCCACAATGAAATTATATCTATATGCATTTAATTCTCAATATATTGATTAAATGGAATGTGTTTTCAGTTATTTACCATGTCATATTATACCTTGTCAAATTATTTAAATGGAATATGTGGTCATTTATTTACCTTTCCATGCAATTATTCTAATTTATTCATGATATATTCTACTGAACTTAACCCGTATTGAGTATTTGGCCTCATTTTTATTTTTCTCCCTTCCAAGAAACCCAAGAAGTTTACTATGATTCGTATATAAGGATATTATTGAAGTAATAATGTCATTATCAAAAAAATGTAGTGATTTGTGTTTTCAAATATTAATTTGGAATAATTTATGTTTTTAGTTTACCAAGACTACTAAACTATTTAGTCCTTTGGGATGTGATTCCTTGTATCTTATTCCAATGTAATAATGTATGACACCAGATTTAGGTTACCGGGGTAAAGGTCATTACATGTGTAGCTACTACATATTCAGCATCATCCATGTTTAGTCTTACAGAATTCTATTTCTTGTTATACCAGTTGACATGGTCGTCTCTTAGAAATAATTTTCCACCTTACGTTGATCTTTTTATTGTATACAATAACTATTACAATTTACATCATTAAAACCCAAAATTTTCAAATATTTATTGTGTATATATAGTATCCTATAGTTCAATGTTTTGTTCAGGTATCTTATAACTCTATAGAATACAAAAAATGATAGTCTTTATGATCACTCAAGAATTTGGCACATAGAGTCACTAAATAAATTATATATAACCTTGAAGATAATAGATAATTAAAACTTCTAATGATTTGTCTGAATTATTTTTAGTTACCACTGCTTCCAACTTCATCCAATCACAAGTTGGTTCTATATAAAATGAGATTTGAAACTTATTTTGAATTTTACATTCTAAAATTATTTAGTAATTCAATGTAATAATTTGCTTGAGATTAAAATATAATTTTTTTTCTACTCAATCTGAAATATCATAAAGTATGTGATCTAACCAAGCATGAACATCTAAATATTCCTTTTCATATTCTCTGTAACCTCTTAACATAGAAATTCCTTGTCCACAGAAAATGTGATGTCATATACACACATAATTACTATGAGAGTAACTTTGGACATCTCTATAACATAAATTTTACTTTAAACATTACCTTTTTTAAATTTCATATCCCACAAGGAACCATCTAATTCGAAATACCATGCTCTATGGGCCAGTTTTAAACCATAAAAATCTTTCTTTAATATTCATACCATGTTTCCATAATTGTCTAATACAAATCCATCAAGTTTTTCAATATATCATTATTACTCAAGGTCACCATTTTGAATGGTAGGTATCACATCCACTTGTCAAAAATTATAATGTTTTTATTTTGTCACTACCAAGGGAATTCTAATAGTTTATAGTCTTGGTACTAGTGATAAATTTTCTTCAACGTCAATGCTCTCAATTTGATTATATCCTTTGCACTCAAGCCTATATTTGTTCTTTGATACCTCAACTTACTCATTCATCTTGTTTATGAAACCCCACTTGGTTCCAATAAAATTCATATTTTTAGGTACGGGCACAAAATCCCAAGTGGAATTCTTCTCAATCTGATCAAGTTCCACATTTATAACTTGTATCTACTATTAGATTTGGTACTATAAAACCAACTTTTATGTACATTATGATAACCTATATTCATTAGTTTTAATATTAATAAACTACTTATCACATCATGATTGTTCCTATTCATAACATACTATTTAATGATTTTCAAAGAGTAACTATCACACTGAAAGTT
Source organism: Viscum album (assembly GCA_963277665.1). Taxonomy (NCBI): domain Eukaryota; kingdom Viridiplantae; phylum Streptophyta; class Magnoliopsida; order Santalales; family Viscaceae; genus Viscum; species Viscum album. The sequence goes on from OY728148.1 coordinate 1,815,010,799, forward strand.
CATATCAGTTCCTTAATATGATGAGAACACAAAAGTGCCATGATAGTATTATTAAATATATTTTCTATATCCATATAAAATAATTTTAGGGTCACAAATGATACATGCTACAATGGGTGGATTCTTATAGGACGTTGAGGTACCTTCTCATGGTGTTCACTATCGGTAAACATAGTGTACGATATTATGAGAATGAGACCCACCAGTAGGAAATCCAAATTTGTATGGATCATTAGATGTTACTATCTATAGATTTGTGTATTGATACTTATACATTAATATCATAATTAATGGGTGTTATAATTCATGTACTTTGGTTTATTAATGAAAACTGTGATGACATATGTTCGCGTCGAGGTGGGATATGTTGGGTGCATCATGAGTAATATTTTATTAATGAATAATGTGTGAAATGATTTTCCTCTTATTTTCTTTAATGAAATTTTACATCCCAATTCCTTTTATGGAAATGATATAGCCTAAATAAATCCTTGGCCATGGTGTACTATGGGAAAGTTCAATTTTTAGAAATTCAATGAAAGAGACATCGAGCACATAAGATGTTAGAACCATCCTGCAACCTTCTTGATTATAGATATCATGATAAAGGGATTATATTTCCTAGTAAGGATCTGTATGAGGTATTATGTAATTATAGTATTAAATTATTTCTATATGGGTGTGTTGGTTTGTTGTAAGATGCTAACCTGGGAATTTATGTTTCTTATCCTAATTCCATTGAGAAAGAGGCCTAGAGAATCACACACCACTTTTATCAGAAATCTCAATTACATAATATATTATTATTTATTATTTAACAAGTGGAATAAAAATTATTCTCATATCTGGTTTAATAATTATTCATGTTTACTTGATCCCATATATTTCGTCACTAATTATTATAGAGAATATTATGTGAGTTGAAAATTTAATAATTATTTATTAATTATTTAGTGAATATAATATTTAATTATTTATTAGTAAATAATGAAGTGTTATTTATTTATTAAATAAATAGTCATTATTCAAGGCCTGATAAATATTATGGAGGAATGAAAGACCTAGTTGAATGGTCTGGTGAGAAATATTATATATTTTAAATATTATTTTAATAAATAATATTTAATTTTAATCCATATGTTTAGAACATGTTAAGAAATAATAATAATAATAATAATAATAATATAGACATGGGGTTCTTCATGGGTTATATAAATAATAAATATAACTTATTCAATTATTTATTTCTAACCCTAATGATATATAAACCCAATTATGTTATTTTTTCATAAGATCTAATTCATTTTTTGTTATACACAATTATAGTCAGAGAGAATCCTATAAATCCCTAGAGAGAACCCTCTCAAAAAATGCTACCAAGAATAGTGAGTGATATTTCCCTACCATTTGCTATTGAAGCTAGATAGATCAAGGAGAATACCTTGGAAGAAATTCTTGGGGTGATCAATGGTGAATGACACAAGTGATAGGATATACCGTGGTAACACCAAAATATTCCTACGAGGAGATTCAGACATTCATGAACCACATATGGATCACTACAAGAGGTAATATAATATTTATTCCTACAAAACAATGATAATATAATGTTAATTAATTTTCATATCCAAAAATAAAGAAATAATTAATCACAAGGTAATTATTTAATTGATTGAATTAATTATAAATAATATGTAATTATCCCACACTTTGGTGCTGGTGTTTATACATTGTCTGTATTCTTTGATTCAATTACATTGATTATGGTGTTTATCATTGTGTAAATCTTAGATTAATCATCGATCATGAAAAAAATAAAAGTAATTCATGACCCATATTGACTCTTCCACTGTTCCTACAGCATAAAAGTGACATCATAGGAGTAGCATAATTATTTATAACTATTTAAAAATAATTGTTTGATTTATGGATTTATTATTTGTTTTCAATTCTATTTTAATAATTATTTAATATGAATTGTGAGATATAATTTATTCCTCTTCATTTATAATAATAATAATATAATAGATTAATTTAATGAATGAAATAAATTTGAAGATCTCATCTAGAGGTGGAGAGAAATATGACCGAAAAACAAAATATTACATGCCCTAAACCCGAAGATACACGTCATGTACTAGTGTTTAACACACTAATAATTAATTTAAGTAGTGTGGACTTATTACAAATGGTGGACTTAATTTTACACCGTGTGTTGACTAGGCCATCATAGTGTACGGTTAGCAGTAGTACAAGCCATGTAACTTCAATACATGAAATATTTTTCATTATTTACAAATGGATCATGTATTCTCTTACATGAACTACATGATTGGTGTCCATATAACTCAAATACCACATGTCATGTATCCCATTTATACACCATGTACTCTAACATTTTCCATGGAATGTTTATATGCTGAGTTTCTAGGCATGTGTCACAAATAGGTGGTGAGAATAATATATTCCATGTAGCTCCAATATACACATAGTGTACTTTTACCAATTCATACAGAATTGAAAATTAATTTATTATACTACGAAAACTTTATCAACATTATCTTGTGTGGTAATTATGTTTATAGGACATTCCATGTGACATGTTATATATATATAAATATCTAATTAATTTATGTGTAATGTTAAGATCAACATATCATGTATAATTCATAGTATAGTTATTAATTTATGCGCATTGAAGCATAACATTCTATTTAAATAACATGTAAACCATGCGATCATTAATGTGATAGAATACGCCATGAAATTAAATTATTAATCCATTTTTTCTATATATCACAAAAGTAAATTGTATATGGGTATAATACATTTTGGGTAGTTCCAAAGGGTACTCCCTATGATTCCTAAAAGGTACATTATTGTAATGTATTACTTTTAAATAAATTAATATAATTTTTTTAAAATTATTATGGATGGTAATATTTAGGAATTTGTATGAGGATTAAGATAAAATAATTGATTAATTAAAGAAGATAATTAATTGATTTGAGAATGATTTATCTTAAATAACAATGATTAGAATTGAATTCTTATTTTACTAAATGCCTAATTTGTTGCATTCACATGGATGATCATGATCGTAGACTATAACTTTGTATGTGATTGGTTTCATTAAATTTATTATTAAATTAAATCTTTGGAATGTGTTTCATAACTTCTCTCATCATGTAAGGGCCTACATTCCCGTGGTTTATTTTATGTAAACCCATTAACCAATATTTTGTTTCCCATCCCCTATGTGTGAGTAAAAGTATATACAATGGATGGAGCTACCAAGATAGTGGAAGTAGTTAATTTTATAGCATGGTAAAATTAAATTCAATAGAGATACAAAGGTGGACATGTGAAAATCTAAAACATTAACCATAAATGGTTTAAGGTGTTTCCTCCTAGCTAAATATTTTGTTTTATCATCTTCTAGATAAACTAACCATTATTAAAACCTCACGATTATACCAATTTATTATTTTATACCTGTAAAGTTTCATGGTTATTTTATTAGGTATGTTTTTTCATGATCACATGAATGAATGAATTAACCATAATTAAAGAAATAACTAAAATAAAATGTCTTATGCATAAATATTATCTAAGATATAGTTAATCACTTAAGTAAATCCAAATATTATTGAAATGCATTTAATAAAGAAAATATTGGTAAATTTACACACAAAATAAAATACCTTAATAATATTTATTAAGTTGTATAGTATTCAACAACATCAGTTAAACAAATAGTTCAAAGTAATTGATCATCCAATGTTAGGGTGATTTCAAGAGTCATGGAATTCTAACTTGAAGTTTTGGGTTATTTGAATTAGTTCAATCAAGGGTTGACATACAAAGTAGGATTTAATGTAACTAAGGGGCCAAGGTTGAGGATATATAATTTAAGTATTTTAGGATTGGATAATCCTTTCAAAATATTAAAGAACTATGATTTAATATAGTGGGAAATTGGAATTCCCACCTAAAACCCTTAAAATTACTTGACCATACAAATTCAGGGTGATGGGAAGGGTAATATAGATCCATTCCACTATAATTTCCAAGAAACATTGTATTTGGAAGCCAATTGTGAGGGATATTGGACTTTGATAAAATAGTGTGAGATTAATAAATATAATATTTGTTTGTTTGTTTAAATTTTATTAGATAAAGTACTAAAACTATTCTCATCTTATTTACATAAATTGAAATAAAAATGAATTCAGCCATATCACTATGATCCAAACTTTTAAGAATAGCATTATCATTAGCACAAATTATTAAGAATATAAAGAGCCCTTATGTGTTATCCAACACCATCCAAGTGAAAGGTATGTGATAGAAGAACAAATTCTAGCTGCGCCTAGTAATGAGGCTAATGAGGAAGATCTATATATCAATGAGAAAAAAATTATTGATTGTATATATGTTGAATTTTTCATGATATAATCCATGAACAATAAGATTTTGAAGAAACATGAGGACATGGATGCGTATATCTTGATGTCCCACCTTCAGGATCTCTATCAAGAGAGGGTAATAAAAGTGATATATGAGATCTATGATGCTATTTTTACAAGTAATATCCAATATTCAATGCCATTTGGGCCGCATTTAGTCAATATTATTGGAAACATTGAATTCTTAGACACATTAAGGGTTAAATTACCCAATTATTTGTGTAGAGATCTCATATTATCCTCACTACCCAAGTCCTTATCTAATTTTATTATTATTTATAACATGAGAAATAATGAGAAGATTGTTTCAAAACATATTTCTATGATTATCCATCTGGATAAGGACATGGGGTTTGAAAAACATGAATTCCTTATAGTGAATAATAAAAGTATGAATAAGGATAATGGTCCAAATACTCATAACAAGTCTAAATCTTCTAAACACCTCCTTCCAAAAATAGGAATATCTAGAGGCAGGGAAAGGAAAAGGAGGAAGTATGTTTTTTTTGTTGTAATAAAGGTCACTAGAAAAATAACTATACCCATAAGTAATGGGAAGCTAAAATAGAATTTGTTTTCAAGTTTAATCATTCAGTATCTACACATTGGGTATTAGATATATCTTGTAGTGATCACATCTTTATCCAAATTTAAAAACCATGTATATTACAAACGATTTCTAGAGAATAAGTTGATTTGGTAGCTAACAATAGTGCGAGGCTAGCTGCTCCTGCCATTGGAGACTACCAATTGTCATTTACAACAGAAATGATATTGGTTTTAAGGGACTGTTATCATGTACCAACTTTTTCAAACAATATAATTTTTGTTTCATTCCTAGATGTATATGGTTTTATTTTCAAGTTTGGAAATAAAAGTTGTTTCAGTTATACAGACAAAATATGTTATGGTATGGAACATTTAAATAAAATCCTTTATGTTTTAAATCATTAAAACCATGTGTTGGAAATAAATAAAAAATCATGTTCACAAGACTCATACAATACCCAACTATGAAATTATTATCTTGGTCATGTAAACGAGAAGCATTTGACAGATCTCTATCAATATGGTTATTTATAGTTTTTTGGGCTAATACCATCTAAAATATGTCATTCTTGTTTATAAGTAAAAATAATAAATAGCCATTCAGTGGTAAAGGTGAAAGGGATATAGAGATTTTTAATATTGGAATTCACTAATGTGTGTGGACCATTTCTAGTAGAATATATAGGTGTGTATTGTTACTTAATAACTTTTATTAATGGATTGATTAAATATGGATAAGTTAACTTGATGAGGTATAAGTATGAATCCTTTGAATAAATTAAAATAATTAAAGAATAAAGTTGAAAATCAACTTGGAAAGAAGATAAATAAACTTCAATCAGATTGATGTCATGGATATCATAACCAAGAGTTAGTCAAATTTTTAATCGAGTTTGGTATTCTATCTAAACTCGCTCCATCACTCATACCATAGTGAAATAGTGTTATTTAAAGGATGAACCCTACCCTATTTGACATGACAAGGTTAATGATGACCCAATAAGATCTTTAATTTCCCTTTTAGGGATATGCATTACAAACTGGGGAATATATATTAAACTGAGTACTAAATAAAGCCTAAAATGGAATCCCCTTTGAGTTATAGAGTAGAAAGAAACCTTTTTTTGCTTACACATGTACGAGTTTATAAGGCATTTTAAGGTCTTCTCCAGAAACAAACTGACACCTCGAGTCACAAAGATTGTCTTTATAGGGTGTCCTAAGGAAATAATGCGATACTACTTATTTGACCCCTCATACAAAGAAGTGATTATTCCCAGATAAGTAGTATTTATTGAGAGAGAGTACATCCTAAAAAAAGATAATCAGAACAATATTAAATCTTATGAAGTTGGTTCTTAAGATACACAAGAGTTGGGAAATAAACTAATTCCACATGTCCCTATGGAATAAGAAGTTCCTAAAACACAAGAACTACATAGGATAACTAGATATGTAAGAGAACTAGAGAGATACTGTTTGCTAGTAACTAAATATGATGAATCTTTTTTTAGAAAAGTGAGAATACGGGCTCTTTATTGAAAATATGGAAAAGTTAAAGGAGTCATAAAGAGGTCATTTTAAATTTTTCCCCAACTAGGGTTGGCAAGAGAACAAAAGGAAGGGTACTAGAGCATATGTGTCCCACCTCAGAAGCTGTAAGTTGGAAAGAATGCCAGAATTCTGTAATGGATTGCATGTATCAGAACCATGTTTGGGTTCTGGTCAAAGAAAAAATTGATGTAACTCCTGTATGGTGAAAATGGATTTCAAGAGAAGAATGGACATGGAAGGTAAGGTAAATACTTATAAAGGAAGGCTAGTGGACAAAGGTTTTAAATAGCACCAATGAATTGAATACGATGAACCCTTTTCACTAGTTTCCAAGTTTAAATCCATAAAAAATATACTTTCTATAGAATATTACCATGGATATAAAATTTGGAAGTTGGATGTCGAAATATCATTCCATAACAATAACCTTTAGGAATATGTCTATATGACACAACGAGAAGGGTTTTTTAATCCAAGTGATGACGAAAATATTTTTCACTTGCAATGATCCATTTATGGATTGAATCAATAATATAGGTCATGGTACATTTGATTCAATGAATCTACTAAATAATTTAGATTTATTAAGAATGAGTCTGATCCAGGTGTTTACAAGAGGTTTAGTGAAAATGTGGTAATTATCCTAGTTGTATATAGTGATGACATATTTCTTATTTAGAATAACATACTGGTCTTATAGTTTGTTAAAGATGGGTTGAAAAAGTGTTTCTCTATGAAGGACATAGGTAAAGAAGCCTATATTTTTGGGATCAAGATCATTCCGGATAGATCCAAGAATATTATTAGAATAAGTCAATTTACATATATATTGACCATATACTAAAGTGATTTACTATGGAACAATCCAAGAGGGGATTGGTTCCTACATCACATGATATACATCTTTCTAAGAAAATTCATCCTTAGACACAACATAAGAAAGAGAGAATGAGTAAGCTCCTATAAACTTCTGTGATAGTATCAGTAATGTATTCCATGTTATGTAGTAGACATGATGTTTTCTATCCATTGCTAATTGTAGGAAGATATCAAGAAGATACATGAGCACAAAATTTTCTTTTATTAATGATATCCTCAAGTATCTAAGAAGAGATAATGTATGTTATTATTGTATGAAGGAGATAAGGAGCTGGTAACCAAGGGTTATACTAATTCTAGTTTTTAAATACATCAAAACAATTTGGATTCATAGTTAGGATATTTTTTTTGTCTCAATGGAGGAGCTATGAGAAGGAAGAGTTTAAAGCATCCAGTTGTCGCAAACTCTATAGTAGAGTCCAAGTATATAGAGGCTTATGATGCAGCTAAGGAATCTATTTGGATAAAAAAATATTTCTAAAATATTTATGTGGTAACTAGTAGTAAAGAACCTATCACACTGTATTTCTAAAATACTGCAGTTTTGGATATTTAAAAAGAGTCAAGGTCACACCAACAGAAAAAGAACATACACTGGATGTATCAAAATTTGAGGGATTTTTATCAGAGTGGTTTATTTTTATTATGAAAAGTTATTACATAAGAAAATATGGAGGAACCCTTGATAATATTCCTATCTCAAGAGAATAATGAGTACCATGTGAGAGATAACCAAAAAAATGTTATTATCAATTAGCTCTAGTGGATGTGGGAGTCGGTTGGAGTTAGTTCCTTAGAACTAGATTGCTTATACTTTATGATAACATTTATTAATTATTTTGAATATTAATAAACTTCTTATCCCATCATGATTGTTCTTATATGTAACATAGTATGTGATAATGTATAAAGAGCAGCAGACACACTGAAAGGTCATAGAAGTCCCCTAATATGATGAGAACCCAGATTTTCCATGAAAGTATCATTAAATTTATGTTCTATAGTAGGATAAATGTAACACTCGATACTTTTATGAGAAATATTTTGTTTTTAAATCATCCAAGGAATCTTTCACTACACACAACACTAGATTGGTTTGCTTTACACGCAATTGCGGCCTTCCTCGATAGCTTGCGTCGTACGCAATACCGAGTTTCACTAAACAACGATATGCTATTAAAATATTATTAAAACTAGTCGTTATGAATAGTAATAACCACTTTTTGAAATTTTATAAATTTTATTTTTCAAAATGGACTTCATTTTTGGATTTGGAATATCGAAATTAGCCTAGGGTGAAATTTTGGTATTTTTCTGAAAACTTTCAATTTTTGATGAATAGTGAAACTACTAAGTGGTAGTTAAAAAAACTGAATTTTTCATAAAACTTTATTTTACCGCTTCTGTGAGTGGAATTTCGAACATCCGAGAGACACGGTTGATGTCAGTAAGTAAAATGTGGTTCAATGAGATGAAAATAATTTTTTGGTGAATAGTAACTTTTTACTTTTATTTACCACAGTTAAAAGTAAATAGGGTAATTAAGGGTAAAAATGATATTATTATTACCATAACACATGTCCTAATTCTTTTGGATAAGTGTAATTCGACCAAAAACAACCTTATTAATAAAATATGACCATTTAGGCCCAATTGGATTAGATTAGGACATTTATTATCAATTTACTTAAAGAAGGGTTAAAATAGTTAAAATCAAAGTTTAATAAGTAAAACATTTTTAATATGGGGTTATACATAATATAAATTCGACTATAAATATTAATTATAGAGATAAAAATATTTAAAACATAATGGTATTTTATTTATAATTTTTAGACATTAAATAATTTAATTTATTTATGACACAATGATGATGCAGTAATTATCTTATTAATGAAATATTGACATAATTGATGTTATAAATACCCAAGTAAATGTAATTTGAGACTTTTTATGAATTAAACTAATTTTCTAGGTTAATATGACATGTTAGTACTTATTTAATTAACTTTTTTCTAACTAATCATTCTGTTATAATTTTAACAAAAATCAATTACTAAATACTGTCAAAATTGACATAAAATAGTTTTTAAAACAAATATTATATTATTAATGGTTATTTTATTCCTAAAAATCTATTGTTCGGCCAAATGACTTATATAAGGTTATATATATTAATAATAAACAACTTGGGGTTCGTTTTGCTTGTTATAGTAAGTTTATTAACCTTATAGTGTAAGAACAAAAGAAGACACGGTAAAAGTAAAATTATTTAACTTAATGTTAAATTTAAATGATAAGGTTAAAATAGGAACCTAAACTTGTCTAAATTCTATTGGATGAGAGGCTTTAGACCCATCCCCACCTTATCTTCGAAATAAATCAATTTGGAGCTATTTAAAACCGAATTTGGCTTTATAATAAAATAATATTTTTAGTTATTCCAAAGGTGCCTCTCTCCTCCCTCAAAAAAGGGCACCTCCTCCCTCTCTTCCTAACAGCACATTGAGCCTTCAAGATCGGCCAACCCCTACAAATTTCTTCTCTACACTTCTCTGGAGACATCCTAGAGGTCCTGGTCTTCTTCAAAGACCAATTTTAGTGCCCTAAAAGGAGGTCTGAAAGAAGCGCTTCAAAGAAGAGGTAATGTCCGTTACATATTCTTTCATCTTTATTTCTTCTTCCACTTATTCTTCTTTAGTTGTTTCATCATGAAGTAATAACATAAGTATCACTAATATACTGATATGTTATTATAAGTATGAAACAACCCTATTTCACCATCTATCCATCCTACGGAAAATGAAATCACCGCGCGTGCGTACGTACGGAATACCGTCTCCACGCCGTGGTGTGATCTATTTTCCACCACCACCTTACTTGGATGGGTATAACGGTGTAAAGAATAAATATATATGATTATTTTAAATTTATATTGATTCTGAAATAGTATACATACACTCCAATACAATTCCACGATCATGGGAACGATATCATCGCTCGTGCGTACGTACGAAATACCGTCTCCACGATGTGATGCGACTCGTTCTACATGATCTTCATTACATAATGATTATATAAATGAATTAAATGAATGAATATGATATATATTACACTAATAACATTCGGGAAATGAGGTATCTATAACCTGAAAAGAAGAATAAGAATTTATTCGACAAAACACGCATAAGAACAAAAAGTAATAAACACCTGAATAACAAGTAGTAATGAAATATTACTAATAATAAGCTAAGAATATGACCATATATGATATCATAAAAATTAGTATGTTTCTGGAATAAGTCAATGACATTATTTAAATCATTATACAGGTGGTTCAGACACTTACGAAGAAAATCAGACCTAAGGTAAGGGAAATATCACAATCTCATTTTTATCTGAGATTGTTTATACTTTGGAATTTACTGGGGAGTATTTTATCATCCACATCCATGTTTCCTCAATATGTAATATTATTTACATCCACCTAAAATTGTTTAAATCCAATTTTACCCTTCGGTGAGTTTTTCGTAAAAGATATTAAAGGAATCTTTTGTCGTTTTTCGTACGAGGTACTTTTTTGACTTTTCTGACATAAGTACGAGAAGAATGTTTTTTTAACTTATACGGCATGAATGGATTTTTAAAACATTATTTACAAGAAGCCTCCTTTACACGTTTCAAGTTTATTCTTAATCAACTTATTTTAGTTTAAAAATTGTATGACATGTTAAGAAAGGAAAAGTGTTTTAGAAAGGATATTTTACTCAAGAATGGAGTTCAAGTGTTTTATCAAAATTATTTTCCATCTAAGATAATATAGGGTTCTATTTCTATCCCTATTAATACATTGAGTTGACTATGTTGTGATGGAAATATTTTTATGAATTCCTTTATCTTATATGAATTGTTTTATGATGTCACGATGTTTAAGATTCCCATTTTTTATTATGTGGGTTATGCTATGATGTATGGTTTATGATTTTGTGGCACACATAAGAATGATATCATTATGAGATGGGTGGGACTAATTTCTCCCTCCAATGCATTGGGCAAAGATTTTATTTCTCATGAGATAGACATGGCTGGAACGGCAGGTTAAATTGGTTCAGTGAAACAGGACTGGAACGAGGAGTGAACTCAGTTCAGAAATGGAATTTTTCTGCTAAGATAGTCTTGGCAATGAGTCTTCACTACTAAGAAATGATTCTCTATGATTATGTGTGTATGCCACAATGTTTTATGTTTTAAGTTATGATTATTGGTATTAAATTTCACTACTATGATTTATCCCATGTTATGAAATTATAATCTCTTTTGCAGGTTAAGATTTCCAAAAGTTATGTTCTTATAAATATGATGTGATTGATATTTCTTTTTTTTACCCTTACTGAGCATTTGAGCTCACCCTTTTGTATGTTTTCTTTCCCCAGGTCAGGAATAAGGTTATTAAGTAAGATATACCAAAAGGGACTATAGATGTGATGAAATAAATGGGAGACAGTGTAGATGCTTTTTGAACCAGTTGTTTATGTTTCCCAGTTTCTAAAGACACTATACCTATACGGTCCTTTCCTGGTTTTGTTATATGTTGTAATAAGTGTGCTTCAATTTTTAAGTAATAACAATGTATGTAAAGTATGGGTCGTTATAGTTGGTATCAGAGGAAAGGTATAGTCAACCTTTGGAAACTAGGATGTGAAAGCCTTAGTAAGAACCCTAAGGATAATTATAAGCATAGAACACAATATTAGTGTTTTAGAAATGACCATGAATAACCTAGTATAAGACCTTAAGTGTGAAATTTTATTCTTGATTATGTGGTTTTCCTATTATAATTAGTGTTTCTCACACTATTCTTCTTGGTTTTAGTCAATGGCTGGAACCCGAAGGAACCGTGTTAATGCGGAATGCGACGGGCAATGCAATGATTGTCCCCCTGAGCAACCAAATGTTATGGTAGCTGGAATGAAAAATCTTGTAGCCATGCTCACACAACTTTCTCAATCTATGAATCATGAAGGACTTCCAAACGAGCAAAGGAAGGAGCAACATTCTGTTGAATCCTTCATGAGGCAGCGTCCACCTTCTTTCAGTGGGTCTACTGATCCATTATTTTCTGAACAATGGATTAGTACTACTGAAAAGATATTTTCAGTTCTTCAATGTTCTGAACATAATAAAGTCATCCTAGCAGTGTATCGTTTGGAAGGAGATGCTGATCAATGGTGTAATATTATTAAGAATATGAGGTAAAGGGATGAAATTGAGTCCATGGAATGGGACGAGTTCAAGAACTTATTTTTCAATAAGTACTTCCCTCATATTCTCCGAACAAATATGGAGAAAGAGTTTCTTGAACTGAAGAAAAAGGATGATGAATCTGTTGGTACCTATGAAGCAAATTTTACAAGACTTGCAAGGTACACTTCTGGTATTATTATCCAACTTGAGAGTAAGTTCGATCAATTCATTAGTGGCTTAAAACCAAGTCTTAGAAGGGAGTTAGCCATAAGGGACTTGAATAGCTACGAGGAAATCGTTCGATGTGATCTCAAAGTCGAGATGGAGATTGGAGTAACCCATCAGTCATATGGGTTTGATAAGAAGAGGAAAATGGAATTCAAAGGAAAATCTAAAGAGCACACTGAAAAGAAGATGAGATTTCCCTTATGCTCAAAGTGTGGAAAGAAACATGGAGGGAGTTGTCTTAAAGGGACAAGTAAATGTTTCAAATGTGGAAAGGAAGGTCATCGGGCATTTGAATGCCGCAATGATGGGAAGAAGATGTCTAATGATGAAAACAAAGGAAGGGATACATAGAATGACCCTACTACACTTCCATGTTTCAAGTGCAAGGAGATGGGGCATTATGCCAATAAATGCCCTAATCCAAGGGTTGTTGATGATGATCGACATCAAAAAAATCTTCAGGCTAAAGACAAAGGAAAGTCACATGCAATTTCTATCAGCGATGTGGAGTACGATAACGATGTGGTGAAAGGTACACTTACCATCCACTCTAAAGTAGAAAATGTTTTATTTGATTCTGGATCCACCCACTCTTTTATTTCTGATGATTTTTCTAAGGGTATAACCATATTACCTCAACAATTAGATGTTGAGTTAGCTGTGACAACACCTAATGGCACAACAGTCACATCAAAAGTTTATAATTCTTCTCCGATTGAAGTTTGTGGGAAAGTTCTTCCTGCAAATCTTGTGATCCTTCCTATAGTGGAATTTGATGTGATTCTTGGAACGGATCAGATTTATTTATATGGAGCTCATATCAATTTCCAAATAAGGGAAGTCACATTTCATATTCCAGATCAATCTATGATCGTCTATCGATGCAAGGATGAACATAACCGTCCAGTGGAAATTTCTTCCATCTTATAGGTCTTGATTCCACTAAATGAAGGTTATTTATCTTAAATGGTTGGTGAGAAACTCACAATTAAGAATATTCCCATTGTATGGGAGTTTTATGATGTCTTTCCGGAGGAATTGATGGGTCTTACACCAAATCGTGAAGTTGAGTTTTCAATAGAACTCGTACCGGGTGCTTTGCCTATTTCAAAGACACCTTATAGAATGGACCCAATTGAGTTGCAGGAATTGAAGAAGAAACTCCAAGAGAATCTTGATAAGGGGTTCATACGCCCTAGTGCGTCACCTTGGGGAGCACCTATTCTTTTTGTTAAGAAGAAAGATGGATCAATGAGACTCTACATTGATTATCGAGAACTTAACAAGATCACTATCAAGAAAAAATATCCTCTCCCACACATTGATGACTTATTTGACCAACTACAAAGAGCTCAATACTTTTCCAAGATTTATCTTAGTTCAGGGTATCATCAATTAAGGGTCAAAAGGGAGGATATACCAAATACGGCTTTCCATACAAGGTATGGACACTATGAATTTATAGTGATGCCATTTGGTCTTACTAATGCCCCTGCTATCTTCATGGATCTGATGAATAGAGTCTTTAGAGACTATATTGATCAGTTTGTGGTAGTCTTTATAGACGATATTCTTGTATATTCAAAGAGCAAGGAAGAACATGAAGATCACTTGAGAATTATATTGAAGACCCTGAGAAAGGAGAAAATTTATGCCAAATTTACCAAGTGTGAATTTTGGGTTACAAAAGTTGTATTTTTGGGTCACATAATCTCAAAAGAGGGGATATCTGTGGATCCAGCAAAAACAGAGGTTATTGAAAGATGGTCGAGACCAACAACAGTAACTGAGATTTGAAGTTTTCTTGGTTTGGCTGGATATTATCAACGTTTTTTGAAATATTTTTCACAATTATCTAATCCACTCACCAAGTTGACTCAGAAAGGGGTTAAGTTTGTTTGGATGGAAGAATGTGAAGAGAATTTCAAGGAGTTGAAAAGAAGATTATCCAATGCACCTGTGCTCACACTGCCTTGTAGTAGAGAAAGGTTTGTTATCTATAGTGATGCAACCATGAAGGGATTGGGGTGTGTTCTTATGAAAAATGATATGGTGATAGCTTATGCCTCACGGCAGTTGAAAATCCATGAGCAAAATTACCCAACTCATGATTTGGAGTTAGCTGCGGTAATCTTTGCATTAAAGATTTGGAGGTATTATCTTTATGGTGAAAGGTGTGATATTTATACTGATCATAAAAGTTTAAAGTATATTTTCACACAAAAGGATCTGAATATGCACCAAAGAAGATGGTTGGAGCTGATTAAGGATTACGACTACCCAATTCATTACCACCCTGGGAAAGCAAACAAGGTGGCAGATGTATTAAGTCGACAAGACCATGCTAGCTTATCCATGATGAGGATCACAAAAGATCCTATATTTATGGATTTACAAAGGATGGATCTTGGAATTTTAGTGGAAGGGGGAAAATCGTATCTTTCTCAAATGAATGTTCAACCATCTATACATGTGAAGATTAAAGAGGCATAGAAAGAAGATGTCGAGTTACAAAAGAAGGTGAGAAATATTCCTGAATTCAACCTTGATTGTGATGGGATAATAAAGTTCATGAATAAGGTTTGTGTTCCTCCCATCACAGAATTAAAGAAGGAGCTGCTGGATGAGGCTCATAGTTCTTCATTCTCTATTCATCCTGGAAGCACGAAGATGTATAGGGACCTGAAAGAGTACTTTTGGTGGGATGGCATAAGAAGAGATGTTGCTGAATATGTCTCTTGATGCTTAGTCTGTCAGCAAGTTAAAGCTGAGAGACAGAAGTCTAAGGGGATGTTACAACCATTACCCATACCCGAATGGAAATGAGAAAACATCACTATGGAATTTGTCACAGGACTTCCTAAAACATCCAAAGGCAATAATGCTATCTGGGTCATAGTTGATCGTCTTACAAAGTCTGCACACTTCATTGCTATTAGAGAGGATTTATCTTTGGATCAGCTTGCCAGGATATATGTAAAGGTAGTGGTAAGATTTCATGGAGTACCACTTTCTATTATATCTGATCGGGATCCGAGATTTACCTCGATGTTCTGGCGAAGTCTTCAGCATACTCTGGATACAGAGCTGAGTTTCATCACTGCTTATCATCCTCAGACAGATGGTCAGTCTGAGATAACAATTCAAACTCTAGAAGATATGTTGAGGGCTTGCTCTATGGATTCCAAAGGTGGTTGGGATCAACACCTACCTTTGTTGAAATTTTCTTATAATAATAGCTTTCACTCCAGTATTCAGATGGATCCTTATGAAGCTCTCTATGGAAAGAAATGTAGGACTCCAACTTACTGGGATGAAGTTGGGGAAAGAAAGCTATTAGGACCTGATCTTGGTGATGAGATGGCAGAAAAGGTCCGATCTATTCAACAACACATAAGAGCAGCTCAAAGTCGACAGAAAAGTTATGCCGACAACTGAAGAAAAGACCAAGAGTTTGAAGTGGGTGATAAAGTGTTCTTACGAATATCTCCCTGGAATAGGGTCATGAGATTTGGAAAGAAGGGGAAGTTGAGCCCTAGATATATCGGTCCTTTCGAAATACTGGATCCTGTTGGAAAGGTAGCTTACCGATTGGCGCTTCCACCGAATCTCTATCAAGTTCACGATGTGTTCCATGTATCTCTCCTGATAAAGTACATACCTGATCCTTCACATGTTCTCAGCTTAGAAGTTGTACCGCTGGAGAAAGATCTTTCTTATGAAGAACAACTGATAGAGATTCTGGATCGTAGCGAAAAAGTCCTACGCAACAAGACCACTCGCTTGGTGAAAGTTTTATGGAGGAACCACCAATTATAAGAAGCTACATGGGTGCTTGAGGATATGATGAGGGAGAGGTATCCTCATCTGTTTGTTACAAAGTGACGAATTTCGAGGGCGAAATTCATTTTAAGGGGGGTAGAATGTAACACCTGAGACTTTTATGAGAAATATTTTGTTTTTAAATCATCAAAGGAATCTTTCACTACACACAACACTAGATTGGCTTGTTTTACATGCAATCATGACCTTCCTCGATAGCTTGCGTTGTACGCAATACCGAGTTTCACTAAACAACGATATGCTATTAAAATATTATTAAAACTAGCCGTTATGAATAGTAATAACCACTTTTTGAAATTTTATAAATTTTATTTTTCAAAATGGACTTCATTTTTGGATTTGGAATATCGAAATTAGCCTAGGGTGAAATTTTGGTATTTTTCTGAAAACTTTCAATTTTTGATGAATAGTGAAACCACTAAGTGGTAGTTAAAAAAACTGAATTTTTCATAAAACTTAATTTTACCGCTTCTGTGAGTGGAATTTAGAAAATCCAAGAGACACGATTGATGTCAATAAGTAAAATGTGGTTCAATGAGATGAAAATAATTTTTTGGTGAATAGTAACTTTTTACTTTTATTTACCACGGTTAAAAGTAAATAGGGTAATTAAGGGTAAAAATGATATTATTATTACCCTAACACATGTCCTAATTATATTGGATAAGTGTAATTCGACCAAAAACAAGCTTAGGAATAAAATATGACAATTTAGGCTCACTTGGATTAGATTAGGACATTTATTATCAATTTACTTAAAGAAGGGTTAAAATAGTTAAAATCAATGTTTAATAAGTAAATCATTTTTAATATGGGGATATACATAATATAAATTCGACTATAAATATTAATTAGAAATATAAAAAGATTTAAAACATAATGGTATTTTATTTGTAATTTTTAGACATTAAATAATTTAATTTATTTATGACACAATGATGATGCAGTAATTATCTTATTAATGAAATATTGAGATAATTGATGTTATAATACCCAAATAAATGTAATTTGATACTTTTTATGAATTCCACTAATTTTCTAGGTTAATATGACATGTTAGTATTGATTTAATTAACTTTTTTCGAACTAATCATTCTGTTATAATTTTAACAAAATCAATTACTAAATAGGGTCAAAATTGACATAAAATAGTTTTTAAAACAAATATTATATTATTAATGGTTATTTTCTTCCTAAAAATCTAAGGATCAGCTAAATTACTTAGATAATGTTATATATATTAATAATAAACAACTTGGGGTTCGTTTACCTTGTTATAGTAAGTTTATTAACCTTATAGTGTAAGAACACAAGAAGACACGGTAAAAGTAAAATTATTTAAATTAATGTTAAATCTAAATTATAAGGTACAAATAGGAACCTAAACTTGTCTAAATTCTATTGGATGAGAGGATTTAGACCCATCCCCACATTATCTTCGAAATAAATTAATTTGGAGCTATTTAAAACCGAATTTGACTTTATAATAAAATAATATTTTTAGTTATTCCAAAGGTGCCCCTCTCCTCCCTTATAAAAGGGCACCTCCTCCCTCTCTTCCTAACACCACCTTAAGCCTTCAGGCTCTTCCAAACCCTGAAAATATCTTCTCTCCACTTCCCTAGAGACATCCTAGAGGTCCTGGTCTTCTTCAAAGACCAATTTTAGAGCCCTAAAAGGAGGTCTCAAAGAAGCGCTTCAAAGAAGAGGTAATGCCCGTTACTGATTCTTTCATCTTTATTTCTTCTTCCACTTCTTCTTCTTTAGTTGTTTCATCATTAATTAATAACATCAGTATTACTAATATACTGATATGTTATTATATGTATGAAACAACCCTATTTCACCATCTATCCATCCTACAGAAAATCAAATCACCGCGTGTGCGTACGTACGGAATACCGTCTCCACGCCGTGGTGTAATCTATTTTCCACCACCAACTTACATGGATGAGTATAATGGTGTAAAGAATGAATATATATGATTATTTTAAATTAATATTGATTCTGAAATAGTATACATACACTCCAACACAATTCCACGATCATGGGAACGATATCATCGCTCGTGCGTACGTACGGAATACCGTCTCCACGATGTGATACGACTCGTTCTACATGATCTTCATTGGATAATGATTATATAAATGAATTGAATGAATGAATATGATATATATTACACCAATACCATTCTAGAAATGTGGTATCTATAACCTAAAAAGAATAATATGAATTTATTCGACAAGACACGCATAAGAACAAAAAGTAATAAACACCCGAATAACAAGTATCAATGAAATATTACTAATAATAAGCTAATAATATGACCATATATGATATCATAACAATGAGCATGATTCTGGAATAAGTCAATGACATTATTTAAATCATTATACAGGAGGTTCTGACACTTATGAAGCAAATCGGACCTAAGGTAAGGGAAATATCACAATCTCATTTTTATCCGAGATTGTTTATACTTTGGAATTTACTGGGGAGTATTTTATCATCCACATCCATGTTTCCTCAATATGTAATATTATTTAAATCCACCTACAATTTTTTAAATCCAATTTTACCCTTCGGTGAGTTTTTAGTAAAATATATAAAAGGAATATTTTGTCATTTTTCATACGAGGTACTTTTTTTACTTTTCCGAAAAAAGTACGAGAAGAATGTTTTTTTAATTTATACGGCATGAATGGATTTTTAAAAAATTATTTCCAAGAATCTTCCTTTACATGTTTCAAGTTTATTTTTAATCAACTTCTTTTAGTTTAAAAATTGTATGACATGTTATGAAAGGAAAAATGTTTTAGAAAGGATAGTTTCCTCAAGAATGGAGTTCAAGTGTTTTATCAAAATTATTTTCCATCTAAGATAATATAGGGTTCTTTTTCTATCCCTATTATTACATTTATTTGAATATTTTGTGATGGAAATATTTTTATGAATTCCTTTATCTTATATGAATTGTTTTATGATGTCACGATGTTTAAGATTCCAATTTTTATTACGTGGGTTATGCTATGAGGTATGGTTTATGATTTTGTGGAACACATAATAATGGTATCATTATGGGATGGGTGGGACCTATATCTCCCTCCAATGCATTGGGTAAATATTTTATATCTCATGAGATAGACTTGGCTGGAACGGTAGGTTAAACCAGTTCAGTGAAATAGGACTGGAACGAGGAGTGAACTCGGTTCAGAAATGGAGTTTGTCCACTAAGATAGTCTTGGAAATGAGTCTTGACTACTAAGAAATGATTCTATATGATTATGTGTGTATGACACAAAGTTTTATGTTTTAAGTTATGATTATTGGGATTAAATTTCACTACTATGATTTATCCCATGTTATGAAATTATGATCTCTTTTGCAGGTTAAGATTTCCAAAAGTTATGTTCTTATGAATATGATGTGATTGATATTTCTTTTGTTTACCCTTACTGATCATTTGAGCTCACCCTTTTGTATGTTTTCTTTCCCCAGGTCAGGAAGAAAGTTATTAAGTAAGATATTCCAAAAGGGACTATAGATATGATGAAATAAATGGGAGACAGTGTAGACGCTTTATGAACCAGTTGTTTATGTTTCCCAGTTTCTAAAGACACTATACCTATACGGTCCTTTCCTGGTTTTGTTATATGTTGTAATAAGTGTGCTTCAATTTTGAAGTAATAAAAATGTATGTAAAGTATGGGTAGTTATAATAAAATAAATTAAGTGACATAAATGATATAAGAATTAAAGGGTGCAGATTCATAGGATTTTGATCCACCAACTCATGGTGTACTCCCTTGGTAATATCTAGTATAGAATATTATTAGAATTAGACCCAATAGTTGGATATCCAAATTTATTTTTGTTATTAGATGTTCCAATCATCTGACATGTATGTTTATCCTTATGTTTTTAGATCATTATTAATTAGTATTATAAGTCATGTACTTTGATGTATTGATAAAAACATGATGACATATGTTTGTGATAAGGTAGGATATATTGGCTGCATTGTGAGGAATATCTCAATAATGTATAACAAGAGAAAGTATTTTCCCATTATATTATATAATATAAGTTTATATCTCATTACCTTTTATATAAATGATATATCATAAATAAATCCATGGACATGGTGTTCTTTAGAAAAGTTTTATTTCTAGAAATTAAAATAAAGAGAAATTGAGCACAAAGCATAATGGCACCATCATGCAACCTGCTTTATTAGAGATATTGCGATACATGTATTATATTAAAAATTAAATGTATATATGATCTATTATATCATTGTCTCATTAACTTATTTCTCTATGTGTACCTTGTCATGTTTCTGGATGCTAACCTTGGACTTTAGGTTGCTTCACTTAATGCCACTAAGAAATAGGCCTAGAGGGCCACACACTAAGTGTACCAAACATCCCAGTTAAATAATATATTATTATTTATTATTTAGAAAGTTTTATAAATATTATTCCCAAACATGGTTTAATAATTATTCATGTTTTATTAATAACATATTTTACATCACCAATTTTTTTGAGAGAATATTCTGTGAAGGAATATTTAAAAAATATTTATTTTCTATTTTGTGAGTATAATATTTTTTATTTATTGGTGAATAATGAAGTTATATTTATTTATTAAATAAATAGTCATTATTCAAATCCTAATAAATATTATAGAGAAATGGACGAGAAATTTTAATGGTTTAGTGAGAAATAATTTATATATTTAATTTTAAATGAATAAATAATATATAATTCAATTTCTAAAGTTTAGCACATGTCAAGTAATAAAAATAATTTTATTATTATAGACATAGGGTTCTGTGGGGATTAAATAAATAATAAATTAAAATTTGGAAATTATTTATTCCTAACCATATATGTATATAAACCCAATTATAATATTTTTCTAAGAGATCCAATTCATGTTTTTGTGTACAAGGATTTCCCTAGAGAGCTCCCTCTCCAAGAAATCACCCATGAAAAAAGAGTGAACCTCCTCCACCATCCACTCTCAAGTCTAGAGAGATCAAGGTGAATTTTATAGAAGTGATTCTAGGTAAGATCAAATCATAATGATACAAGTTATAGGATCTACCTTGGTAAGACCCAGAGATTCCTATAGAGACATTTGGAGATTCATGGACCATGTGTGGATCAGAGCTAGAGGAAATATAATCTTTATTCCTACAATGAAAAAAATGGTATGATGTGGATCCATTTTTAGATCCATAAATGAATATATAATTTCTCACAAGTTAATTCTTTAATTTCATAAATTATTTATAAAAAATATGTGACAATACTGAGATTCAATTCCAAAATTAATCCATTGTACATATTCTTTGATTCAATTATATTGATCATGGAATTGTTCATTTGTTAAATATCGGATTAATCATTGACCATGAAAAAAATAAATATTGGGAATAACCCATATTGATGCTTCTGCTGCACCTTGAACTTACATCTAATCCTTATGCTCAACTACTTATTTCACTATATGAGGTTAACTTTTAAAAATAAGATTACATTCATCTTCAACTCTCAATATTATTCTAGTTTTAACTAGATCCTATTGCGTGCCAATAATTTTTTTAGTTTCAACATGTTTCTTTAATTTTTTGTATCTTTTTCTCTTAGTTTCATCAGCTTTATTTCTATCACCGGTTTTTTAAAAACCAATATCAGAAGTGTTTTCCTATTTCGTAGTTACTTAATCATTCTTATGTACCATTTACATAAAATAATCTATTAAGTATCTTGAATATGTATCGACTGAGATATCTAATTTGTACTTATTTTTAGTAATTTTTACATCACTATAGTCAAATAGATTGTGAAACCATTTTCTCTAACATATGTATCCATTTCTATTAAGTAGATAGCCCATGAAAATTCTTTCCTTGGATTTTCTTCAAATTTTCCAAGATCAATGCTCTTGATCTTTATAGTTCAATGATTTCCAAAAACTCTAATGTATTTAACAATTTGATTTTTCTTATACAAACTTTCATATAATATATTTTGTATTTCATGTTTTAGTGGATACATGTTATTTTTATTTATAATAGTACATACTTCTTCTCTTTAGAAATTCTTTGAGATGTTGTGTTCAATAAACATAGTCCCCCCATCTCTACAATGCTTTTATTTTTCCTTTCACATTCACCATTTTTATATGAAGTATATGGTGTGCTATATCGATTCTTGATTACATGCTTGGAAATATAAAATTAAAAAGAATCACAAGTAAACTCCTCACTATTACCTTATCTTCGTTATTTAATATAGAGACCCATCACCTTCTCGACTTTCCTTATGAAAGTTTTTAACATTTAAATTGCCTCTGACTTCTATTTTATACACAAGAAATTATTCAGTAGAATATATTAATTAATAAATATAATTATATATAGATAAAATATAGTAGAATTTTTTATCATTGGACTACATAAGTTAGTATGAATAAGTATAATGGGTTTACAGAATATAATATTTTTTTCATTGTGTGAACCTTGATCCAATTTACCATTTTAAAGGTTTAATAGATTCCATCATTGTCTCTCTTTAGATTGGGAAGATCTCTTACAATATCTTGATTTTAAATTTTTACTTATATTTCTTTGACCCATAGGGCCATTAATTCTATTCCATAAGTTATTTTCATCTTTGGAAGTCATGTAATAGGAATTGGTAGGATCACTAATTTAAAATAGATTTCTATTGGTGATTTTCCCTTTAGTAATTAAACTTTCATCCTTTGTTCTTTTGAGGATACATAAATATTTTTTGAATAAAACCTCATGTGAATCATCACAAAGTTACACTAAGAAAATTGTTTTATATCACTTTAATAGATAAATAATTATTAGACTTCAAATTTCTGGCTTAAATCTCTAATTTTCTGACTCACTTAATTTTTAGGGAATAATCATTGCCAAAGGTTACTGCTCCTCATTCCCGATTCTTAATGTTACATAAAAGTTTTGTGTCACCAGTCATGTGTGATGAACTTCTACCATCAATAATCCATGACTTTTTTTCTCTACGAGATTTCAAAGAATCTTCCATGAAACATGATTTTTCTTCATTCACTATTTGAACTCCATTTCCTTTCTCAACATTGGATATTTTTTAGTAAGACTAATCATTCATTTTTCCTGAATATGGCCAGGCCTTTATAATCACATATATCATAAATTTCTTCTAAAAAAATATTTTTTTTGTTGGCGAATGAGATGAATTCATGGTAACTTATTTACTTTGAAAATTTTCTTTTCTTTTCTTAGAATAGCTACCCCTTGGTTCATGTCTCATCTCTAGTAGAGACATATTATACTAGTAGGATTATGATTTATTCTTGAACACTCCCTAATACCAGTATTGTCCTATGAACCTTGATCTTACAAACTGATAATTACATTGTATTGAATATTGTTTATGTTTTCTTTCCATTTGATGATATTATATCCTCTATGGGGGGAAATATTATTTGAAAATATATTTATTCCATTGAATTTGAAGATTATTTATCACTGTTATTCATGCACCACACTTGTTTATAAATTATTTTTTTACCTTTATTATTAAAGATAACATATTTATTTTAAAATATATAGAGTGTTGAATTAAAATTCTTCTTTGAACCCATATTTTCACCAATTTTGGATAATTATTCTCTGACCTCAATAGCCTTTTTTAAATGAAATCTAGTCATTTTTAAGCTATTATGTTCTTTATGAAACTTATATTGATACTTGGATTGTTCTCCTTTTTGAGGGAAAGTTTTTCTTCATATTGTTTTACCAACTTTTAGATCTCATACTCTTTCAGTTTGTATATTTTGATTTATTAAATATAAAGAATATATTTATTTTAACATTTTTCTTTTACCTTATCTATCTTAACTTTTTATTTCAATAACATTGTCTTCTCCTTATTATGATTTTCTTTTTCTCAAGAGATACTTATAAATAATTCTTCAACATATACTCTATCTTTGATCATTCACAGTCATCATCTTCATTTCCAAAGGTTTCAAAACATTTTTCCATATGATCCATGAAATTAGTTTCATCTTTTGATTTTATTCTTGAGGTGTAGTAAGCTTCCTCTTATTTTATCACTAAACTTATTATTTTTATTTTGAATAATTTATTCTTACTTCTAAAAAATTGAGCTGTTCCTTTTGATCTTTTTTCCCAATTCATTTTCAATGGTTATCCATCATCTTTCATAAGTTCTATATAATTATTTTTAAGATAATTAATAAAAAAGTGTCCAATTTTATTATAGTTATAACACATTGTTGGTAACAAACATTTACCATTATAATTTAACTTATTGAATATTTTTTATGTAATAACAGTTAATCTATTATGAACTTCATATTTATCTTCATTATTAGATTCAATTGATTCTAAAGTTTCATCATCTTTGATTTTAAGCTTTTTAACGGCCTCAAAATCCACATAATCATTGATCTTCTTATTAAAGGATAAATATTTCACATATCATATGAAATGATAATGTTATGTAATTCATTATGAGTAAGACCATTTCTATAATCCAAATATGACACTTTATGATCAAACTTTTCAGGAAAATTTCTCATCTGTTTAATGAAAATAGTTAAATCTTCTATTATTTCTCCAAAAATCCAAATATTACTGGTATTTTAATTGATTAATGGAAAGTATTCTTCAATATTTTAATCTTCACCCATATTGATATCCTCAAATTTTCTTCTTTATATTTTCAATTTTGCCTCCTTTTCTTTCATGTTACATTTAAATCTACTTTATAATTTATCCTAAATTTATTTGGAATTTTTGATTCCCATAACCATTATGTAAAATATTTCTCAAAGAGTCATAAAAATGGAATTTTATGCTTTTCAATAAATAGCCATATTTATCTTATTGGTGAAATTTATAAGAGAACCATTATTAATAGGATAAAATCATACAGTTACTGCAACTTTAACTTCAAGGTGAAGAGATAGAAGATAAGGCTACACCCTATTATTCTAACTGTGACAGTTATTTCCAACAAAAGTAGGAACACCCTTATTATTGATCGAATTCAAATTATCTATATTTATTTAATAGTGTATCTAGACAGAATGAACCTCGCTATAATAAAAATTATATTTTATAGGGAGTTGATCACCACTTAGAAAGGGGGGGGGGGTTGAATCAGTGGTAATTTTTAATTTTTTTCTTTAAAAATAAACCTCGATTAAGATGTTAGAATCTGATCCACTTTTATGATGGATTAACCTCTTACAGAATTAGTAAAACTAAATATCACAAAAGGAAAATATTTTTACATGGTTTAGTCTCAATGTGAGCCTAATCCTTGTTTTGATTGGTGAGACACATCAATTATAGATTATCAACTATAATCATAAGTAGTTACAACATAAAATTCATAAATATCATAGGATCACACAATGCTTTCTAGAGTCCCACAGGAAAAATAGATCCACACTTCCTAAAATAAAAGTGAACACCAAAAACACAATAAATACCACTTCTGGATGATACCTAATCATGTAACTTTTAATGAAGATGATTATTTAGAGAATTCAAGATATTTTGATTAAAAAATACTCACTTCTTAAATATTCCTGACAAGAACTTGATTTTATACATTACATTATCCTATTGGTCACTATCTTCTAAACTTCTCTTAACTCCTCTCAACTCAAATGTACTTTATTTTATAAGTGAAAATTATTTTTTGAGCTCTTTCTCAATTGATTATTTAATATCAAAGGATCTAAACCACACTTTTAGTCTTATTCTTGGTATAGACTTCCAAAAGAATTGATATTTTTCAATGGTTTTATGTAGGGATCATGAAATGCTTGAGTTTTATGAAACTTTCTCTTTCATATATCCAAAAAGTGTTAGCATGATCTGTTAACAGCCTTAGAATGACCCATGTGTGGCTCATGGGTTCTCCTCTTTCCACCACATGGATAGATCACAAGATCTCTCACTTCTATCAAATATATGATTTGTGTTACCAAAGCACTTTTTGTGGGTACCTTCATATGATATGAGGTTTTTTTGAGTTCCTTTATGTGACACTAGTTGTTCATGAAAAAATTCTCAAATTATTTATTGCAAGAAAGAGGTGCTTCATGAAATAGATTCACATGAATGATCACATGAACCTTCTTCATCCTTCATGTGAATAAATCATGTGTTTTTCTCTATTTAGATAGTTTCTATTGATATCTTAAAGGTCTCCAAAAACCTCTCATCTTTATCTGATTTATTTATAGAGGAGTATTCAATATATAAGCTCTAATTTTTATAACATCTTGAGTACCCACTCAAAGTTCTGAAAAACTTAGGATCTGTAATGACCCGAACTTTTTAATTATAGTTGTTTCCTAATTTTGTGTGTTATTTTATTTTATAATGAATAAAACTATTTCCATTAATTAATGAAGTGAGAATAATTAAAATGAGACCGTTGGGTTTTTACTGTTATATGACCGTTGGTCAATATGACCGTTGAAAACTATAATCTTAACATCGTGTTTTTATAAATACGGTTATCTTGGTTAATTAATATATAAAGAAGATTGAATGGCCTCATCCAGTAGAATAGACCCATATGAAACCCATCTTTCAGAGTTTGTGAAGGAGGTAGCATCACTAGGCTTTGCTCTAGACCAAGCCCAAGCCAAACATCAACGTATGAAGCTTGAACATAATCTTCTAAGGGAGAAGTTCAAGCTAATAGAAATCACCACTCAGGAAATGTTGTCCAAGCCACCCAAAGATTCTATCATCATAGCACACCTTACACTTAGGTCATATGCTAGTGTTATAAGGGGCTATGTAACGAGACATTAACTGGTTTGTGTAATCCTTTTATATAAATAAAATTGTTATTTCTTCTTATGGAAAAGTTTGTAAATTTTCAATTATCCGGATAAATATAGGATGTGTATTATTTAGGAAAAAAGGTCATTTTAAAATATTTTTGTATTCATTAAATAATTAATAATGTGAAATGATTTTCAAAAAATGGTCTTCTATAGTTGTGATCAGTGGTAAATTTAGAGTCTAATAAGATCAACTTGGTTTTTAGTGAATAGAAAAGTAGGAATTGTAACATACCCATATGAATAGTAATGAATAGTAATTTGACAAGAAAATAGAAACTTCACCCATGAATTTATAAATACATTTTAGATATCTTAAAATTAAAAAAAATGATCATAGTTTATGTTTTGGTATTTCTGCATGCCATAAATATTTTATTTAAAATTTTAAAATAAATTTAATAATTTAAAATGGAATTGAATTTTCATAAAATTTAATCATAAATGTTTACTTTATTGTCTTATGGTTATATGATAATTTTATGGGACCTTGATTACTTTTTGATGGTGTAACAAAATGAGTTATAGTTTTAAAGTTGTATTTTTGGAATAAATAATGATTTTATTTAAAAATTAAATTACAAATATTTATAAAATTATTTTTATGAAATGGAATTCATTTTTAATTTCAGAGCATCGATATTAGGTTAGGGTAAATTTTTGGGTTTTTTCTAAAATAGTTGAATTTTCAGTGAATAGTAAAAATGCAGTTTTGAGTTTCAGGTGTTTAATGACATCATTAATGTTGTAATAATGATGTAAGATTTCTGGTCGACTTATGAATATTGAGATATTCTATGAGGTGTCCCAAGTGTCCAATACTATGGGAAAATACCATGGTCAAGCCCATGGTTTTTCCAATACCACTGATGAGGTGTCCCTACGAAATTAATAATTTATTAACTCACTTTTCATATAAATACCAAGCCATTTCCCTTGTTAATTTCATTCCAAAATTATCCTCAACAATGTTCTGGTCTTTTTAACTCCCAATGAGTCCTCCCAAGGTTCCCTCAAGCCTACCAAGGTCCCAACCTTCAATCTTTCGAAGTTACTCTTCAAGGTAAGAGATCCTTTCACCCTCCTCTTTTAAAGCCATGACTTCCTTTATGTTGTGTCTTAGTGTTTCCATCTCTTTATATTGAGGGTATGTTCTTATATGTTCCCATTACTATTAATTTCTTGTCTAATTTTTGAGATACCCTTTTCGCTGTCATCAATTTATTTTCTGAATTTTTAAGTGACGTCGTTAGGATGCCAAATTTTTTTTAAAAGAAATCACATCTTCTCTTTTCCTTTGAGTTTCATTTTCATATGGTATTTCCTTAAAATATACATACCATGAAATTATTTCTTTTTATTATATACCCATACTATATTATTATTTAATTATGAGTGGGTTACTCTTGTCCCCTCTTTTTTCAATGTTTTCTAAAACCATGTTATACAACCGGTATGCTGCCGAATTTTCATCTCAAAATCTCTCTCTTTTTCTCAGTAAATTCTCTTGTATTATTTATGTCAATAAAAAATTTTATTTTCATATATAGGGTTATTAATAAATAGATTAAATTTATCTATTTTATTCTGGAATTTACATACATATAACCCTCACTCCCTTTCCATGGGTTATACATGACTTAATGATCAAGTTTTTAAGAACTTTTAAAACGTCATGATTTTGAAATGAAACCCATTTATTTTATTCTCTATGGGTTATTTATGAAATGATTTATTATGATATATATGGATCACATGAAAATAAATACATATTAATGGTTCCCCCTAATAGCGCTCCAATGCATTGGGTATGGAATTAATCTCTAGAGATGACAAGTTTCACGATACCTTGGTAATTAACCTTGGTAATTTTTATGACACATTAGGGATAAACCTTGGTGATATGTTCATGAATGTCTATATTAAATGTTATATCCACATATTAAATTTATGATTCATGTTCTTTTTATTATTATATTCCTATTCTTCCATTGGTCAGGCCTTTATGAATTTTATCATGTTCTTATTAATATTTCTCAAGATCACATGTCAATTGTTTTCCTTACTGAGCCTTCTGCTCACCCTTTTCTTTGATGTATGTCTCCAGGATATGAGAGTACATAATTTTACATAGTATGAAGCCTTAAAAGTGGTTTAGAATAATTTTTTATGTTGTTTTCATGTATTATGTTCCTGATTTCCAAGACACTAGACTTTAAAGATCATCTGTTTGTAAAATGTAATGAAAAGTTATGTAATAAAAAGGCAAGATGCCATAAGATCTTATGAATTACCAAACACACAACTTCTTCGATCTTCATGAAATTATGGAGTGATAACGTGCATGCATGATTACTTTTCATGATCACTTCATTGATCATGAATCTCCCCTAAACAGGTCGATATCTTCATGTGATAATATATATAAAATAAGGGATCATATTGTGATCCAACATATGATGATTTTCATGAGACACCATCTTGAGAAAACAATTTCACCATCTATAATCAAATGAACATAACATGATGTATGAATGTGATTCATCATGTCTTTACATGATTGAGTATGTTCATGTGATGGATTTACGTGGAACTCGATTATATTTCAGATAATTCAAGTTGTTCAAGTCATGGAATTTTGACAGGAAAAATTTATGTGCATATTATTAATAAAATAATGAGTATTGTTTAATATTTGTCAATTATAGAACCCTTATATTTAATTTTTTTATTAAAATATTGGGAAATTTGAATTATAGAATGAAAATGAACAAAATTTTGAAAAGTTCTTAATTCTATATTTTTGACAGATTTTTACCACAAAGGTATTTTGATCATTGATTTTAAACTATAATTTCAAATTTATTGATTCTTATTTTTTATAGTCCTCTTTATATTTTCTCCAACTTTTTCTTTATGACTAGGGGTTGATTCGGCAATCTACTGGCCTTAACAAATCAATGAAGTTGACGATTTTTCTGGGCGGACTGCGTGGACCCCACCACTGTAACGGAACAACATCTCGTCTTACACACCTTAAATAAAGTTTATTACAAATGGAATATAATTAGGACACATATTTCTGACTCAAAAACAAATATGGATGAGTTTTGAATCCGTTAAAATTTCCATTGGATGTTATACTTTTTTAGGAACCTTCCTCGAACCTTCATCCAGAAAAAGAAATCGATAATAAAAAATTCATAACTAATTCATCCGGTGTCTAAATTATCTGACATATGGAGGGTGAATGGAAAAAACATTTATGAACAACTTTTATTAAGGGATCCATGTGTTAATCGGCCATTTAATAGCCAAAAATGTGAAAACATTGGGAGAAAAGAATTCTGCTTATAAAAGTTGGCCTTCGCCTCCTTCCCAAATAATTAGCTCAACACCCACAACAAAGGAGAGATCCCACCGGGGCATGGGACGCTGATACTCATCTCTTCCCCCTTCATTCATTCTTTTTAATTTTATTTTCATTTTAGTTTTGTTTTAGTTTTAATTTTAATTTTAATTTTAATTTGTTTTCAATACATCCCTGAATATTTATTTTGGTTTCCATCATTTAATTTCTTATATAATAATAATAATAATAATTAAAAACAATTATTAATAATAATAATATTATTATAATTATTATTTATAATATCTCAATCTTAATTTGAAAATATATTACTGTATTTTTTTCTTACATATTTCGAAAACTATTTTCCAAATTAATAATTATATTAATAAGTAATATTATTATTATTAATATTTTCACATTCATAATAAATTATTTATTCTATATATCTACCTCTATTTTCTCTCTCTCTCTCTCTAATCAATCCACCATTGGGATCTCCAACTCTCAAAAATGAGAGGCTAACCCCGAGGCTTGGCCCAGAGGGAGGTCAAAGAGTTCATGAGTTTTCAATAATGTTTTTTCTAAATTTGTGATAGACTTGAGTAGTATGTTTGGGTGAGGGAAGTGTCCCTAATTGGGTGGTGGTCCTCAATGACATGAGACTCAGGATATTTCTATTCTGAAATAGAATAATGATTCAAACATTAGATTTCATGTTTGATTTATCAAAATATAATTAAACAAAAAAAGGAGAATAATGATTGAACCTAAAGACTGAACCCCAAACCATGTCCTTTCTTCCTAAATTCATTATGTTTAGAATATCATCGTAGTATAAATTTATAATTATTTCTTCACATGTAAATGTTTTAAATAATCAAAACCAAAAATATAGATAGTTTAGGTTATGTAGAAGAAGTAAGTGAACCAAACTAAAAGGCTCCTCAAAAGAGATGACCCTGGTTAGCCACTGTGCTATACTAAGAAAAATATAACTGCTTTTGTCCATGCCCCTCAAAAATCTTGCATCAAAACTGGCACCATTTCTAGGGATCTAATCAATAGTTCATTTACCTTTTCTATTTTCACATCTTAAGTAGTTTTCATTTATTAAAAAAAAACTTCCCTGATGTATTCAGATTTAGAATATTACGCATGGAAAAATCACTCACAGGTGCAGGAAGAAAAAAAATGCTACACTCAGGATTCCCTCCAATGAAGGACTAATGATCTTATGATAATGGTCAAGCATACAGAGAGAGGAATAAAAACATGGATCTCACTGGAATATTTTATGTCCATGGTAGATGAACTCCAAGCTAACTTGAAAAGATTCAAGGCCGAGAAGGAAGTGCCACTGGTCTTCTCAGATTTCACTGAAGACATCCATGAAGTTAAAGCCTGACTCAAGGTGGAGGTGCCTGGATACCTAACTACATCTAGATTTAATCAACTATAAGAGCAACTTTTGACTAAACAAAATATTCATGTCAAACCATCTAAGGGAGATGATACATTTTTTAACTCAAACTCATTTGATTTTATTGAAACCAATTTGAGTACCACTATTAATAATATAGAATATTCATATTCGGCCAAATTTTGTGACACACATGAGGAATATGATAAAAATTAAAATTCAACTTTTGAGGAACATTTAGAGCTCCCTGGAGACATTGAATATTTACTTGAGAGATCACAATAAGGGAAAGGGAATGTTTCACAAGTAACAAAAATTGAGGAGGAGGATCCATACTTCATCCTACCCCCACCATGAAATATATACTTCATTGTGAAGTGGGAGGATATGGTGTACTATATCCATGGATCATCCCTCAAGAACAAGGATGATTTACAAGCTGGGAAAAGCCACATGTGGTGGTTCAAATCAAAGAAGCTTCATCCTCCATCAGATTTTGGATAACAGCTAGTACTCCCCTATGTAGGCAGTAAAAATTTAGGGACCATTTGTGGGATTATACTGAGATTTATCTTTACTTTCTTTCTAAGAAATTTGATGTCAATTTATTTTCTTAGATGTAGAGAAGAATGCATCCCACTCCCTCTATCTTTTTTGAGATTTAATGACATCATCTTTATGATTAATTGAGTTTTTTTATAGGTTCAAAATGGTAGAAGGAAAACACAAATAGTGAAGGTGAAGGAATAAGTTTCATAGAAAAAGGGAGTTCAATTTTAGTGTTTTATCTTTTAAAATCTCCACATTTTTTTCCACAACATGTTTTGGAGCATGAAAGATAAAATTGCATGACAACACTTGAATTGTGATTTACTTAACTAATCTAGGGGACATGAGTTTCTTAAGAACCCAATGATTCCTTGTATTATATTTCAATGTTTATATGATTGAATGATTGAAATGAATAATTTAATTTTTAAAATTAATCATGGATATTGAAATAATGACTCATGATTTGAAGGAATTAATTGATTCATGTAAATGAAATTCCCCTACCATATTTCATGATTTGAATTTCTAACGTTCATGTGATTTGATTTGTTATTATTAGTCATGCCATGATTGATTGTACAATGTTATATTTCCCATTCCTGAGATGATTTCAAGACCAAGTATATCCTATTTATTGTTGAGAATATTCCTTGAGTGGTCTTAGTACATGTAACTGACAAGAACTTGTATTGAAACTTGTCAAGGCTATGACTGTGAAAAAAGATATTTAAAATGATTCAGGAATCCTTTGAAAAGATACATTTATTTAAAATACCACTTTTACATCAATCCTTCTTTTAGCCCATATAGACAATGAATTACCTTTATATAGATGAGCCATGATTCAATCCATTTTTATCCATTCCTACTCTCCTATTAGAATTTGCATGATATTTTAAAGTTGATGTGTGGAGGTAAATAAAATCATGGTGGATGAGATGAGATACATTGTAAGGAAGAAGTCTAGGGGTGTTATTTTGGGAATTGAAATTTTTTGATGAATCATTCATTATACTCTATTGTTTTCCCCAATTTAATAAAAAAAATAAAAAAAATTAGAAAATGAACAAAAAAAGAGAAAAAATGGGATGTGATATGAGAAAACAAAAAATCTCTATTTTCTAGACCGACGATATTCAGATCGTATGTGTTTAGGTGATAGATGTAAGATTTGATCTAATCATAACATTTGAAAAAATAAAAAAATTACAAAAAACATTCAAGAGGGTGCAAAAATCATTCATTATGCCTAATTTGATCATAACCTTACTTTAAGTTTTGGGGAAGTAGTGTTGATACTTTTAAGGGGATAATTTCAATACAATTTTTGATATCATGAATTGTACTTAAGAGATAAGCCTACTATTTGAGCTTTAATTTTTAAAACATCAACTCCTACACACCTTAAACCATAGAGTCATTTGAACCTTTATTACAAGTCCTCATGATTTTATGTGTCTTTTGTGTTTTCAATGTGGAGATATTAGTTCATTTACAAGCCTATGGATAAGGACAATGTTCTCATAATATGAGAATAACTCTATCTGAATTGTATCATGAGTTATGAGAGAAAATAATCAAAAGTGAGATAAATCATGACTTGTCATTTTTAATAAAAAAACGTCGATGGGATCTCCCGCATGGTCGAAAAGATGACCTATTTCTGATGGATTCCATGCCGGGCCCTCCCCCCTCAGTGGGGGAGGGACCTTCGTCACCTTTACCTAGTTGCAGACCATCAGCTTTCTCCCCCTTCTCAATCTCGGATTTCAAACATCCCTTTCCTAGGATTTCTCTCAGTCGAAGGTGCCAGAGTAGTTCTATGGACTCCCGCAGCTTCCGATTTTGGCATAGAAATTCACTGAAACCTCCTCCCTCTTAGTTTTTACTTTGATTTCAAGATTCAAGCTTCTTAGTCCTTCGGTGGACTCCTTCGACCGATTCTTCATTAGCGCCGAGGGTTTTCAAGAGCGGGTGACCATCGGTCTTGTTGATTCGAATCATATAATGATCATATTCACCTCGAAGGACGATATGATCCTAGCTTGGTTGAGTGGTCCATGCGTTTGTGGTGAATTTCTATTTTTTTTCTCTTCAAGTGGTCCTATAACTTTCATATGCGGCGTGATTCTCCCTCTATTGCGATCTAGGTAAGGCTTCATAATCTTACACTTCCTTTTCAAAACCCATCTATCTTACGCATGTTAGGGAACCTTGTAGGTAGATATTTTTGTTCGGATATCTGAAAAAAATCTGTAATCCATCCCATTTCTCCTAGACTCTGTGCCGAGGTTGATGTTTTGAAGCCGCTGGTCGAGTCTTTCTGGGTGGCTGTAGGCGAAGAGTTTAGATAGAAACAACAAGCTGTTTTGGAGTCTTGGTCTGATTTTTTCTCCAAGTGCAATTGGATGGGGCATAAGAGTGCGGTTGGAATATGCGGGATGCCGGCTATGAAGGCTCCTATTAATCCAATTCCAGTTGAACATGCCTCATCTAGGATGCAGGGTAGCTCTGCCTTGAGGGTAGCTTGCTCCTGTTTGGATAATTTATTACTGAGATCTAAACAGTTTGTAGAGGATGTTGGAACTAATCCAGTGAGGCTGAAGAAACCTCCGTCTCTACCTCCTGTAATGAAAGTCTATGATTTTTTTATCAGATTGAAACGCAATTTGAGTTGATCAACTCCTGAGGCGGCGATGTTACCTCATGAGAGTTCTGTGATCTTGGGTAGTCTCTTTAAAGACAGGCCTGGATTTTCTGAAGCTGTAGTTCAATCTAAAAAGAATACAGATTAGAATGTTGTGGTTGCAGAAGGTGGTACTGAGAGGCAGGATGTATGTGCAGTGTCGCTTCCACATAATGCTGATAATGCTGGCTGGGTTAAGGTAGCACGTGGGGTGAGGCCGGAAAAAATCAGTTCAAAGGTAACAGTCTGCAATCATTTAGAGTGCCTTGAAGTTGATGACTTGAGACAGGAGGGGGATAGGTCTCGGGAAACTGCTATTGGTATGAAAGAGATTCATACTGAATATATTGATGGTGAACCTGAGCTACAAGATAGTGGATTCAACAAAGATGTACAACTCACTACAGTGATAGACGATCTGATTCAGGAGTCAGAAACAGATAGGGGGAAGGGCATCTGCAAAGAGGGGAAAGATTATCCCCATTTGCCTCCTCTGATGGAGACATAGTCAGCAAAGAAATTGAAAGTAAAGCTTAAGGATAATCAGTGCAAGTCAGATGATTCTATTGAGCAATCCTTGGAGTTACTCATGAGCTCGGGTGAAGAAGCGGTTGAACATGTTTTGTATCTCAATGACACTGAAGAAGAAGCTGATAAAATGATTGGGAGATCCTTAAGGGTGACTCTAAATGAGGACTAATATACTTGGATTGACAAGAAGGACCTAATATTAGTTATGGGATTCAATAATGGGAGGACCAACCTTAAGGAGTTCATTCAGTCTTGGGACAAACTGACTTGTCGGGTCGAAGATCTTCTTATGGATGAACCCAACACTTAGGTGAACAATATATCATAGAAATTATTTAGGGAGATTAACTCTGGTAGTCTTAAATTTTAATTTAATGATTCTGTAATCCCTTTTTGTGGTTGAACCCAAGTTTTCTCACTTTTTCCTTAAAAGTGTTTGGAAAATAAAAATTTAATTTTCAGTCAGTCATGCTTAGTAATAATGAATCAATGAACCTTAATGCATGAAAGGAGATGTTCCATAAATTTTTAAAGGAGAAAAGTAAAATATATAAATTGTTTTTTTTCTTTGAAAAATGGGAAATTAAATTAATATTTTATAAAGATTTTTGAAATTTTGATTTCACATTAAAAATTGTTAGATTTTATTTCATTGTAATTTTTATATCGGAAACATTGGTGTCCTATGATTTCCAGGTTGAGATTTTATGCTTGAGGATAATCACAGTTTAAGTGTGGGAGTATTTGAGAGAAATATTTATGTTCATATTTTTAATCAAATAGTGAATATTTTTTAATTTTTTTCAATGATAAAACCCTTATATTTCATGGTTTTATTAAAATATTGGTCAATTTGGATTATAGAATGAAAATGAGAATTTTTTTGAAAAGTATTTAATTCTGGATTTCTAAAAGATATTTACCACAAGGGTATTTAGGTCATTAATATTAATCTATAATTGAAACTCGAGTGATTATTATTTTGTAAAAATCCTTTTTTTATTTCCTCAAACTTTGTATTCTGAACCAGTGGCTAATTCGGCCATCTAATGGCCTTAAAAAATTAATTAAGTTGAATATTTTTTTCAGGAAGATAGTGTGGACCCCACCACTTTAATAAACCAAATCTATGCCTACACCCCTTCAGTGAAGTTTATTACACCTGGAATAGAACTAGGACACATAGGTACGATTCTACAACAAATTTGGGAGAGTTTTGATGTCATTCAGGTGTCCATTGTATGTTTTACTCTTGGTGGAACCTTCCTAGAACCTTCATCCAGAGAAAAAACTGATAATAAAAACTTCACAACTTATTCATCGGGTGTCTAAATGAGCTGAAATATTGTGGGTGAACGTCCAAAAAATTTATGAACAACGTTTATGAAGTGATCCACACGTGAGTTGTCCTTTTAATAGCCAATAACATGAAAACTTTCAGAGGACAGAATTCAGTCTATAAAAGGAGGCCCTTGCCTCATTACTATATCATCAGCTCAACACTCACAGCCATGGAGGGATCCCACCAGGGAATAGGGCATTACTACTCCTCTCTTCCCCCATCATTTCTTCTTTTTAGATTTTTTTTTCATTTTAGTTCTTTTTTAATTTAATTTAAATTGTAAATTGCATTTTTTTTTCAATACATCCATGTATTTTTATTTTGGTTTCCACCATTTAATTTCTTCTATAATAATAATAATAATTAAAAACTATTATTATTATTATTATTATTATTATTTATAACATCTCAATATTAATTTCAAATTATTTTACTTTATTTTGTTTCTCGCCTATTTTGAAAACCATTTTTTTAATTAATAATACTAATAATAAGTATTATTATTATTATTGTTATTATTTTCACATTAATTATAAATTATTTAATCTTCCTATCTCCCTCCATCCTCTATATATCTCTCTCTCCAATCCATCCACCATTTTGATTTTTAACTCTCGGAAATGAGAGGCTGACCCCGAGGCTTGGCCTGAGGGGAGGTAAAGAAGTTCATGAGTTTTCTTTAATGTTTATTATAAATTTGTAATAGACATGAGTAGTATGTTTTGGTGAGGCTAATTTCCCTGATTGGGTGACGGTCCCCAATGATATGCGACTCAAGATATTTCTATTATAGAAAAGAATATAGATTAAAAAATGATATTTCGTGTTTGTGTTATCAAACTAGAATCAAACATATAAAGGAGAATAATGATTTCTCCTAAGACTAAACCCCAAAACCAAGTCCTTTCTTCCTATTTAGACTATCATTTTAGTATAAATTTAGAATTCTTTCTTTACATGTCAATGTTTTAAATAATCAAAAACCAAAAAAGTGATAGTTTATGAGATACAGAAGAAGTAAGTGAACCAAACTAAAAGGATCCTCAAGAGAGATGACCCTGGTCAGCCCTTGTGTAGCACTAGGAAAAATATAATTTCTTTTGTCCAGGCCTCATGATGGTCATGCGTTACATGTATGAAAGACAATGATTTTTTCATGGTTTTGGTTCGATTGAGTAGTCTCTTTCCTTTAGTTTGATAAATGGGAATGGTCATCATGTGATAGTTGTTTTTCTTCAATCATAAATGTTTAATAAAAAACAATTAGGTGGCCTATGATGAATATGAATAACTTATTTGAATACAAACTATGTTGGATCCAATAGATGGAGAAGATCACTCAAATCATGGGGCTCACATTATCTATATTATTTTAATGATGGAGGAACATTGATCATTGTTCATGCATCCCAAATCATACTTTCACTTCATCGGACCTTCGGTATATCATAAAATCATCTCCACTACACCATTTGAGATAGATATGGGGGGATCAATACCCATCCCACCTGTCACGAACAATCCCACAAAATCCCTCCTAGATGGAGGATGCTCGAGATGAAACTACCCCAAGACCGCCTACATGGTCTAGGAGTAGGTGACAAAAACAAAAAAGAATAACTAATATGGGAGGTCCGTGTCTAATGTACATGTATACACACATCCAACCATCTACATGTAAGAGTACATATGAAGAATAATAAAATATTGAATTATTTAGAGAATAAACTAGGCATGTAATAAACTCTATGGAATACAAAAGAGTGTGATAGTGAAATCTGAAAAGTAAAGGATAAAAAAATACTCTCAACTAGAACAAATGTTCTAACCTTCCAATATGTGGAAAAGAAATGCTTAGAAATCCTGGCTCCAAATCTCCAAGACTTGACTATTATACATGGTCAAATGCACCTAGATATCTCTATGCTCCTCTAAAATCACCATCAAACTATCTATCATTTGCATTAGAAATGATATGTGTGGGGAAATACCATTCAAGGGTGAGTATATAGACACCCATTAGGACACCTAAAAAACTAGAGGGAGAAAAAATGAGACATGATAGAAGTGTTTGTCTCAAACCCAAATCCAAAGGTAAAATAAATCCCAACAACAAAAATATATATATATATATTCTCATAAAAGAAAAAAAAAATATGAGAGATAATGGGGATCTAAATATCATAACCCAACCTATGAAAATATTATTTCAATAGTTCCAATGATCCATCATTGATGTCTACTATCTCACATGTCTGCCTGAAGAAATAAGTATGTGGGAGACCCACACCTCACCACTGTGTCACACAGTTGAGGGAAAAAATCTATAAGTATAGGATCCACACATAGAACAATTAGGGGTTACCACATACTATATATAGAACCAATTCCATATTCTATAATTGGTTCCACTTAGTAGATAGATAGAGGACCCACAAACTAGTCTTCCATGGGGTACCACTCAGTGTCTAGAGGGCCCATGCCCTAGTCTTTTAGGGGGGGTTATACTCTGTAGATAGATATAAGACCCACAACCTAGTTCATCAGGGGTGTACCAATCAATAGGTAAATGACCCATGCACTAGTCTTTCAGGGGGTTACACTTAGAAAATAAACAACAGAACCATTCCCTAGTCTGTTAGGGGGGAACCACTCAAAAGTTATAGAACCTACACCCTAGTATACTAGGGGTTTCATCTCTGTATATAGATAGAGGACCCAGACCCAAGTTCGTTAGGGATAAAACTTAGTATTTAAATGCCCCACTACCTATTCTATCAAGAGGTTCCACTTAGTATATAGATAGAGGACTCACACATTAATCCATCAAGGGGTCCCAGCTTGTTGGTAGAGGACCCACACCCTAGTCCATCAAGGATGTTCCATTCAATATAAGTATAAATAAATTTCACCATATTTTGTCAGGGGGTACAAATCGTTATGTAGTGGAGACATTCCCTAGTCTATTAGGGGTGTCACACAGTAGATATGCAAGGGAACCACACCCCAGTCCATCAGGGGGTACCAATTAGTAGATAGAGGACCCATGCCCTAGTCTGTCAGGGGGTTGCACTAGGTAGATAGATATAGGACCCATGCCCTAGTACTTTAGATGGTACCGCCTAATAATTAGAAAATCCACCCCTAGTATGTTAGGGGGATTATAGTCAGTAAATATATAGAGGATCCATACCCTAGTTCATCAGGGGTTTCAATTAATAGATAGGTAGAGGACCCAATCCCTAGTCTTCCAAGGGGTTCAACTCAGTAGATAAATGGAGGACCCATTATATAGTTCATCAGGGGGTTACAACTTAGTAGATTGATTAAGGGCCGTCACCCTAGTCCGTTTGGGAGTACCACTTAGGTCTCTATCTAGTGATCATGCTCAGTCACTACCATCATAAAACACTGCGTAAAGAAACTTCATGATAGGAATATATCTCATTGTATCTCAAA
Source organism: Viscum album (assembly GCA_963277665.1). Lineage (NCBI taxonomy): Eukaryota > Viridiplantae > Streptophyta > Magnoliopsida > Santalales > Viscaceae > Viscum > Viscum album. Next base: position 1,815,051,830 of record OY728148.1, read on the forward strand.
TACCACAATGAAGGCCACCATTTCATTATATATGGAAAACAATCAAGAGAGGCTACTCTCAGGAAAAAATCTGAGTCATGAAAAAGAAGATATAAAAATGTAGAATACATAGAGGAAGAACATGGCATGTAAGTGGTATACACTACATGTGGACCCACTTCTCTACATGGATATGTCCTTTCTAGAAAATAGATCATTATCCTTATAGTACTAAATGGAGTGTCAGGGTACTACAAGGTGTGTCTCAGCCACCCAGGGCCTATCTGTGCTCTCCCAGTCATACTCATATATACTGCACATGTGCCAGTAAATTGTTTTTTCATTGCCATGTTTGTGTATGTGTACTCCTGTAGTACAATCCAAGATTCTAATATCGAGTCACACAACATGTGGTGGTTCCACAAAATTTGTTATATTTAACTCACTTGAAAACCCAAAATGACACAGCCATGGTACTACACGTCGTGTGTTCGTTAGACTATAGGGCATGTAATATGGTTTCTCATATAACCCATTAAATCCTCACGAGGTTTCTAGATCCATCCTCAACACTGAAATTTCCACCATTAAACCACCTAAAAAATAGTGGAACACTCTTCCAACTATTGATCTCAACCCTCCAATGGCTAGAAATTATAGTTCTCATCCTCTTCTCAAAGACGACATCAACTCATTCTCCTTTATCCATATTCCATATCATTTTGATCGATCCTGTATCCCAGATCCATTAGAATCCTCACCGAAATCCCACAACAGATTTTGATCCATCCAAAAATCGCAATCATAATTGTCGTTCACACAACCACTATGAATTTGGGGGTTCGATCACCCTGAACCTGCTTCGGGAAAGTTGAAATGCAACCCTATAGGTCAATGTTGAAGTATATGAAGAATTATGAGTGTAAATCACAATAAAAAAATTCATTAAAATCACTGGGAAATCATTTTTGGCCAATGATTTCTAGGTAGTGAAAATAAGGTGAGATCACAGAATAATAAATCAAAAAATAATTGATTTTGATACATGAACTCATACGAAATTTTGGAAAACACCAAAAATAAATTAGATAATTTAATCCATGATTTATTAATTAAAAAGGATATAAATCCTAAAAATAATGTGACATGCATATATTATAATTTATCATTGGTGAAGAACATATTTTCCAATGATGGAGTGTATATTTTGAGTCCACTGTCTATTGAACCAAATCGATCTGGTCATCGGTCATCATCAAATATCAATCCGCTAATGAAGAAAAGTGGAATACTCCTCTCAACAATCCTATGTTTATGTATAAAAACCTGGTTATTTTCCATAACCCCATATTTAGAGAATATATTATGTATTGTGTATTAAATGAATTGGATAAATAATTTCATTAATCAATTCACTTGACATACCCACCAATAGTTTCCTCATCTGAATGGATGGAAGCGAAGAAATTTACGTCATTATTAGGGTAAAACCGACATTTCATATTCAACTATGCCCTTATATTTTTTATTTTAGACTACGTTCAAGATATATTTCATTATTTATAAAAATATTTCTGTGAATGATATTAAATATATTAAATATGATTATAAAATTAATTTCTGGCCCACTGGGCCTCAAAATCACTTTTCGTCTTAGTACCTCACTCTGAAAATATTTCTTAATATATTTCAAAGTCTTACGTGGAAAAAAATCTAGTCTCAACATTATTCCATCTTTTAGTATTTTCATCCCCAGAAAGAACAAACTAATAAGAATTTGTGGCTACTGAGCCCACATTTGGGTCCCCTTATCCTAGGATCTCTTATTCATTCTCCCATATTTCTATAACACAAAAACCAAGGGAATGGTCTATTCACACAGGATCCTATCTTTCCAATCCTGGATCACCACCAAGTGATCCATGAAAGTGGATCCATCCTTGATGTATAACTCACTCCATTAAATAATCTGTGTGGGATCATGCACATATATCCTTAGATGAGACACATGGAATAAACCATGCACCTGCTCCAAATATAGGGGGGTAAGGTGAAGCAATAGGAAACCTCACCAACCCACTGCAAGATCTCGAACAGTCCAATGAACCTTCAGTATAGCTTACCTCCCCAAATGAATCTCCAAAATCCTCATCAAGGGGTGTCTTAGGAAAACATGGCCTCCCAACTCGAACTCCAATGGATAATAACATCTATTAGAATAAGATTTATGCCTACTATAGGATATCCTTATCTTCTCATAGATCACCTGGACCATCTCCATCATCACCTACAATATCTATGGTCGAAAAAAAGATGCCTCTCCAGTATCAATCTAGCATAAGGGTAACCCAAAGGGTCTCCCATAAATGGCTTGGAATGGTTTCATGTTGATAGTATATTAATAGATATTGTTATAAGAAGACTCTACAAAAGGTAAGTGATCCTCCAAGATTTGGATAAACTATAACATGAAAAGCCACAACATATCCTTTAACACTAGGATTGTGCACTCGGTCTGCCCATCTGCATTGGGATGAATTTTTTTTACTCATCATCAAATGGGTCCTGAAGGCCTTATGCAGGCCTCTCCACAACCATGATGTAAAATGTGTATCACAGTAGGAGACTATCATCGAGGGTGGACAATGGAGGTGTATAATATCCAAGACATAAAAATAGACCAAACTCTCCATTTAACTATACCCATTGATAGAAAGGAAGTTCATTGACATGGTTAGTTGGTCAACTACCACTCAGATGGTATCATGGGTTCTCACTGTCTATGGATGCCCTGTCACAAATTCCATGGATAAAGAATATCATTTCTTCTATAGGATACCAAGAGGATGCAACAAACCTTCTATAACCTAGTGCTCTGACTTCACCTTCTTACATGTGAGACACTAAGAGGCAAGAAAAGAAACACTCTGCCTCATTCCAGGCCACCGAAACTACTAATGAAGGTCCCTATATGTAACACCCCAAGATTTTGTGAGATTTTTCTAAAATATGTTTAATCATTTTGAAATTTTAAATTACATGAGCACTTATTTTAGCTTTCATAACATGCAATACTTTATTTTTCTTATGTTACACACAATTATGAGTTTAACTTTCATTACACGCAACACCAAGTTAGGCTTTCTCTGCATGCAACAATCAGTTTTAACAAAACTGTGATATATTATTAATGTGAATGTTATAAAATAATTTTTAAACTTATTGATAGGAATAGTAATAACTACTTTTAAAAATTTTAATTATAGTTTTTTTAAATAAATAAAACATATTTATAGTGAAATATATAATTTTTAGTAAAGTACTTATATGTTTCAAAAATAATATTCAATAAAATGACTTTCTATGTCTTTATGTTAACAATTATAAAATTAAATTTTGAAACTTTTGGAAAATGAATTTTATATAATTAACTACATTATTTATTTCATAATGTAAAAATTATCTTAGTGTGATATATTGGGATTTTTCTCAAAAGTTTTATTTTTTCATGAATATTTAAAAATACTAAATTTTAATTGAAATATTTTTTTTAATTTATATATAAAGATAAATAAAATTTATAAATGGTTTTAAATTAAAATAAATTCAATTTTTTATTCATTATTCCAATTTTTTTCATTGGAATCAATTTTATATTGAACCAGGATATAAAAAAATTTCAAAATCTAGAAAGTTTCCTTTTAAAAACCTATTTTCTCATCACATCATTGGGATTAATTTTTAAATTAAAATTTTCCACTATTATGAATTTAATTTGAAAAAATGGATTAAAGGTTTGGAATCAGAATAATTTATTATATCTAAAAAGGTTAAATTAATTTTTGACTAAAAATTCAATAGTGAATGTAGTAAAAATTAATTACCGTAGTTAAGGTAAAAATGGGTTCATCGGGGGGGGGGGGGGGGGGTTAAACTACAATGATAAGAGATAAAATGAACTAAATAATTATATTTATTTTATTTAATTAATATATTTCGACCATGGACATAAAAATATATGAAATAGTTAAATTTCATACCATTATCCTTTTATTATGACCCATATCATAAGTTAAGTAAAGAAAATTACAAAAAATATATCTTTCTTCCTTTTAATATCTATAATTATTTGGGATAGGGACAAAAAAATAATTGGTTTCATTATACACATTATTTTGACATATAAATTATTTATTCATATCATGATAATTTATGTTTAATTTTTAGATATTAATTTGTTACATAAAATGGTTTAGAAATGTCAATGCAGTAATTATTTAGTTAATAAAAAAAATAAAATAATTGATACAAAAAATAATAAAAGTGAATTAAATTGAACAAAATATTGTGTTCCATTTTTTAGACAAATATTTCATGTTACATATATTTTAACATAATATATTTGAATTCCATTTTCTTCTTGATATTTGTTTTACCTAAATTAAATAAATAATGTTAAGATTGATATTAATTCTATTTTATAATAAATGTTGTTTTATTAGTTATTTAAAAATTACAAAGAATCTTATATCCTATAAAGTTATTTTTAAATATTAATAAATATAAAATAAGATTCATTAAGGGGAAAAAATTTCTATTACAAGGACTATAATAATAGTTAAATACTAAAAACTCGGTAAGGATGATTAAAGATAAATCAGTGTTTTTGTGTGTAACATGTGCTTGTATTAAAATTAATCTCAAACACACAGAGTATTTATATTTTGAAAATTATATATTGTAGCACCCCTAAACTCAAACCTCATGTATTGATAAGTTTATGTTTACATTTTGTTTGAATTTCATAACAACAGAACAAAACATATTTCTCATAAGGAATTAATAATATGGTTTTAATATATATTAGAATGAAACCGAGTAAGACACACAAATGGACACAAGGATTTTCATTTAAACAACAATGGTGTAGTCTTTACAATGTACCAAGATCAAAAGAAACATTTCTACCCAAATATACCTAATAAAAACCCTATCAGAATTATAGGGAGACCACTTAAAACAATGAGAACCCCAAGAAAATAATATGGGCCCTTAGAATCTGACATAATTAAAATAAAAATGGCAAAAGTCATTGTGGCCACACTAAGCACCAATGGTATGACGTGAACCATCTCCTTCTTTGTCTCGAGTTTTAGGACACCCTAAGGCATGGTTTTACATAAGGCGATGACATGATCATTTCTTTGGGTGACGGTTGAAATCCAATGACTATAATTATAGTTGTTGGCCTTGATGATACCTAAGTAAAAATTTTTATGTACAAATTGGTTTTCTAAAAATTTCAAATTGGAAATTAATAGAATATTTTAATAATAATTATACTAATATATAAATGTAACTAATTTGTTGCTTTTTTCCCAAATAAGATATATGTATATATATATACACATATGTAAACAATATTTGAATTATAATTATATAAAGATAATACTATAATTTTATATATGACATTGCGAATTATTTCTTTAAAATATTTTAACTCCATTATTATGAAAAAGTGAACTGTTTTAATTATATGAAAAATTACTTAATCTATTATATGGGTTTAATATATTTTTGAAAATATGATATGTATATATGTACTCTATATTTTCATAAAATTATTTAATTTAATATATGAATACTTATATAGGATTTATACATAATTATTATATTATAAATTTTTTTATTAAAGTTTCATAACATTATTAATACTTTTAAATTTGTTTAATAAAATTATAAATGTATAACCATTTTAATAGAATGTTAGTTTTATACCACTTTTGACTTTGTGAATTAGTGATAATGTAATATATGATAATAAGGGTATAAAACATAATGAAATAATAATAAAAATATAAATATAACATAATAATAAAGGAAATTAGATAAAAAAAGGAAAATCCCGTGAGGGATTTGAGATCTGGGAGGAAAGGGGGGGATCACACCTCGGGTTGGGGTGCATCGTGCTTCGGGTGTTGCGTCGCTACACTAGGAATCTCGGGCAGGATGGGAAAGCGCAAGCTGAAGCCAATGGAGGTGAGGCTTGATTCTCAAGCAGGACCGGCGAGGTACGCCTAGGCCTGGTCTTCAAGGGTCTTCTGCGTTGAGGTTGAGCCATGGTTTAAGGTTCCAGTACATCGCAAGGGAGTCGCACTGGCCAACACCGAGCTCGGTTGCGGGTCCCACCGAAGCATCTATAGGTATTATGGGTGGTGAGGGCTTCATTTTCCCAGACCTAGCCAGGTAGGTCTTCCCTATGAATCTCTTTTGGATTTATGTTTTGTATTTTTCCTATTCTCAGTTCTGTAAATCCGTGGGTAGATATTATTTTAATGGTTTTTTGTAATCTGTCAATTTTTGAAACAAATATCTTTTACAAAGTTTTTATTATCGAATATATATAGTCTTTTCTGTATTAACTCACATAGCTCACAAGGCACACTTATGTTTATCCGCAATTGACTTTTGGGTTAATCCTGTTGAAGTCTTTCTATATTAGTCCTGTCCATTTTTTTTGTTTCTATTCTTCTAATAGTGGGCTGTGCGGTTAAGCTTACACTGCAAGCTTGTTTTGTGCCACTATTTATAAAGTGGGTATTGTGATTATAAAAATCATTATTTGAAAGTGAAAATGGTAAATTTTCCCCATTAACCTCTCCGGACTTCTTCCCCTAAAACCTCCAAAAATATTCTACGAGTATCAGCTAACTCTCCTAAGCCCCTCTTCCTCATCAAACTAATTTAGGGGGTTTGTAATTTTCTTCCTTGTATAGTTTTAATTTGTATGTTTATATACACTTTTTATATAAATATACATCACCTTGGTGTTGAGTTTGAACCCGTCTTTACCTGGAATAGAGCTTTCGGATTTTTCGAGTTTATAAAGAATTAGCGGACCCGAAGAATGTATACACCTTGAAAACTTATTTACATGCCACATCCACATAACTTAGATATATATATATATATATTTGAATATTCATAGACCTAAAGTTTTTCATAAAACCGTATGTCCAGAATTAAGTTTTACTAAAAACATGAGTTTCAAAGTTAATGAAGAACTATAAAATTCATGGAGTGATTTTTGTAAGGGTTTAATTAATTTGATCAATTTTGTTGTCTTTTTTTACAAGGGTATACACAAATATACTTGTGTACAAATGTTTATATGAATCTATATATTTCATTATAACATATTTGTTTTCCAATTTGGGTTATGATTTTAAAATCAATGTGTTGAAAGTGTTTTAATTTTTTTTCTTAAACCATGTTGTTATAAAATGTTATACATGTCTATATATATATATATTAAAATGTATCTATCTATATAACCTATAATTTTTAAAATGATAATTGTTTTTAAATATTAAGTATTTATATCTAAATTTTATGGTTTGAGAGGGTGTAATTTGGTCATATTACGGTTGTTATATGTGAGTATATACATATATATATATATATATACACACATATATAACTTATTATTTTATGTGTACATAAGTTAATGGTTATTTTAATTTATAATTATTTTATGTTATACACTTAGTGTATATTTGGACATACACACATAATTTAACCTATTTCTATTTTATATTATTAAAGATGATTTACAATTTTTAAATAAATACTTGGTTGTGAATAAAGTTTCAATTTCAAATGGATTGGTATATTTATTACACATACACCCATATAGTTTTAATCCACCTAGTTTTAATTTTATCAAGTGTTGATTTGCAATGATGTTTTTAAAATGAAATGGAAATTTATTTATTACTTTATACAATCTCTATTTTCTAGTTCTGGTAAGGTAATTCATTTTCTTAAAATGTGAATTACTTTTATTATGCTATGGGTTGTTATTATTAAAAAAATTACATTTCTTGTAAGATGTTAATATATATATATATTTGTATATGTAATTTTAGTTTTCAGAATATATAAACTAAGGGTGAGACATATACATATTTTATGTATATATATATGGTTATATGTATGCACCTAAAAGTTTGAACCATAATCCGAAATAGGTTGACCTAAAAAAAAATTTGGTGGTTAAAGTATTTTGTTGATATGATTAATTAAATTCACATGAATGTATGCATAAATGTTGCACTGCTAATCAGTTGACCGTATATGCTACGAAACATAGGGTATGAAAATTTATTAAGACATGACCATTTATCTATAACGACCCATACTTTACATAAATTGTTATTACTTCAAAATTGAAGCACACTTATTACAACATATAACAAAAATATGAAAGGACCGTATAGGTATAGTGTCTTTAGAAACTGGGAAACATAAACAACTGGTTCATAATTCATCTACACTGTCTCCCTTTTATTTTATCATATCTAGAGTCCTTTTTTGGAATATCTTACTTAATATCCTTCTTCCCGACTTGAGGAAATAAAAACAAACAAAAGGGTGAGCTCAAATGCTCAGTAAGGCTAAACAAAAGAAACATCAATCATATCATATTCATAATAACATGAAGTTTTGAAAATCTTAACCTGCAAAAGAGATCATAATATCATAACATGGGATAAATCATGGTAGTGAAATGTAATCCAAATAATCATAACATGAAACTTTGTGGCATACACACATAATTATAGAAAATCATTTCTTAGTAGTCAAGACTCATTTCCAAGAAAATCTTAGCAGACAAAGTCCATTTCTGAACTGAGTTCACTCCTCGTTTCAGTCCTGTTTCATTGAACCAGATTAACCTGCCTTTCCATCCATGTCTATATCATGAGATATAAATATTTACCCAATGCTTTGAAGGGAGATATAGGTCCCACCCATTTCATAATTAAACCATTCTTATGTGTTCCACAAAATCATAAATCATACATCATAGCATAACCCATGTAATAAAAATGGGATTCGTAAACATCGTTCCATCATAACATAATCCATATAAGACAAAATGACTTCATAAAAATAATTCCATAATAACATAATCAAATCAACGTAAAAATAGGGATAGAAATAGAACCCTATATTATCCTATATGGAAAATAATTTTGATAAAACCCTTGAACTTCATTCTTGAGGAAAATATCCTTTCAACTTCAAAAAACATTTTTCCTTTCATAACATGTCATAAAATTTTAAACGAACAGAATTTGATTAAAAATAAACTTGAAAACAAGTAAATGAAGCTTCATGGAAATAATGTTCTAAAAATCCATTCAGGCCTTACAATTTATAAAAAACATTCTTCTCGTACTTTGGCCGGAAAAGTCAAAAAGTACCTCATACTAAAAACGACAAAAGATTCCTTTCATATCTTTTACTAAAAACTCTCCAAGGGGTAAAATTGGATTTAAACAATTGTAGGAGGATAGAAATGATATTACATATTGAGGAAACATGGATGTGGATGATAAATATTCCCCAGTAAATTCTGAAGTATAAAAAATCTCAGATAAAAATGAGATTGTGAGATTTTCCCTTACCTTTGGTCTGATATGTTTTGTACGTGTCAGAACCTCATGTATAATGATTTAAATAATTTCATTGACTTATTACATAATCATATTCATTGTTATGATATCATATATGGTCATCTTTGTAACACCCCAGGTAAATAAAGAATATGACATTTTCTTATTTATCCAAATTTGTGAATAAAATATTAATATGACTATAAAGGGGACGCTATGCTCGATGGTGTACCCAACACGCAACAACGAGTTTCTTGGGAATCTTACGTTGCACTCTAATAATAAAATAATATTATTTTAAATGGTAGTTAACATGTAGCCGTTGTATTGGAGGGAATGGATAGAAATAACTAAAATATGATTATATATGTTTTTAAATGTTTTTACATTTATCCAATAAAAGATAATGGCTTAAAATATGGAAAGAATTCAATTTTAGGCTTTTATACCCTAATTTTCACTAAAGGTTCACTTATCGCCTTTTGATGGCGAACTGTCATTAAATATAGTTTTGATCACTCTTATACATTATTTTGGACCAAATAAAACTCTTCTTTATAATTGGGACATCAAAATTTACTTTGTGTAAATTTTTGGTATCTTTCCGATAAAGTTCATTTTTTCAATGAATAGTGTAAAATGTTGTATTTTAATTCAAAACCTATTTTTAATCTAATTTATTTATATGATTAGATTATATTTTTAATTGGTTTTAAAGTGAAATTAGAATATATTTTTACCATTAAATCCAATAGTGGTCGTTGGAATTAATTTCACTTTAAAATCGGAATTCAACTAGTGTCAATCTTTTGATACTTATTGTTTCATAAAAACACGCTATTTGTCATGACAGCGGGAATTAATTATTAAATTAATTAATGTGACTTATATGTTTTGAATTTTGTAAAATAGACTTCATTTTTGAATTCGGAATATCAAATATATCTTAGGGTGAATTTTTGGGAATTTTCTGAAAAACTTAAATTTTTGATGAATAGTGAAACCACTAAGTGGTACTTATAAAAACTGATTTTTCCATTTAAATGAAATTTTGCCATCTTTGTGTTTTGAATTTCAAAAATCCGACATACATGGTTGTCATTAAGAAGTAAAATGTGGTTCAATGGGATAAAAATAATTTTTTGGTGAATAGTAACTTATTAAGTTTTTAATCGCGATTAGTGGTAATTAGTGTAGTTTAAGGTAAAAATAATGATTTAATAAAATGAGATGAGCTTGACACATGTACTACCCTCATCGGTTGTGTCATGTCCGACCAAGACAAGCCATGTGTCAACTTGGGGACCCCATGGATCCACTTTGGTTGAGAAATGACATAAATAACTTTTTATTTAATGTAAAAGTAAAAATGACACAAACATTATATGTTTTACTAAAACAATTTTTAAGTGGGGTTATACAAGTCAGAGTTTTGATTATAAATATTCATTGGAAAGCTAAAAATATTTCCTATATCATAGTATTTTTTTATAATTTTTAGACATTAAATAAATTAAATTATTTATGACATAATAATGATGCAGCGATGACATCATTATTTGACGATTTAAATAAAATGTAAAGATAATGTAAAATCTATGAACTACACATGTCCAAAACTTATTGGATGGGTGGATTTCGAACCATTATCACCTTATCCACGAATTATATCAATGTGGGACCTTTTAAAACCGAAAAACTTTTTCAAATAAAGTAATATTTCTTACTTTCCAAAAGTGCCCCTCCTCTCCTCTTATAAAAGGCCCCCACCTCTACCTCATTTCACACACTCCTCAAGCCTTTGGCTCGGCCAAAACCTGCCCATTTACTCTCTACACATCCCTCTCCTAATCCTAGAGGATTACCTTTGGGCAGAATCCTTTCAAAAGAAATCTTTAGGCTCAAATCAAAAGGAGTTACACTTTTAATGGTAATTCATTCTCTCATGTTCATTTGTTTTATTTTGCTTCTCCAACCCCCTAAACTCTTTTTATTTATTTCTTTTGTAACAACACCAGTATCTTCAATATACTAGGATTTTGTTGTAAGATTTATTAGAGCTACACTCTCACACAACTACATCAAATGGTTAAAGAACATACTGTTTCTGTGGATGGCGAAATTATGCCTCCCGAAACGATGATTGTTCAATACTCATTTAACACCTTCAAAGGTGGCCATTATGAGGTCACTATTTTTATATATGATATATAATATGTTTATTTTTTACTTATCTTTTTGTATTTTTCATTTTTGTCTTACCTTTATGGCTTCCAATATGGGTATACGCGATATCTTCATTTTAGGAAGTGCGGACTACCGCCCCCTCAAAGTGATGTGATTCGTTAATGCCATACGTGGGATTTATAAAGGATGGATTTAATGTTATTATATATTATGTTATACTGGAATTATTATATACCTATATATCATTATTATTTCTTTCCATTAAAGTATGAGATAGAAATGAAAGTAGCGTTCATGCGTACGTACGGCTTACCGTCTCCATGAACGGTGCATTTCATTTCTTATCCCCAAATGTAATGTACTATAATATGTACATGTATATAATGGATATATATTATTAATGATACATCTAAATGATGAATATAATTCTGTAATTAAAATATACATACCTCTCATTTAGTTTTAATTCCATTAATATGACAAAGAAATGAAAGTAGCGTTCATGCGTACGTACGACTTACCGTCTCCATGAACGGTGCATTTCATTTCTTACCTCTAAATGATTAAGTAATATTATAAATACATGTATATGCTGGATATATATGATATATATGATATCCAAATCAGGAATGTCATTCTGGATATAAAGAACCTTTGACCACACGAACAACATGTAATTGTAAGAAGTCCACTTTCGACTTAAGAACCAAATATCGACAAAACAATAATTATTAACTTAATGATTACATAATGTTTATAACATGGAAATAAGTGATATAAAAGGAATAATAAGCTTGAAAAATGTTCTTAATCAAGTAGAAATTAACTCAAGTTTATTATTCAGGAGATTAAAGAACGATCGAGTCAAGTCGGACCCGAGGTAAGGGATCCTACAACTATCTTTCTTTTTAAGTACACTCTTTTATGTCATTTATTTTAAGCTCATCTTTCTTATGATTGGGATGTTATTTTATATTACTCCTACTGTAATTTTTATGTTCATGTGATGAGAGACCCTATTCTCTCTCATCAATCCATTTTGGAAGTTTTGAGTGGCGCCGTTAGGCTGCTGAACTTTCGTAAGAGATCTAACCTCTCTCTTTCTTTTTAAGTAATCTCCTTTATGTCACTTCTTTTAAGCTCATATTTGTAATGTTGGGGGATGTTATTTTATATTCCTATTTCTGTACATTTTTTTATAATGTGATGAGATACCCTATTTGATCTCATCAATCCATATTCGGAAGTTTTATGTGGCGCCGTTAGGCTGCCGAGATTTCGTAAGGGATTTTTCATCTCACTTTTATTCCCATGAGATTTATTCTACATTTGCCACAAATTCCATTGAGTTGTGTATTTACTGCCCATTATTCTACTCTTTGTGTAATATACTTTCATTTATGAGTATTTACATCAATGATCTATTGTCCTTCTTTCATGGGGTGTATGTTTTGAAAGATACTCAAGTCGGTAAGGGAACCTTTCACCCTCCTCTCTTTTAAAAGACTTCTATTGTTGGGTATTTTAATTTACATATTGTTATGTTGGGATATGTTCTCATATATCCTTATTGATGTAAATTTTATTTCCAAGTGATGAGATACACTTTTTATCTCTCATTAACTCATTTTGATGGGATGCCGTTAGGCTGTCAAGGGAACTTTTTAACCCAATTTCGATTTCTTTGGGTTCAACATGTAGTCATTGAATATGTCATCCATTGAATATGTGTGAATGAACTTTTATTGTTTTACACTTAAAATCCACTTATATTGGGTGTATTTATATTTTTCACACATATTTTTGAGATTTATTTGTCCTTATTTTAAGGATACCTTCTTTATAAGGGATTTCATCACATTTGACATTTCTATTGAGGGTTCATTGTTGTTATGCACCAATTCACTCTTATATGGTGTATATACTGTCCTTTGGAGTATTATATCATGAATCCATTTATTCTCATGATATTATAAAGTTCTGACTAAGTGTTATTCCTCAATTATTGTATTCAAGTGTCTCTAATTTTGGTAAAACCCCTTTAACCAAAATGTCATTTTAAATGTTTTAATTATTTGTTCTTATTAATATCCATGTTTTCAAAATGGTTTTAAGGATTTATTTATATGGATATTAATGGTTTACAATTTTAAGCTTCAATGTGGTATGGGACACTTTGATTCAAAAATCTCTTTATTAAATGTTTTAAATGGTTTTGAAAATGGTTTTGATAAAGGATTATATTATGATGTATTGTGATGTGGAAATGTTATCATTCCTTTATATTGGTTTTATGTTTTATGATTTTATATTGGTACTTGGACATTTTAACGGGTGGTTACGTTATAAACCATATGACGGGTGGTGCCGTGAATACTAGGACGGGTGGTTACGTTATAACCTCCAATGCATTGGGTATGGAAGTCGGCCGTATGGCTATTCCATTAAGTATGTATGGAAATTGGTCGTATGGCTATTCCATTAAGTGATATGTGTGGAAGTCGACCGTATGGTTATTCCACTTAAGTATGTTTATGTCCCAAGTTACCTTTATATATGCTATGTGTTCTTTATATGGGTTTTATGGTAATCCTTTGGTTACAAAAGGTAAGTAATGATACTTTTTTTTTCAGTGAAGAGTTTTTACTACTTCATAAAGGTGAAAAGTATTACATTGATAAAGTATTCATGGTTTACTTTTTGTTTTGAAAAACTAACAGTTTTCATTCTTTGTGTATCCCTTACTGAGCTTCTTATGCTCATCCCAAGTTTTTGAAATGTTTTTCACAGGACTTAGCATGGAATAGGGTCAAGGATGGGATCAAGGGAAAGTCATGCTACCTAAAACATGGAACTATACATGTTTCTTTTTAAGAGTTTTTATTTTATGGAAATTTAGTAGAAGCGACTACTTTGTAATCTTTTGAGATGTAATAGTTATGTCCTAATTCTCTAAAACTCTAAACCTGAAATGATCCTCAATGTGAATTAGTCATTTAATTCAATATTAAGTAAGGTTTAAGGCTGGGGCCTTATAGTTGGTATCAAAGGTCGGTTTAGATAACTTTAGAGGTTAGGGTATTCTCTAAGCATAAGTGACATTACCATAATGGTTAGGATTTCAGAAATAGTCCTAGTTTTAGATAAGGTGAATGAGTAAGTATATCTTAGTCTTTATCTTCTTCATTAGTACATGATGGTTATGTTGATATACTCACACTGAAATTTATGTTTTTAGTGAATGGATGGATCTAGCAGGCACCAAAGAGACAACAGGTTTGAAGGAAACTGTGGTGGTTCTATGATTAAGATACTGGATGAGATGGGGGATTCAATGAGGAATCTCATAGTTGTTCTAAACCAACTATCAAGGAGTCATGATCAACCACTTGAACCTTGGTATGTTCTGTAATGCATCATGTATGAGATGACCAATCGATGTGGAAGTTCAGGTAATAATTATAAAGGTAACCATTAGAGTTTATATGATCCTTACTTTTTAGGTAATTATGGGTTACTCTATGATATGATGGAAAATGAAGGGAATGAGATAAACATGAGGTTAAAATATGTTATGATTATTTTTGAAGATTTTATCTCATTTTGGGGAATGTTTTAAGAATTATATAGTTTTGGAAAAAGGACAACACGCAAACCGTGTGACAACCCGTCGCGTCGGACAAAGCTGAGGGAATCGAACCCACAACCAAAGTGCGACTGGTATTTATCGCCTACCACTGGACTACGTGAAGTCCCTGGTTAGTTTGACTGATTCTTTTTAGTTATATGATTTTATGAATTAAGAGTAAGTTGATTTTGGGTTATTTATGAAAATGATTAACCTATCATGGAGGATATGTGATTAGGATAATTACTTTTCAATGCGAGACTTTAGGAGCGACTGATGTTGTTTGGAGATAAATGTTACGATTTAACTTGGAAGACTATGTGACTAAATCCTTAAAATATTTGGGTTTCAATCTTAGTTTGGTTTACTTTGAAGGATTTTATGGACAAATTGTTTATCTAATGGTCGTCGTTGAACTTTGGGTTTTGTTGGACAAATTTTGGAGGTTAAGAATAGATTTTCTTTTTATAAAGGGTTATCCTTTTCTGGATTATCTGATCTTGTACTAGCCTTTTTGGTTTTGGTTTTGGTTAAAGTCTAAAGACTTGGGAATTATATAGTTATCTTTTGTGGATTAGGTGATTTTCTAAAAGTTGATTATAGTACTCTTAATGTGAACAAGTCTTCCTAAATACTCGCCTTTTGGAGAAAATATGAGTTCGATTAAGGAATCTAGTAAAAGTTGAAAGTCAACATGATAAGTGATTATGTTTCCTTATGAACAAATTCCTCAATAAAAAGTAGCTTAAAACAAAAACGTTGTCTATTAACTTTTCCTACTGGGGAATCGAATACCGTTTAACCCATCACAAGTTTGTGATTTTCTCATGGTTAACTTTCTCCTAAACATGTTTTCTATCACTCTCCATCAGAACATGACCCTTTGTTTTTTTCCTCCATGTCCATATTTTCATACTTGGAATCCTAGTATGGGTAAACTCGGGTGACCTTTATGCTTATATTTCTTTATTTTAAAGTGATTGTTTTACCAACTCTTGTTCCGATGTGGGACTTTCAAGGATGTTTCAAAGCTAAATTTTAAAAATTGCGAGGACTTAATTCCCAAAAGGGGGGAAGGATGTAAAACCCAAGGTAAATAAAGAATATGACATTTCCTTATTTATCCAAATCTGTGAATAAAATATTAATATGACTATAAAGGGGACGCTATGCTCGATGGTGTACCCAACACGCAACAACGAGTTTCTTGGGAATCTTACGTTGCACTCTAATAATAAAATAATATTATTTTAAATGGTAGTTATCATATAGACGTTGTATTGGCGGGAATGGATAGAAATAAATATAATATGATTATATATGTTTTTAAATGTTTTTACATTTATCCAATAAAAGATAATGGCTTAAAATACGGAAAGAATTCAATTTTAGGCTTTTATACCCTAATTTTCACTAAAGGTTCACTTATCGCCTTTTGATGGCGAACTGTCATTAAATATAGTTTTGATCACTCTTATACATTATTTTAGACCAAATAAAACTCTTCTTTAGAATTGGTACATCAAAATTTACTTTGTGTAAATTTTTGGTATCTTTCCGATAATGTTCATTTTTTCAATGAATAGTGTAAAATGTTGTATTTTAATTCAAAACCTCTTTTTAAGCTAATTTATTTATATGATTAGATTATCTTTTTAATTGGTTTTAAAGTGAAATTAGAATATATTTTTACCATTAAATCCAACAGTGGTTGTTGGAATTAATTTCACTTTAAAATCGGACTTCAACTAGTGTCAATCTTTTGATACTTATTGTTTCATAAAAACACACTATTTGTCATGACAGCGGGAATTAATTTTTAAATTAATTAATGTGACTTATAAGTTTTGAATTATGTAAAATAGACTTCATTTTTGAATTCGGAATATCAAATATATCTTAGGGTGAATTTTTGGGAATTTTCTGAAAAACTTCAATTTTTGATGAATAGTGAAACCACTAAGTGGTACTTATAAAAACTAATTTTTCCATTTAAAAGAAATTTTGCCATCTTTGTGTTTTGAATTTCAAAAATCCGACATACATGGTTGTCATTAAGAAGTAAAATGTGGTTCAATGGGATAAAAATAATTTTTTGGCGAATAGTAACTTATTATGTTTTTAATCGCGATTAGTGGTAATTAGTGTAGTTTAAAGTAAAAATAATGATTTAATAAAATAAGATGAGCTTGACACATGTCCTACCCTCATCGTTTGTGTCATGGCAGACCAAGACAAGCCATGGGTCAACTTGGGGTCCCCATGGATCTACTTTGGTTGGGAAATGACATAAATAACCTTTTCTTTAATGTAAAAGTAAAAATGACATAAACATTATATGTTTTACTAAAATAATTTTTAAGTGGGGTTACACAAGTCAGATTTTTGATTATAAATAGTAATTGGAAAGATAAAAAGATTTACTACATCATAGTATTTTTTTTTATATTTTTTAGACATTAAATAAATTAAATTATTTATGACATAATAATGATGCAGCGATGACATCATTATTTGACGATTTAAATAAAATGGAAAGATAATGTAAAATCTATAAACTACACATGTCCAAAACTTATTGGATGGGTGGATTTAGAACCCTTATCACCTTATAGACGAATTATATCAATTTGGGACCTTTTAAAACCGAAACACATTTTCAAATAAAGTAATATTTCTTACTTTCCAAAAGTGCCCCTCCTCTCCTCTTATAAAAGGCCCCCACCTCTACCTCATTTCACACACTCTTCAAGCCCTTGGCTCGGCCAAACCCTGACCATTTACTCTCTACACATACCTCTCCTGATCCTAGAGGATTCCCCTTTGGATGAATCCTTTCAAAGGAAGCATTTAGGATCAAATCAATAGGAGTTACACTTTTAATGGTAATTCATTCTCTCATGTTCATTTGTATTATTTTGCTTCTCCAACCCCCTAAACTCTTTTTATTTATTTCTTTTGTAACAACAACAGTATCTTCAATATACTAGGATATTGTTATAAGATTTATTTGAGCTACACTCTCACACAACGACATCAAATGGTTAAAGAACATACGGTTTCCGTGGATGGCGAAATTCTGCCTCCCGAAACGATGATTGTTCAATACTCATTTAACCCCTTCAAAGGTGGCCATTATGAGGTCACTATTTTTATATATGATATATAATATGTTTATATATTAATTATGCTTCGGTATTTTTCATTTGTGTCTTACCTTTATGGCTTCCATTATGGGTATACGCGATATCTTCATTTTAGGAAGTGCAGACTACCGCCCCCTCAAAGTGATGTGATTCGTTAATGCCATACGTGGGACGTATAAATGATGGATTTAATTTTATTATATATTATGTTATACTGGAATTATTATATACCTCTATATCATTATTATTTCTTTCCATTAAAGTATGAGATAGAAATTAAAGTAGCGTTCATGCGTACGTACGGCTTACCGTCTCCATGAACGGTACATTTCATTTCTTATCCCCAAATGTAATGTACTATTATATGTACATGTATATAATGGATATATATGATGAATGATACATATAAATGATGAATATAATTCTTTAATTAAAATATACATACCTCTCATTTAGTTTTAATTCCATTAATATGACAAAGAAATGAAAGTAGCATTCATGCGTACGTACGGCTTACCGTCTCCATGAACGGTGCATTTCATTTCTTACCTCTAAATGATTATGTAATATTATAAATACATGTATATGATGGATATATATGATATATATGATATCAAAATCAGTAATTTCATTCTGGATATAAAGAACCTTTGACCACACGAACAACATGTAATTGTAAGAAGTCCACTTTCGACTTAAGAACCAAATATCGACAAAACAATCATTATTAACTTAATGATTACATAATGTTTATAACATGGAAATAAGTGATATAAAAGTAATAATAAGCTTGAAAAGTGTTCTTAATCAAGTAGAAATTAACTCAAGTTTATTATTCAGGAGATTAAAGAATTATCGAGTCAAGTCGGACCCGAGGTAAGGGATCCTACAACTCTCTTTCTTTTTAAGTACACTCTTTTATGTCATTTCTTTTAAGCTCATCTTTCTTATGATTGGGATGTTCTTTTATATTACTCCTACTGTAATTTTTATGTTCATGTGATGAGAGACCCTATTCTCTCCCATCAATCCATTTTGGAAGTTTTGAGTGGCGCCGTTAGGCTGCCGAACTTTCGTAAGAGATCTAACCTCTCTCTTTCTTTTTAAGTACTCTCCTTTATGTAACTTCTTTTAAGCTCATCTTTGTAATGTTGGGGGATGTTCTTTTATATTCCTATTGCTGTAAATTTTATTTTAATGTGATGAGATACCCTATTTGATCTCATCAATCCATATTCAGAAGTTTTATGTGGCGCCGTTAGGCTGCCGAGATTTCGTAAGGGATTTTTCATCTCACTTTTATTCCCGTGAGATTTATGCTACATTTTCCACAAATTACATTGAGTGGTGTATGTACTGCCCATTATTCTACTCTTTGTGTAATATAATTTCGTTTATGAGTATTTAAATCAATGATCTATTGTCCTTCTTTCATGGGGTGTATGTTTTGAAAGATACCCAAGTCGGTAAGGGAACCTTTCACCCTCCTCTTTTTTAAAAGACTTATTTTGTTGGGTCTTTTAATTTACATATTGTTATGTTGGGATATGTTCTCATATATTTTTATTGATGTAAATTTTATGTCCAAGTGATGAGATACACTTTTTATCTCTCATCAACTCATTTTGATGTGATGCCGTTAGGCTGTCAAGGGAACTTTTTAACCCAATTTCGATTTCTTTGGGTTCAACATGTAGTCATTGAATATGTCATCCATTGAATATGTGTGAATTCCATTTTATTGTTTTAAACTTAAAATCCACTTATATTGGGTGTATTTATATTTGTCACACATATTTTTGAGATTGATTTGTCCTTATTTTAAGGATACCTTCTTTATAAGGGATTTCATCACATTTGACATTTCTATTGAGGGTTCATTGTTGTTATGCACCAATTCACTCTTATATGGTGTATATACTGTCCTTTGGAGTATTATATCATGAATCCATTTATTCTCATGATATTATAAAGTTCTGACTAAATGTTATTCCTCAATTATTGTATTCAAGTGTCTCTAATTTTGGTAAAACCCCTTTAACCAAAATGTCATTTTAAATGTTTTAATTATTTGTTCTTATTAATATCCATGTTTTCAAAATGGTTTTAAAGATTTATTTATATGGATATTAATGTTTTAAAATTTTAAGCTTCAAGGTGGTATGGGGCACTTTGATTCAAAAATCTCTTTATTAAATGTTTTAAATGGTTTTGAAAATGGGTTTGATAAAGGATTATATTATGATGTATTATGATGTGGAAATGTTATCATTCCTTTATATTGGTTTTATGTTTTATGATTTTATATTGGTACTTGGACATTTTAATGGGTGGTTACGTTATAAACCATATGACGGGTGGTGCCGTGAATACCAGGACGGGTGGTTACGTTATAACCTCCAATGCATTGGGTATGGAAGTCGGCCGTATGGCTATTCCATTAAGTATGTATGGAAATTGGTCATATGGCTATTCCATTAAGTGATACGTGTGGAAGTAGACCGTATGGTTATTCCACTTAAGTATGTTTATGTCCCAAGTTACCTTTATATATGCTATGTGTTCTTTATATGGGTTTTATGGTAATCCTTTGGTTACAAAAAGGTAAGTAATGATACTTTTTTTTTCAGTGAATATTTTTTACTACTTCATAAAGGTGAAAAGTATTACATTGATAAAGTATTCATGGTTTACTTGTTGTTTTGAAAAACTAACAGTTTTCATTCTTTGTGTATCCCTTACTGAGATTCTTATGCTCATCCCAAGTTTTTGAAATGTTTTTCATAGGACTTAGCGTGGAATAGGGTCAAGGATGGGATCAAGGGAAAGTCATGCTACCTAAAACATGGAACTATACATGTTTCTTTTTAAGAGTTTTTATTTTATGGAAATTTAGTAGAAGCGACTACTTTGTAATCTTTTGAGATGTAATAGTTATGTCCTAATTCTCTAAAACTCTAAACCTGGAAAGATCCTCAATGTGAATTACTCATTTAATTCAATATTAAGTAAGGTTTAAGGCCGGGGCCTTATAATATTATTATCTTCTTATTAGTAATATTTTATTGCTACTTGTTATTTTGGTGTTCATTGCTTTACGTTCTTATGCATGTCTTGTCAAAGAGGATTAACTGATTCTTCCACAAATTTGATCTATGTATTGAAAATATAACTAGTTTTGGATTATTTTTGATCCAATAATCACCATACTTTTATCTTAAACATAAAACAATTTTATTTATTCCCCTCATAGGGATAATCACAGGGGATTTAGAATAACCTTATAATTTTGGAGAATTTCCTTGGTTAATATCTTGATCATCACGAAACCTAATTGATATAGAAATCACATGACTAACTAGATAATTTTGCACACTAGATACATCATCACAATATGGACCATTCTTCTATATGGGATAATTCCCAACGTTTTCATTTAACTTTTCCGGATTACCTCTGGGTTTTAGCTTCTTTTTCTGAATATTTTAAAATTTTCAATTGATTTATACTTATGATTCATGAATATGTAATTTATCATCAAGGTGTAATAATCAATGGAATTATTGAAATAATGAGCACCCTTGGTTGAAAAATGTCTCATAAGACCACACACATATGAATGGATGAAATATAAATGTATAGTGAATGGAACTTAAACTCTTTTATATAAACCTTGAACCATCTGCTATTTTTCAAAAGTGGCATGGATAAATTCTATAACAAGTTTTATTTGAGGGATTTATCTCACTATTTCATTCTTTGAGATTTTATTCATGTTTCTATAGATAATATGGCCAATTACTTTATTTCATAGATTATATTTTTCCTTATAACTCAAGTAACATGAGTCTGATAAGACACCTATATAAAATAAATTTTCACTAGTTCTATTACAACATGAAATGATCCTTCCATATTTTGAATTTAGGATTATGAATGAATTATTTTGAAATAAAAATTAATTCATATCATTACATAATCTATTCACACTATGTATATTGTCTTTTAACCCTTCCCCAAAAAGTATATCTTTGCATTTGATCATTTTAACTCAATTTATGTTGTTCCAACACCTCTAATTTTCAAGTAGCTATCATTTAAAAAAGATACTGCACCTAACACATTCCCTTTTATGTTCATTAATATTTTAGTATCACCAATCAGGTTTTAGGAACAACCACTGTTAATGATCAATGGGATTCCTTTCTTACTAGACATCAATGTGACATTAATAATAAAATATCATTCTTCGGATTTTTTTTGAAATTCATTCCATTTTTATTTTCAATAAATTCAGATATGAATTCTACCCATGCATTTCTCAAAAAAAATCCCTTATTTATCACAACTACCAATAAATACATGTAAAAATTCAAAATTGTTTTGTGTGGATAGATTTAGTGTTTTGTTACTCACATATTTATTCCTATGAGTATTTTTCGCATCTTATCATAGCCAATCCCGTTAATTGATACCTTATTGTAGGTAAAATCATGTTTTACCAAAAATTATAATATTTATATAAAAACATAACAAAATACCATAAACAAACATTATACCTGAATATTATAGAATATTTGAAATTATGCCTCAAAAACTACTCCCTATAATTCTGATTTTATTCTACCGTTATACTATAAAATTACATCGGTATATGAGGGTAAATTTTTATTATAATTATTATTTCTTAATTTGATATAGGAGAAGCTTTTTACCATTTTTAATGGTCCAAAATTATACATCGATAATATTAAGAAATGAAATATTAGTCAAAACTTAATTTTAATAAGATTTTTTAGGTGCATATTTAACTTGATTTCTTGTACTAGGAGTCTCAACTACATTAGATGTTTCAGATTTGAGTTCAATAGAATTCTTAAATTATTCTTTTATATTCTACATTTCATTCTCAACCGTAATAAACTTCGGTTTTAACTTAGGCATCTCATATTCTATCAAAACTACCTTTTCTACAATATCATTAATGATATTCTCATTTTTTGCATCTTTCAAGTTATAATTTTTGATTTCATCAATGAGTTCTATTTATATTTTTAGAAACTCTTCTTCAAAATCATAATTATTTCCATATCCCATGTCTATTAACTTGATTTCCTCTATTATTTTTTATTCTTATCTAATTAATATCTAATCATATACTACAGGTATGTTTCCTAACCTCCTTCCTCATTACTATTTTAGGAACTTTCATGCTTCAACACATGATCAATGAAAATTTTGAATTTTTTAAAGTCTTAAACCTCTTATTAGATGAAATATTAATTATTTTCTTCTTTATCTTTAGTCGTAGAATTTCTCATCCTTATTTTTGGGAATTCCTTCTTGGTTCCACTAGATATATTCACTATTTTTTATATTTTTCTAATTTATTATTTTGAGGTTTTCCATCATGTTCATAATCCTCAAACTCATAATTTTTCTTTATTGGTAAATTGATTACAATGTGTACAACATCTAAAACTTGAATCATTTCATTAGTTTTTTACCCTTAAAAATACCCTTATTAATTTTCAATTTATTAGAGATAAAGAGACATGAATATATTTTTATCCTTATCCATGTCATTATCATCATCAAATTCTCTAGATTATTTTCTTAATTATATTTAGTAATAATATTAATCATTTCTTAAAAAGTAATATATTATTTTACTTTATTTATAAAGGAAGTTTATTTTCTCATTTTATAAGAAATGATTATGTGATGTTCCTAACACAAGGAAAGTTTCTTATATTTTACAAAGATAAAATATTAGGTACAAAACTATTAGTAATGTTTTTCATGAGATTATTCATAGTAATGGGGTCTTTAATATTTAGAATATAATCTCAAATATTTTTTACTATTTAATTCACTTTGGTGATGTACTTATTAATGGTTTCCTCTTCCCTCATTTTGAAATCCTTAAAGATTTTTATCTATATTTTTATTTTTTCTCATTTTACATTAACATTACTATAATTACTACTGTCATATTTATGCATAACTTCTTTAATAAATTATAATCCCATCAATTTAGTAGAAACATGTTAAGATAGAAATATAATAATGGATTTTTTAGATTTTTCATCTTCATAAAGGTTTATTTTATCTAAAAATTACATTTATTATCCTCACTGAATAGGTGTAAAACTTACTATTTCAGCATCTAACACTTTAAGGCTAAGATATAACATGTAAGGAAAAAACATTTTTTCCATTCATGGAAGTTACTTATATAAAAGGTAACAAAACCTCTTATATTAATTTATTTGATGTAAACCACATATCACTACTAGAGGATATAATTTAGGGAATAATGTGCTTTGATACCAATTAAATGTGACCTAAGAAGGGTTTCATGATAGAGAAGGGGGGATGAATTAGTTGTTCATTAAAAATAGTTTACACTTCATTTTTCTTAAAATAATCCCCCAAATTTATTTAATATTGGATCCTCTTGAAAAAACACTCATCCTAGTATGAAGTATGAATAAAATAAAATAAAATAGGTCATACTAAATTTTTTACATCGTTTAAACTCAATGTGAGAACCCAATCCTTTTAGTAAATGGATATTATCTTTGTCTACATTTTTTTCCTCTATAATCAAAATACGAAATCATTGTGGTTAGGTAGATATCATCCTTCACCTATGTTTCATCAACATATAATTTTTTAAACTCTTTTATAATTGATACTACAAGTTAAAATGAAAAAAAAATAAGTTTAGAAAGGTCTCTAGAAAGTTCATGTTGCTTTAGAAAAAATATAGACAATACTCTTTGAGTCTATAAGTGTGATTAATGTAAATCCGATCACCACTACTTATAAACATGGATTCAACATATAATAGTTGTGCATTGATAGAAGTCAATGTTAGTTTTTTAACATTATATACAAATCCCCAAATTTCTATTTCTTATTATCATTATAAGCTCGACCACACCGATTTATTAATCATTATAGCATCCCATGATTTAGCCTTAGTTCCTTATTCTATAAGAGTTTTATTCTCTAATGTTATCAACTTTTCTTTTTATTAGTACCTATTTAATTTAAAAAAATAATTTTTTATTTATGATTGATTTCCCAATTTTTTAAAAATGCAAATATCTCATGATCATGATCTCTCATAAAACCTCATCACCTAACTTTCCGCATGGGTTAATCCTCTATGTACTTTCATACAGAAATCAAAAAATGACATTTTTATTTTGAAAATTTAATAATATTTAAGAATTACATAATCATGGATATACATATTATTCAACCAACTAATTTCATAAAGAAACTCTTCAAAATTAAATAACACTTAAAAGACATAGGTTTTATCACAAATTAATCATTTATATATATTTTAATAATTAAATATTATCAAAACATCATCACACTTTCATCCCCGAATTAACTTCTAATTATTCTTGTAAAATAAGATCAAATTCACTTTAATTATTCCTCATTGAGTTATTCTCATAGTGGATCTTATTATTAAGGAATTTTAAATAATATATTCTTTAAAAAGATTGATTAATAGTTTATTTGTGATTTTTTAATCAATAAATAACATCATGAGAATAATATGAATTGTAGTTCTATAGAATATTTATTCATTTGAATCTCATAATTTCATCATACCACATTACCAAAACATTAAAAAATACTAACCATTATAGTATTGGTAAATAACCCTTAATACCAAGGAATATGATCCTTATAGTCTGTTAAAATGTTCTTTATAGTCTAGGAAGTTCAACCTTACCAAACCTAGGTTTCTATTATAGAGTCATGGGATGATCCTTGATATGTTCAGAATCATCCATATGAACATATCACTTATCCATATGAAGTCCAATATCATCATTAATAAGTAGTTAATGATCACTATGAACTCACTAATCATCCTTATGTTTCTTAGGTATTATCCCTATACATACAACCAATATCTTTATGAAGTAGGTGTTTATAATTAAAAAAACAATATTCATACCTATAGAAACCATGCATTGTACAATTTTATTAAGAAACATAAAATGATAATTAGGATGTGAAATGTTTTAATTATGTAATATAAGGTCTTTCAAGTACATTTATGTATTTTCATATTTGAATAATTGAGATTGATATTTTTTAGATAGGACTGATTCATCAAAGTTTTGATCTATCCTTACAAACTCATCCATTTTCCATTTTTCAAACATAATCCTCAAATTCCATAATTCTTTATATAATAACAAAATTAATTCAAATCACCTCAGGGTTGTTAAAATAATATAAAAAACATTCTTACCAGATCTAAGAATATCTCATAAAACACTAATGTTTCTCAAACAATTTTGAAAACAAAGAAACCCTTATTGAATAATCTTATGGGGAACATTAGCCTTATTTAAATTAGTATTATTATAGGAAAAATTATATCCCCCTAATAAATAGTGAAATTGTGTTTTATTATGAAGTTTTATATTGATAAATTATAACAAAATTATTTTTTACTCTAATAGAACATTTTAAGAATGAAAATGATCTATAGTATTTTCAAAAATTATTCTGATCAATATATAATAATTAATAATAACATGTAATGAATATTATCCAGAATTATCAAGATAAATATTCTTGAATGAATAATCAAAGAATTTTTCTAATAGTCTTATTAATTGGGTTTGAATATTTTAAAATGATAGGTTGTGAGTTGATAATAATCACACATGGGACCATCTAGTTAACACATCAATCAGGACAAAAAAAATACTTACATGGTTTACATCGAGGATAAATTAGAACACATATGTCACTGTGAATTATTTCCAAAAACATATATTATTTTGTTTAAAATTTCTACCATGATGGCCTTACATTAAATTTCCTTTAGAAAAAGAAACATAATAGAAATCATTAGTTATAATAACCTTTTTATTACCCAATGGATGGACATGCATACATTTAATTATTTTCCTCATTATTATTAATTTTGGATGACACAAACAGTCATGACATAAGATAAATGCATCATGATTGATAAAATTGTGGTTTACCATATCTAATATGATTATATGAATATTAATATAGTAAAATATGGAGGAAAATATTGATAGTTTATCTCAAATAAACTTGTGCCCATTATTAATGTTTTTTATATAGAGGTATTCAACACATTATTTTTCTATATTCTCAATGTGACATCGATTTTTGTAAATATATTTAAAGCTTCAAAAAATTCAATACATAATAGAAAAAAAATTATTTTTTATTAAAATCTAGGTGATATATAGTATGTATATTTTTCCTCTTTTGGTACCTTTAAATAATTTCACACTACCGGTTAATATACTTACATAATCTCTTACTATTTTAAGGTTGATAAATATTTTTCATATTTAATAATTTTATGTGTCATGTCACTTTTAACGAGAAAAATTTCCTCATCGGGGGGATTAATTTGAATGGAACATTTCATAACATTCTTTTATACTAAAAGGAAAATGAGACATACATATAGAGATAAAATAAAATGAAACAAAATAAATCCTGAAACATTCATTGAAAGACTTTACAAAAAAATTTTTGAATCTCCATAAAAATATGTACACCCTATCAATATGATTATATCAATAATATTTATAAAATAACGAGAGATATTAAAATTTAACATGTTATCATTATATTTCAAGGCCATTTTAGAAATTTTTTATTCATTTATAGTTTCTTTCCTTGTGATTTACTATTGATAAATATAAAAAAAATCCTTTAATGTTTAATAGTTATATGAACATTTCCCCTGGATAATTCTTCTAAATTATTCTCTTTCATCATTCTTCATTTTATTCAGTTACGGTTGTTAATTTCTTAACTAATTTTAGTGGTTCCCTTACACCCCAACATTTTTTGAAATATATTTTCTAATTACTTTAATCATTTAGATATTTTTTCTTTCCTGAAAAGATGAATATAGATTTTGTTATATGAAAGCACCAAGTTATTCTTACTATGTACCCAACACCAAGTCAAGTTTTCACTATAAGAAAAACTTATATTATCTTTTGGTATATGCAACAATATGTTTTTCTTGTGTTAGACATAATATCTTGTTCCTTTAATAGCTTACATTTCACGTAAGACCAATTTTCTCCAAACTATAATATACTATTATTATTATTATTAAAATATTATTATAGTTATCACCTAGCTATTAGAAAGGATGTTATAAATAAGATGAACCAAATTATGAAATAATGGTTAAAACTTATATATATGAAGAATCATTTTGTGTCTATTTAACTATAAAAAAATAAAACCATTTTGAAAATATAGAATGTCTTTTGCTGGAAAACTATAATAATGAAATTAAACACGTTTAACATCAATAAATTAGTAAAACAACATTTTAAAAATTATTTTAACTAATTATACATAAATTATATTTAGTTACTTATTTAAAATTCATAATATGTGTTTTCAAGATAAGATATAAGGATAAATCTAATTTTATGCATAAAGATATATATTATTTCTAAAAATTAATTTTATAGCCTTTTAATTACACACCAATTTTAAATATAATTTTTGAAAATGTTATAAATTTTATTTGACAAAAAATATATTCATTTTTCAAATCTAAATATCAAAAATTACTCTGGGTAAATTTCAGGTATTTTTCGGAAAAGTCTTATTTTTTGATGAAGAGTGAAAAATACTGAATATTAATTGAAAATCACATTTCCATATAATTTATGTATATAGTTAATTTATATTTTAATTTTTTAATGTATATTTAGATGAATGATACATATATTAATATAATTTAGGTCATTATAATGAATTTCACACTAAAATCTGACATAAAAACATTTCTAACTTCTGAAAAAAATTTCTTTATAAACTTTTTGTCTCATCACGTCTATGAGATTAATTTTAAATTAATTGATGCCACTTATTTTCTTATAAATTTTAAAAATGGGTTCCATTTTTATAATCATCATAATTTATAAGTTATAGTACGTTCAACTTAGATGTTGAATAAAATTTTAGTGAAAAAATTAACATTAATTATTTCCATTAAGTTAAAAACGAGTTTACTTTGTGGTCAAACTTTAAAATAAGGGTCCAAATAACCAAGAAACATATAAAAATACATTATATGAAAATATTTAAAACATATATTCCATTTTAAAAAAAATTTTACTATTATTTTAGGCACATTATGTAAAGAAGACCTCTCAATAGTGTTTACATCTTTATATTTAAAAAAATACCACTCCTTCACTATATAGGGGAACTAATCCCCCTCACTTATTTGAAACTATAAAGACTTTATTCTAGGCCAAAACTTCCAAAATATGATCCCAAATTCCCTCATATAATCCTATAATAATCACTACAAGAAAAAATCAAACCAATTTGGTTATTTGGTTCTAACAAAAAGGAATTACCCAAAGAAGATGTGACGTCTTTCAATAAGAACTTTTGTTTTAGTTGTTTATCCACCCCTACATTATTATTATTACTTGATTATATAATATCTTAATTATGATTAATATATTTGGATTTTTTTTATTTTTATGTTTATACCTACACCTAATGAAATTCCATCAAATGGGATACACAATCATCATTCATGTGTACGGAAGACTACCGCCTTGCGAACCGATGTTGTTCATTATTATCTTACCCCCTTTCAAGGAAGATAATAATAATGAAATTTTTTTATATGATATATATAAAATTTATGATGTATTTTTTATTCTATAATTATTATATAACATATACCTTCATGATTTCCATTTTTTGGGAATGCAATAACGTTGTTTTTGGACATGTCGACTACCACCTCCTCAAAGCAATGTGATTCATTCACACTCAACATGGAATGTATTGATGATGGGTTCAGTAAAAATATATGATATTTATGAAATAATAATTATACTATAATTATAATGTATATATATATATATATTTTGTATTTATATATTCTTTCGTAAAATACGATAAGAAAATGGGAACAACATTCACACGTATGTGCCACCTATCGTGTCCATGGATGGTGTATTCCATGTCATATTTCAATATTTTATAGATTATTATAAATAATTATATAATGAATATATATGATATTTATATCATATTTTACATTTATTAAATTATTAAATCATGATCTAAGTAATATTATCAATAATAACAAGTCCAAACATATATGAAAAACAAAGCGGTTGTTACCTAAAACATAACATTAACGTGGAAATGTTAATAGAAAAGTAACATAAAGTAGTAATAATGTAATATATGGTATTATATATAATAATATGGTTATTTTTTATATTTATAATAATTTTATATTTATTATATAGGAGTTTTGAACATATACTATGAAATACAATACTTAAGGTAAGAGTTTTCTCGTCTCACTTTTATTTCCATGAGATATATGCTATATTCACCAAATATTCTTTTTTTGTGGTGTATTTATGGATATAAGACATATTATATCATGGATTTAATTTAATTTATGATATTAAAAGTTTTAATTGATTTTATTCTTTCATGGAACTCGTGATTCAAAAGTTACTCAAGTAGTAAGGTGATTTCTAGTATCACTTTTCTTTCAATGAGACTTATACCTTATTCAACACACATTTATTTTGATTGGTGTATATTATACCAATTAATGTATTATGTTATCATTATAATTAAATTTATGTGTATATAAATATCCATTTTATTATCTCTATTTCATGGGGTTTAACGATTCAAAAGTTACCAAATCGGTAACGTGATTTTGTCTCAATTTTAATTCTTTCAGACACATATTTTCTAATGCACCTATATTCCTTTACGAGGCTTATAAAATTCAATTTTACATGTTATATCATGAATATAATTATTTCATGATATTTTATTCTTCATTTAGCTTTATTATTTCATTGGGATTAGGATTCAAAGTTTCAAAGGTGGAAAGAGTTTATTGCTATAATGTCATTGTTTATTGGGATTGTTTATGATTACGCCTCTAGTGATGGAATATTGTGGTCTATATAAACATAATTATCATTAATTTTATTATTCTATTCTTATTAATTATATATTCAAGTTATTTTACCATTTTTACACCTTTTGGTTCATATTATAATTAATATAACGTTTTTAAAAAAATCTGACTTTATTGCCCTTTTCGGTCAGAAATTTATACTAGGAAAAAACTATTTTTTCTAGAATTGTTTTTAAAAAATATTTAATGATAATTTAATATAATTTTTATAAAAATTTATTTTAAAATAATTTTGTGTTTTTAAAATTTTTTAAATTTTTTTTCAAGCTTCATTTATAAGGTTCCAAGGTTATTTTAAAATAAAAATGTTTTCAAAATGTTTTTTGATTTTAAAAGATTTTTTTTAAAGTGGAAAGGATATTTTTCTAAATAAATGTTTGAAATTAATTGTAAATATTACTTTATATATTTTCAAAGTGGTTTTCAAATAAATGGATTTTGAAAATGTTTTATGTCTAAAAACTTATTTCCAAATAATGGTTGTTTTTTAAGAAATTATCCAAATGGTCTTTTGACATAATTCTCCATAAAAGATAACACCATTTCATATATTTAATTATTTACCAAAGATATTATCCAATTAAACCATTCTTATTATTTCTCTAAATGGTTTATTTTTAACATGTTTTTTTTATGAAACCTGATTCTCTTCTACGGGTTACACAATGATTAAATGCTTTTGAAACATGCTTCCTTTCACGGGTTATTCAATGAAGACATTATTATGAGACCTTAATCTTTTATATAGTTTATGATATGATGAAATTTTTATGATACCCATTTCATTTCATGGGTTATGATATGATGTTTATGAAACCCATATCTTTTTATGGGTCATGAGATGATGAATGTTTTATTATATTGTGTCACACGTATTTATGATTTCATTATGGGATGGGTGGGACCAATATCTCCCTCCATTTCATTGTATAAAGATATATGTCTCTTGATATAAAATGGGAAACAAGTCAACGGGCTTGATCCACAATGGGAGATAGGTGTGTCCTAGTCCACTATGGGAAACGAGTGTGTTCTGACCCATAATGGGAAACAGGTGCGTCCTGATCCACTATAAGAAATAGTTGCGTCCTAATCCATAATGGGAAATAGGTATGTCCTGATCCAATATTGGAAACAAGTGTGTATTCATCCACTATGTTTATGGTCTTGGAATTTAACCATGAAATATGAAATGGTTTCTATATTTGTGATGGTTCCATACTTATATGGTATGATCTTATTGAACAAGGTTGACTTATAATGATTTATCACCCTTTTTATTCATGTATTTTGTGATTCCAATATTTATGCCCTGACTCATGTATGTGATATTCGATATGCTAAGCATGATCATCAAATGTTAGGCTCATGTTTCCATACCATTTTGTTCATGTTATTCTTATATATCTCCCTTGTTTACACTTATTATGCATCTGAGCTCAACCTTTATTATATGTCCTTTCCAAAGGTTATGAAGAAAGATTTTAAGTAGTAGTAGTAAAAGTGGAAGATCTTTAAAACATAATTTGAAGATAATTCACCAAATTAGATGATTGTGTTCTACGTATCCAATGAAACTAAACTATTGTGGTACTTGGGCATGTACTTTATAATGTTCTGAATATTCATCTAAAATTATATAATATCCATGTATATTAATCCTAAGTTGATATACCCTATAATATTTCCATTGGGTTTATGAACAACTCAAGTAAATTATTTTCATCAAACTTGAAAGCATTGATTATTTCTAGATCCCAGATTATATTTAGTCACATTCACTTTATGGGATTAAGTTCCACTAGTGGTTCAAGATTCATGATTCCTCATGAGGAGTTCATTATTTATTTTAAATAAAAATATAGAAGACTAATTCATATTTTTTTATGAATATTTTTTTATAGATATGGTTATTATAGAAAAATGAAACGTGATGGAAATTAGACACAATTTTTTATGGCATGTACATATCAGTAATATTTTCTATACATAATTTTATTTATGATGTACTTTTTAAGATTGAAGAGTTATATTTACTTATTTATTTATATTCATAAAATATTTTGTGGCTCAATTAAAACCTTTATTAGGGTAGTATTACTAGTCATGGGTGATTATACTACTATTTTACTTTTTTGTATAACACTAGAGGATCATTTGTTGTCAGATGATCATTATTCAAATCCTCATAAAGGTGATGGTGATGGAATATTAGGGATCAAACATTAAATTTATAATAATCTAAATTGACACCTTTGACCATATCACTAAAACTATCTTCATCTAGATTCCCCTCAAAATATAAAATAGAAGACAATTATTATTTCTAAAAATTTCTAGAGGGATAAAACAAAATATTTCAATATTTACCATGGAAAAATATGACATTCCAATTTTTTAATAACTTCTTTAAACAGATGAATTTTGTTCTAATAATACATTATGAAACTAAATGAATGTAAATTGAAACAATAATGAATTTAAAAACATAAAATGTATGATTGAACGGAATAAAATATTATTATTAATGAAAAATGTAATTGATTATTTGGGATGGTTTTAGAAAATTAAAACACTAATATAAAATAGATATAAAATAATTATAGTGAATAATTATAGGATTCCAAGAGATCTTACTTTTATTAACATATTTCCACATATTTAGCATATAATATGATGTTATAAATGGTTAAGAACAATCTCTATCTACTTTTAAAATCCAATAGCTGGAGTTCCAATGGATAAAGAAAATTAAGTGTTATCC
This sequence comes from Viscum album, assembly GCA_963277665.1. Taxonomy (NCBI): domain Eukaryota; kingdom Viridiplantae; phylum Streptophyta; class Magnoliopsida; order Santalales; family Viscaceae; genus Viscum; species Viscum album. Next base: position 1,815,086,040 of record OY728148.1, read on the forward strand.
ATGTGAAGGGTTGTGTTTGAAAATTAGGAATCATCATCATCATCATTATTATGACATCTATATATTAATTAATATTTAACAACTTATATATATATATATGGTTATTCTTAATATATTAATTCCCACTTATATAGGACATATATATACATAGATATATAATGGTATATGATACATTTTCCCTTTCTATATAAGATATAGTGTAGGGAATATTTCCTTTCCTATGAGGGGATATAATATAATATAATTTTCCCTCATAGTTTATTCAATGTGGACATATTCATTTAAACTTGGATTGTAGGATTAGTCTCTAAGAAGGTATGTATCCTTTTGATAATGGGGAAGTTATCAATTATAATTCAGTGATATATGATTGATGATATTCAGCATGATGATTTGTTTCATTCTATTAATATGTATATATATATATTATAAATTTTATAGAAAATTTATCATCAATTCACCTAATTATCTACTTTTGTTGGTTTATATCTCTTCAGGATGCCTACCAAGTCTCCGTACACACACCCTGCATATATATCTCAGTGTTCATAAAGTTTCATATATATAATTACAGGCATGATTTGGTAGTTGGAGGTAAATATTTTCATGATATTCAAACTGAAGGTATTTTAGAGTATCAGAGCTAAAATCCACAGAAACAAGGAGCGTGGGTAGCTTGCATAGTCTTATTTATCACATCATAAAGTCTAAAAAGTTTTATATTTTATTTTTTATTTTCTATTTTTTTCTATAATAAACTGCTATATTATTTTATATTTGGAATATTATAGTATTTTGTGAGAATTCATATATATTATTCATGTTATATCAATATATAGGTTCTAAAGATACCCACCAACATGCATGTTTTTTATTTTTTGAGTGTCTAATATATGAATGAGACATACTAGATTTTCAAAATAATTTAACATTATCCTAAATGTTTACTAAGGGTAGGTAAATTATTCCCAAATAATTATCTTAGACCCTTGGGGATAGTCACTATCCCTTGGGGATCGGGGAACACACTCTTAGTAAGTTGTGGATTGGGCTAAGTGGATGGAATATTCAATTCAGTCCATTATAGAGATAGGTAAATAGTGTTCAGTCTTACTTATTACATTATTATGTAGTTATTTCCTCTTGTATCACAACAATTGGTATCAATTTTAAAAAAAGTAGATGGGAAATGATGATTCCTTATCAAAGGGGGTGTAAATTTGAAGGTGGATGATTTTATCACCATGATGAAGTAGAGAAAAAAATTTATAGGGGGAGTAAATACTCAAACCCATTAAGGGGGAGTGACTAAGGGGAAAATTCAGTCCTTCACTCCTTATTTTCTTTTAAGTTATGTTAGAAAAGTGAGATAAAAGTATTCTAAATACAATGTATTTTTATTAAATTCAAAATGAGATTGTTATTGGATCTTGATGAAAATGGGAATTGACTAATTTCTATTACTAATATTATTTAAATTGTATTTATTGTTTTTCATAGAATATAGTAGATTTTTGATAATCGTGTATTTTTGAAAAATAAAAAGGGGGATTGATATAACTGTTCATACGGATTAAAAAGAATATTTAAGTTTCCAGACATATGATTCATGTTTAATTTACTAACATGTGTTATAGATATTAACAATTCTATACATGCTATTATCATTAATGTATGTGATGTTTCATTGTGGAATTTTCAAATAGAAAGGTTTAAGAGTTACTAGCTAAGATAAAGGTTGAAAATGGATATTTAAAGGAACAATCATGATATGTGAGGATGAACTATGTATGAAAATCAAGTAATGTCTAGTGAAAGAATCTCTAGTATCATACATGAGATGGAAATAGAAGGATTTTCTAGGATATCTATGTTTAATTAAAAATTATGGTGGAAATAAACATATTTTTTCCTTTCCATCGTGGATGAAGAAATTATTTATTAGATTATGAGAATCCCAACTTTGAGAATAAAGATCAGTATTAATTTTATGTAACCTTGTTTAATCAAAAGGAATTTCCATTATCCATATGAATTTTTTCTTTATTAGGGATATAGATTCCTCAAAAATAATATACAAACTAATACTATAGTGAAATGAGTATTCAAATAGTGATAGTCATGGATATTTTTTGTAATAAATGTTTTATGCGACACTAATGTTTATAATATATATACTCACCAAGTTTGTGCCTTATATGTACTCATCAAAATGCATCCCAATGGAATTGACATTAAAAGTGTTTCATCATAAGTACCAAAATTATAGAGATGAATGAAGATATTGAGAATGATGTTTTAATTGAAAAGTAGTTTGAGTTGATCCAAGGGAATCATGATAAAATCAAACTATAATATAGATGGTAAAGAATAAATATTAAGTTGAATATACTTACACTATGGGAAAAATAAAAAGAATAAACTTTTATATTAAACCATATTGTAGTAAAAAACTAGAAACATTGTGTTTTTTATAAGAAAATGTGTGAATTATTAAAACGATGTCAAGAAGGAATCTCCCTTATGTGAGGACCATGTTGTGTCACATGAAAAACCATACCATTGTTTTATTTATGAGAATGATATTATATGAATATGTTGGAATAAATTTACTATATTTTTGTAAGGATATAAGATAAATATCACTTATTGACATAGGTATGAAAAATATATCATGGTTTGGGAAACTAAATTATAATTTAGTTAAAACAAGCATGACCTATTGTCATGGATTAAAATAGGTGTTACAGTAACCACTAGAAATGAAACTAAATAAAAATAGTCCTGATTTTATTGACTCTAGAATGGTTCTAAAGGGAAAATTTTTAGAGTTATTTTCATGGTTGTCAAAATTAAATTTAAAATTTACTACACAACACATGTAGAAATCACATCAATGTATAAACATTAAATTTTTGCATTTGAAGTGATTATAAATATGGAAAACTCTTATGTAATTATTTTGGAAAATCTATTTCATAGTTAAAAAAATCATATCATGTTTTGAGTCAAGTATATGAGGTAGAAGAAGGAAACAATTTTTTTTATTTTTGGTGGATTGAGATTCAGTCATAGTTTTTTGATCTTTGTTTGACTAAGAAAACCTTATTTTTCATTTAGGGTTTTTCTTGATCTAAAAAATAAATATTTGAATATATTTAAAATTTGGAAAGTATTTTTGGATTTCAGAGGGATTTTTTGTCAATAAATATTGTTACCATTGATTACAGGTTATGAGGACTTTCCACATAGACGAATATGTGGTCATAAGTGAATCCAAGATTAATAATTTCCATTGATAAATACATCGATATAATAAATATCAATATAGAAAGATGATATTTTTTTTGTGTATTACTAGGTGGATGATAAAATGTATATCTAAACTAATCATACTTAAGAGAAGAATAGGATGAATGCATCATTTAGAGACTGATGAAAAAGAAGAAAATTGAAAAATGACATCAATTCTTAGTATTTACTCAAATTTTCATTGAGTTTAGAAAAATATTCTGACTCAAAAAGATTTTATTTTTTAATAAGATACAATTTTTATGATGTGGGATACCACCTGTATGTCACCATGAATGTAGCCACCCTTAAAGAGTCAGTGGACCTTTTAAAAACTCATGTGTTTGTGTGTTGTTCTTTCTCACTTATAATTTATCCTTATAAATTATTTTTCAACCATTTAAATATATATGTAATAATTGGAAATGAAATAAATATATTTAAAAGGGGTGAAAATATTATGTTTAACTGCATGGGTGTATCTTTTTCAAGATCTTAATTTGTTTTTTTTGTGAGATTGGAGAAGTTTGGGGGAAGGATAGATGATTGGTAGTGTTGTTAGATATATAATTATAGATAGGGTCTTGTATTGTGGAATATATGTTTTCTCTCTAGTATAGAGTATTCCTAGAGGGTATTTCAAATTTCAATGGATGGATACTTTTTAGTGTAGCCATAGTCCTTAAAACATAGAGTTTTCAATAAAGGATTTTGTGTTTATAACAATATTGAGGTGACTTTAGCTTAGCTCTTCTAGATATTTTGTAGAAATCAATGGTCAGGGTTCTTTTAATTACTTTCATGAATACTACTTCATCATAGGTAATAGATTTTTCCATGGAGTCCTAGAGGTTTAAACCCATGTATCTTCCATTTGGGGGACCACCACAATGTGGTGTTTGGGTTGCATGATAGCCCTTTTTGGGTTTATAGGGCTAAGGGGGATATAGGAGGATTTTAATTATATATTATAGAGGGAAGTTTCCAAAAATACCATTATATTGTGTCTATCCCTATTATGTTTTAGTTTTAGTGGGAATCCTAATATTTTTGATGTGGTCACTAGTGTTGCATTATGGTCCTAATAAAAAAACAAACCTATATCAATTCAGAACTCACATCAAAATTCTCTTATTTCATTCACCTTCTTTAAAACTCTAGGAAAATAGAGGATATATTTTAGATACCTTTAATTCTAATTTTATATGATTTAGAACTTGAACTATATAGATCAATATGTAGGTGATATGAGGTGAGTTTATTCTTATCTAATGATTCTTCTTACTTTAGTTATCACTATCTATGATATGGAATATTGTTTTCTATAATTATCATGGGGTTTACTTTGGTAATTTAGGGGTGATTCATTGAGGGATGATATCTTTAGATATCAGGGGTACTTTATAGGAGAGGTGGTTTGAGATTTGTGCTTTTTCTTCCATTCGTGGTCTTAAAATGTTGAAATATTCAAATAAAGGTAGAGGAATCATAACTTCTCTTTATTTATATGGAATTTTGTGATTAAAAACCATTATATTATTTAGATAAGTTGTGTAATTGAAATTAATGAAAGAAATAATCTATATATTTATGAAATTGGAGCAATTGAACGAGTGTTTTTATCGCGTGCAGTTTATGTTATCTACAATAATTCCTCCTGAGTTTTTAGAGATATTGTGAAATTGATTATTGGGGATTTTTTTCCATTTACATTTTTGACATGCATGGGAATTTGGATAATCTAATAAAGTTAATAATATAATTTAAATGATGAATGATACATGTGCATTTATTTATCATTCTTAATTTCAAACTAGTATATGTGAATGTGATGCTTGAATCATATTTACGGGTGAATAATGTGAGTTTATTAGTTTTTTAATTTATATGTTTCTTATTTATATAACCTTATCACAATGGATTAGTTAATTTATGATGTCAATAGGTAATGATTCTTGATTGAATTAAATGTTTTGAGTCATTGTGATCCCATCCTCACTTCATATAGGCTTGTGTTAGTCTCAGTGGAATTCTTATGAGGTGGATGAATTGAGATTTTAAATAAAAATTTATATTTTAAGAAAAATTTAAATAAAATCTATAAAATTAAAAAATATCATGGTTAATAAATGAAGTAGGTATATATAATTCGTTATTTTAAAGTAATATCTAAAAGGCTCAATCAAAATATAGTTATTGTAAATGAAATAACTTTAGACAAGAAATTATTTCATTTTCCCAAAATGGTATATATATATCCATTATATATTAACAATTAGAGTATGATTCTTCAAATAAAATTTGTAAATAACATATATATAAAATTTAAAAAATAAAAACAACTCTTCATGTAAAATTATTTTTAACTAGTATAGAAAATGTGAGATAAAACACATAGAGGTTTTAAAAATGATAGGTTCCAATCCAAGATGGAACATAGTATTATTCACTTGATTGTAACCCACTATCAAAAAAAATTATTAATTCGAATAAACTGATTCATAACATATATCAGTTATAAAAAATTCAAAATTATAAATATAAGAAGCCTAGGCTCCATCAGGCCACTTCCAAAGTTATACATGGGATAATATAAGGGATAAAGAAAGAGAAATAGTACCTAAGTAATATTATTTACATTGAAGGATGAGTTGAAAAATATATATATATAAAGAAATAAAAACTCAAAAAATAAAGTAAAATAGAGAGAGGGTGAGATAATATAAAATTGAGGAAGCTCTTATCTAACAAATTTTGAATGACTTGCAAGCTTTTATTTCTTTTACTGATATTATAAAAGGTTATGATAGTAGTGATAATATTTGGATAAATTATTTTCTTTAATCTTTCAGTGGTGTATTGATAGTAGAGTATTTAGGAGTGAGCATAGTAAGCATATTGTTTTTCACATATATCTATACCATCAATTTTCATGTGAGGATTCCGCTGATTTATATAATTATATTTTTAATGTTTTCCATTGATTAAGAATCATAAATAAAGTCACATATTTACCATAGAAAATAGATATTTTTTTAATTCTCTAAACTTAATTAACTACACCAAAAACTAGTTTTTAGGAATAAAATGATATTTTTCTTCAAACTATAGACTTCTTAGGACTCATATTCATGGTCAGTGTAGACTCTCTTCTTCTTATGGTCGATTGCATAGGCATGCTCAATTGAAGGTATTCATATGGTTGGTACAATATTTAGAAACATTATAAATCTATATGACATGGTGGGTAGAAATCCTTCGCTTAGTCACTTCAAAGCACACAGTTAGTCAATGATTTATAGATGTTATCAATCAACTGAATACATAGTCAATCAAGATTCTTCTTATAATAGAGATAAGACTTTTCTTAATTATTATCATGAAATTACTTGATAGATATGGATGGTTAGATATAACATGAAGTATATTAAAATATCACTATGTGGTCAATCAAAGCATAGAAAAATTTCAATATGGATCAGTGCTCTCTTAAATAGTAATGTGATCAATTGACAATAAGGTGGAGTTGATAAAAAAATTCACACCTTCTTGTAGTTGGTAAATTCATCATGTGGTCAATCAATTTTATTTGTTTGGTAGATCCATCATATAGAAAAATTTTAACTTACTTCCTCCTGGAGGTTCACCTATCACAAAGTCACTTGGATAAATTTTCTTATGATCACATCATTTTCTCACATGGTCAGTCTAGACTTATCATGTTTTCCTTAAAACAATTTAGAGACACAAAACAAAAAAAATATTATAATCATATAAAACATGATTTGGGATCATTAGAAAAATTAATTGGTAGAATAATTTAAAAATAGTATCCTTTTTTATGATCATAAATCATGGTAGGATAATTTTACAAAAGAAAAAATAATTGCACACAAAAAACTTTTTGTGTAAAAAAAATCTGTTAAACTCATTTTATAGTAGTTATTCCTATAAAATATTTATACCCCTTTTAAAAAAATTAAAAATATAATATAAGAGTAGAATATATATTTAATTGAATTAATTTAAATAATATCACATAATTTAATCAGGATAATAAAAAAATCATGATAAAAACAAATGAGATTCATTTAAAATAGGTACAATACAAGTTACAAAATAAAAATGACACCTTATTATATAAATTAATCCCAATATAAATTGAAATCTCTTTCTATAGGTTATTTGAGATCAATAGGTTATTTTTCATTTTATTAGATGTTACATTAGTTGTATTTGGTATAGGAGTAGGAGGGTCACCGAAGACAATGATTTTAGATAAAGGTCTAGATGTTTCACAACCTAAATTAGTGAAAAAAATATGGCACTGAAATAGAATATTAACTACAAATGGTAGTGGTAGAGGCTGTATAAAAAGAAGGTATAAGAAATTCTATAGGTTTTACCAAGATAGTGTAATAATTGTACAAATACTGTTCGATGAGTTTATTGAAGTCTTAAAAGGATTTATGTCCATTATCCATAATTTTCTAAAGTTTTCCTCATTTTGTAGTAATAGATCCTAGAGAGGTGCTAAGGATTTTAGCTTATCCAAATAATATTTGAGGGACCAGGTGAATTATGACATCTTCAGTTCACCATAAAATGATATCAATAGTGAATTTAAGTCTTTATTTTTTAAGATTCTATTCTGGTAGTATTTTATTTCCTTCTTGACTATTTTTTTCTTTCTAACTTCCATGGTATCTGCTTAGATGATGTCATAAGTCCTTTCAAAATGAGTATTAAAATATTTTAAATTTAAATGACAATATTCTGAATGAAAATTAAAAATATCATACATATCTTCTCTAACAACCTACCTTATCAAATATTTATCAATAGTAGTAAGAGTAGTTACATCTGGAGAAGGTGGAGGTGTCACAGATGTAGAATTGATAGTAGCAGAAGCAGGAGCCTATGAAATCTCTCTAGGTCAATTGAAACTTCATATTCTAAATATCATTATGAGTAACTATGAAATACTCTTAATGAAACTAAATAAACATTTACATATGATCAATTTTAGTAAAAAAATAGGTTTGTAATTGGTTTACAAAGGTGGATATTTCAATAGATAGGCCATCGTCCTTGGAAGATTCAAAACATAAACCAATGTACAAAGAAATACCTCAAGTTTATCAACATATCCATATTAAATTAATTAAAATCACCATATAAAATATAGGGTAAATAATAATGAGAATATTATCTTGGATATGATGTCATTCAAGACACTTCATCTTCTATTAGAGGTGTTAGATCTCTAAAAGGATACACCCTACCGACTTCTTCAATTTCTTTTAACTCGGGACTGGTTTATTTTATAATGTCCTCTATATCATCAAATTCCATTAGTTATGCCTCATTAAATTCAAAAAATTAGGAATCCCCTATATCAAATGGTTATTTATAATTTTTCATAGGTGTAAGTTCGAACTCATTATAAAAAATATATATAACTCTTATATTTCTCTCACCTTCAAGTAGCACTATTCTAGAAGAACTAGTATCAATTATTTCATCAAGGTCTACTTGAGAAACAATAGAACCTTTAATAATTCTAAAAATTATAATGATGTAAGGTCCAATATATTATATTGGATTATCCCCATTGTGTTCTTCCCCATTGACATTTGAATTAGGGTAGTCAATTCCCCAAATAGGAGATCCATGATACTCCCCCCCTTAGGATATTCTTCCCATTCCTTATGAATTAAAGTTCTTTTTCAATAACAAGACTTCATTTCCATTCAATAACAAAAGGAGTGTAACTATCATGAGTTAAAACTTCATCATATTTAGAATCGATCTCAACAAGATCATCCAAAGACTATTCAAAATCCTCAATATCATCATCATCCAAATCTTCTTCCTCATAAGGTAAATAAAGTGTGGGATCAAGAGGAACAAATTAAAAGCTGTTAGTATTACTTGGAATCCTAAATATATTGACTCAATATTATATATCATTTTATCCATATAAGCTCTAAAATATTCATTATTCAAATTAGTTATTTCTTCCTCACTTTCAACTATCAAATATTCCTGAGAAGTATATTCTACAATTTAATCAGGTTCTAAACCTGGATCTATTTTAATCTTATTCCTCATAGGTTTATTCAATGGATTGAATTTATTATAAATTTTTCACCATGAATAACCCATATATTTATCTAAGGATTCTAATTTACCCTTATTATTTAACAAAAAACATATTTTGGAAAAAATCCTCTAGAAATGACATACGTTACACCCCTTGAGGAACAATCCTTGTCAATTCTAATGAGAATGAGATAAACTTATGATAGTTTAAATAAATAATCCTGAAGTAGGGTTTACATTGTGCATCTATGTATCATGCCAAAAAAATGGAAAATTTGTTTTATACACCCCATAAAATATTGTAATAAAATATCTTGTTTCCATTTTATACTAAATTTCCATATCCTTGGATAAATTAAATGTTAAATAAACATAACCAATAATATGGACTCACTATAGAGGACCATATTTTTTGTGCTTATAGGATTACAATTTCTATTTATCTCCTCTATTACACTTTCAATCCAATAATTTTAAGACCCCTACCCCTATAGCTAGAAGTCGGTGCCTTAATTTAATGCATTGTACAAAGAACAAGAGTTTTCAACCTAAAAGACCAAATAGTTTTGTTGCTTTGGAAAACCAGATAAAAATATATGATTTAAATTACAAATTAAAAGTAAAAAATATATAGAAATATCATTGTAAATATTGATAAACTATAAGATTATCCTAGAAACTCATTCATAATATACCTCTTCACATCCTGGGAAAAAATAAAATATAGGAAAGGGGTGAGATCAGATTCTCATTAAGGGTAAACAATACAACATAATCCATTAAAAATAAACATAAACAATAAGCCAAAGTAAATACCTAAATACACATTCCATTAAAACATAATCTTGAGAATAATATAAAAGGAATAAAATCTGAATAAATAATTCCATTTAAATAATCACATGATAATGAGTCGTAACATCATATATTATACTATTAAAAAAACACTTGGTATACAAATTACTAATATCATAATGAGGAAATGTATAAGGTCAAAAATCATAAACATACCATTAAGTCCTCAACCAATAAGTCTATATAAATGGGTAATGCCTCAGCTAAAACCCAGTATAGTTTGTCTCATGAGACCTACTGATGCCTCAAGGGGTTATAGCAGGCTCCACCGATAACTTAATAATTCCAATTAATTCATAATATGAATGGGTTAAACATATAAAACATATAAATTTGAAATTTAAATAACATTCCCCAATCTATAAACATAATAACTAACCATTCTGAGTAGCACAGTGAATGGAAAGATAGAACATCCACAGTAAAACTAGTCATAAACCATTCAATAAAATATGGTATATGATAATAATAAGAGATAAATATCAATAAATCATAAGAATCAACAAAGGTTTTGAAATATATTAAAATACTCTAGTATAATCGTTGAGGAATTATTGAAAGAAATACCCTTTTTTTCTTTGCAAATGAGAGTTCTTTTGGAAAAATCAATTGTATTTTTCATAATTGTTTGTATAAAACCAGAAATGAAAATATAGTTATCATGAAATAATTATAAATTTTCTAAATAAAATGGTGTCTTAAAATATATTATGTATGGTTCTTGAAAATAGGTATGAAATCAAGAAGTTCCATTTTAATCGGGTTTGCGTATCGTGAAGAATTGAGAAGAGAAACATGTAAAACATGTATTTACCCATAAAATAAATATTAAATGAATTGGATACATATTTTTGAAATATATAAAAACTATATATAATATTTATATAAAAATAATTAAGAATTAAATTGGTGTAAAGAGGGATAAATCATATCTCGAATGAAAATGGAGGTTCGGGAAGAAACTCTTACCACTTAAATAGTCGAACTATATGCACCACAAAATTAATGATAATCAAATGAAACATTTAATAAAATGAAGATAATGTGATTCAAGATATTATAAATCAATGGGCTGTATACATGCTCCATACACAATAAATAGTGTGGAATAAATCATATCTCACATAAATAAAAGAGAGACGAGAAAACCTTTACCATATGTCTGAATGCGTTTTTCACTTGATCTTAATGTCTTCTATGATTAGATTAAATACAATAATTAATTAATTTAGACCCTTTTATACATTTATTTTATTTATTATAATTTTATTAAGTTAATTTACGTCCTTTTTTATGAACTATAAAATACAATCTTATAATTTGGGAGCACTTCTTTCCTTGGATTTCATTATCAGTTTACTTTTGTATGCATAAGGAAGATCATGTAAAATGAAAATAGTTATCTAGAATTGAAATTATATGTTATTACTGAACTTCTTTAATATCTAATTTTTATATATTTCATTTGGGTATATTTTATTAGGATCAATAATTATATAAAATGATAGTGAAAACCATTTGGATTATTTTGGTGGCTTTTTTTATCATCACGTGCTAGTTTTGTGTTATGTTTAGTATTATGTATATATAATTGTTACATAAGATTTAATATATGTAATTACATATATTAATTCTCTTTTATCAATACAAATGGTTTTATGACCATCCTTTAAGTTATAATTTAAAATTAAAAGACATCATCCATGAAGATGGTAAATTGGCACCTCATGGACAATGTATTCATCTTTAGAATAAAGTAAGATGAGAAGAGAATTGATGATGGATTATTCCCACAACATAGTAAAATTACAGTATATAAAAGATACTAGATTTATCATGTTACTTTGGTATAGTGAGGTGAATATAATATAAGAAAACAAAAGAACATGAAAATAAATTAAAACAAAATAGAAGAGGGCTTTACCACTTAAACATTGTCTCCTTGAGAAACTCCTTAGGGAAAAGGGACTGATATTTTATTAATAAAAAATACTAATGGATTTGGGGGAGTTATTTGGGAGAGTAATAGTTAAATATTGTGCAATCATCAAGGCTTTGTAGGTGTGAGGAGAAGGGGTGATGAGGGGTGGTATTTATGGTGGAGGAGAGGGTTGTTTTCTCATTATTATATTCCTTAGATTATTATTTTTGGATAAATCCTATAATAATTTTATAATTATCAATAAATATATTAAAATAATTATTTATAGTTCGTTATTATGGGCTTATAATAACCATACATCATCTATGACTCAATAAATCAAGTATTTGTTGAATACCATAAATTACAGTAATTCACTATTCCCCAAAACTCCAACTATTTTAGAAAACTCCAGAAAATTAAATATTACAATTTTTTAACATTTATAATTCAAAAAATGAATTTAATTTTATAAATATAGAAATTTAATAATCAATTAAAACTATCATTTATTTGAAAAATACCAATTTTAAAATTATAACTAATTTTACAACACTTTGAAAAATTAATTAGTGTCTCATTAAATTATATTATAATAATAAGACTCATAAATATTAATTTATTAATATAATTTATGAAAATAAATTTTCTTTTAAATAATTATATTAATTATAAAATTATAAATAACATTTATGCTTCACAAATATACTAACACTTAATTTATCATATTTAAAAAAATTATTTACTTATTTGTTGATATAAATATACCATATTTTCATTTATAAGATACCTATATTTTATTTATAATTTAAAAGTTAAGGTTTTTGTTTTAATGTTCTCATTATTATTCCTAATAGTCACATTATTATTCCAACAATCACATTATTATTCATCAAAAATGAAACTTATCAAAAAAATACGAAAACATTAACCCAAGTAATTTTGATATTATTATTTAAAAAATAAATTTTTTTTAAATATAATTTATAAAATGTCGAAAATTTATATGTAAAACAATTTCTCCACTAAAAGGTGGTAAAACCGTGTTTAGAAAACTATAGTAATTTTATGTGTCAAATTAGATTTAATCTTATCGTATGCCTCTAAAAATATATTAGATGAATGTAAAAATATTTAACTGAATATATAAATTAAATTTATATCCTTAAATAATATTTTTTAATAAAATTTCACTGTGGGAATAAAAATAGTTTTTATAAAATTACATCCTTTATGTTCAATTGGTTTTCATTTCTAACTAATTGGTAACCAATAATCTAATTTTATAAACATGTGTACTCTATATTTTTATAATTTAGTTAATCCCATACATTCCCTTCATTCCCAACATCTATGATATAACTATAATAATTAAATAATAATATTTTATAACTTGTTAATCTCTAAATTTATCAAGGAAATTTGATTTAAAAAGAGGCATACTGTAAAATATTAGGGTGTTACATTCTCCCAACCTTCAATAAATATCATCCTCAAGATTTGAAATTATACTTAATAATCCTACATTGATACTTGAAAATTATTTTTTGGGAAAACAACATTAAAATAAGGTAAATAAAATATATTTTTATTAAGAGGGAAAGGGAAAAGTGAAGGTCACCACAAAATATGGATTTCAAGTTAGAAATCATTCGTGTAAAGGGATAGCATTCACCTAGAAGAGAAATATAAATATTATGTTCTGATGGAGAGTGATAGATAATGTGTTCATTAGAAATTTAACAATAAAAAAACCGTGAATCTTGTGATTAGTTAAAATTCCATTTATTTCATAGAAATGAAATTAAATGGTTATCATTTTTGTTCCAAAATATTTTTCCTAGTTGTAGGGATTCTTTTAAAATATAGATAAACTTATTTGATTAATTTTCATCTCATAACCAAAATCTCATAATTTAGTTATGATCTGATAAATTTTCATTTCATCCCATAAACCTAAAAACAAATGTTCATGATGAATTTTTCACACCTGAAGCACTTTTAACAAATCATATGGTTCCTAAGTCATTTTGTCGAACTTTAAATGTTTACTTAATCCAAGAGGGTTAACATATGTTATTAATGAAAAATAATTTCCAAATTTTAACATTATACATTCCATAAGTAGTTAATTTTTAGTCTTATCTATGAAATGTCTTTCCAAATTCAACAAACCAAAATTAGATGACAAGTTACAAAATTTCTGAAATCAACTTAACATAAGATTCCCCAAAAAATTTCGATCTTAATCCCACATACCAAATATATGAATACCTTAATCACCCTAAAACCATAATGAAAACATGAATTCTTCCAAATCCATATAGAAAAAGTATTGTATTACAACCCTTATAAATCTCATGATTCTTATAACCAAATAATTATTGAAAAAATACTCATATAACATAATTCTTGAATCCAAACACAAGAATATTAATAAGCCCTCTTTTCTTAAGGTAGTAGATTATCCTTTACCATGATCCATTGTCTTCTTTTGGGGTATATTCTTTTGAAACATGAGACATTGATTTGTATAGTGACCAATCTCATTGTAGTTAAAGCACTGAACATTGAAAAATTTGTTCCTTTCCATAAAATTATGGGCATTGTTGCATTTTTATACACACATGAAGAAAACTCCTTTTCTTATTAAAAATATACCAAGGTGTTTCCCTCCACAATTATAACATGTGTCAAAATAATTCAATAACTTCTTCCCTTTATCTATATTTTTCTAATATTTCATATTTTTCTCTTCCATCCCTTTAAATCGATAAGAATTGGATAATTCTTTCTTAAAATTTTTAGAACATGACATTATTACCCCATGTAATGATAATTTTTGGGAGATTAATTCCCTTACAAATACTTGATTAAACCCCTTAAATAAATTATCATTCCTACTCTTTGGATTATTTGAATTGATGTATTTCACATTCCTTATGCTAGGCACCATTTCTTATCAATGAAATATACTGTATTAGATAATAACATTATAAAACATAATTTATATTCCCAAAAATAATAAAATACTTAACATAAATTGAAAAAAATTATGTGTAGCTAATCTCATAATCATAAACATGGTTTCTTTATGGCCATATTTACCATTAAATAATTTATAATAGTTTTTGAATAAAATGTGAATTATGCTAATCATATCCTATGGGAGTGTCAAAACAAGTGCGCAATAAGGACCATTTTCATTTATGAGGTTACACTGAGTCATGACCAACACAACTTGTTAGAGTTGTTACTCCTAGGTACATATATTCCTGAACCATGTCCACAAATATTATCATAATAGGGATATATTTTTATATAGACCCACATAATCTCAACCATACCAAAATTCTTGGTTGTTATTCCGATTATATCCTAAAATTTTATCTTTGGGTTATGTATCTTTATATATGTTTTCTAAATCTCGTTTCTATGATATAAACTAAATTCTCTTTGATAGAAAATATAAAGACCCTAACCCTAGTATCATAGAGCCAGTACCTTACTTAATTACACTGGTACTAAGAACAAGAGTTCACATCCTGAAGGACCGAATCATTTAGTAGATTTGGAAAACTACATAAAGACATATTTTTTAAATTTCAAGTTTAAAGTTAAAAAGAAACATATAAACTCCTTTGGAAACATCCATAAAATCCTATATTATCCCAAAAAGTCATTCATAATATATATGTTCACATCCTATGGAAAAATAAAACATAAGAAAGGGGTTAGTTCAGATACTCATTAAGGGTAAAAAAATGTAGTAGAAGCCATAAAAAATAAACATAAATAATATTTCATGGTAAATAACTGAAAACACTTGCCATTAAAACTTAATATTTAACATAATATAGTTGGAATAAAATCTAAATAAATAATTCCCTATAAATAATCACATGAAAATGAAACTTAACCATGGATAATATACTTGACGAATAATTAAATGGGCTATAAATCAGTAATATAATAATAAATGAATAAATAATTTCAGGCATCATAAACATACCATCAAGGCCATATCATAGAAGTCTACATAAATAGGTAAGGCCTCAGTCAAAACTCGGTCTATTTTGTCTCCTGAGACATACAGATGCATCAATAGGATATAGAGGGCCCCACACCTCACTTATTAAGTCCAATTTGTTCCTAATATGAATAGGTTTTAAAATAAACAACATATACACATGAAATTTAAATATAATTCCTCTATCTGTAAACATAATCACTAACCATTATGAGTAGTAAATTGAATGGTAAAATAGCACATCCATAATAAATTTGATCATAAAACATTTAATATAATATGTTATATGATAATAATAATATTTAAATCTCTATAAATAATAGGAATAAATAGTTTTTTAAAATATGAAAATACTCTAATAAAATCATCTAGTAATTCTTGAGAGAAATACCCTTTTACTTTAAAAAGAAGAGTTCTTTTAGAAAAATCATTTGTATTTGTCAAAACTATTTTTATAAATCCAGAAAATAATAAATATATTATTTCATTAAAAAATTACTAATTTTATGAAAATAATGGTGTCTTAAAATAGGTTATTGATGGTGCTTGTAAATGGGTAAGAAATCGAGAAGTTCCCTTTAATCTGGGTTGCGTATTGGGATGAATTGAGAATAGAACCTTGTAAAACATATATTTCCCAAAAAAATAAATATGATTATATATGAATACATGATTTTGGAATATATAAATAAAATTTTGAATAATTATTTAAAAATAATTAATAATTAAATTAGTGTAAGTAGGTTGAAATCATAAACCAAATGTAAATGGAGGTTCGGGATGAAACCATTACCACATTGCAAACAGTCGAACCTTATGCCCCATAAAATTAATGATCATAAAATGAGAAATTTAATAACCTGAAGATAAATATATTCATAATATTACACACCAATGGTCTGTATAAATACACCACAAAAAAATAAATAGTATTGAATACGGAATATCTCATAGAAATAAAAGTGAGCTGATAAAACCCTTATCATTTGCCCGAATGTATTCCTCACTTGAGGTTAGTGTTATAGATGATCAGATTAAATCCATTATTTAATTAAATTATAACCTTTTATAAATTTATTTTATTTATTATAATTTTATTAAGCTCATTTATGGTCTTTTTTATGAGTTATAAAATACAACTTTATCATTTGGGAGTGTTTATTTCCTTGGTTTCCATTATCGATTTACTTTTATAAGAATATGGAAGATCATATAAAATGAAAATAGTTTTCTAGAATTGAAATTATTTGTTATTAATTAACCTAAATAATATTAAATGTATATATACTTAAATCGTTTATATGGTATGAGGATGAATCATTAGATAAAATGTTACCGATAACCATTTGTATTATTTTGGCATGTTTTTGATCATCACACACTAGTTTTGGGTTATGAATTGATATTATGTGTATATACTAGTTAAATAACATTAAATAAGTTTATTACACATATTAAAGTCTTTTTTAACCATAAAAATGGTTTTATGGGCAACTTGGAAGAAATAATTGAAAAAGGAAAACATATCATCCACGAAGGTGGTAAATTGGCATCTCACAGACGGTGTTTTATTCTTAAGAATAAAAGGTAGAGGAGAAGATAATTGATGATGAATTTTACCTAACCACAATAAAATTATATTATATAAAATATAAATAAGTTATCATGTCACTTTGGGATAGTGAGGTTATGATAAGATAAGAAATGAAAAAAACATGAAAATAAATTAAAAGAAAATAGAAGAGGATTTTACCTCTTGAACTTCTTCTCCATGAGAACCTACTTAAGGAAAAAATATTAGTATTTAATTTAGAAAAAAGGCTTCTAGATATAGTTTTATAGGTTTGGTATAGTATTTGGTTGAAATTGTACAATCTTCAAGGCTTTGGAGGTGTAAGGAGAAGGGGTGGTATTTATAGTGGGGAGAAGGGTGTTTTCTCATTATTATATTCACTAGTTCATTATTTTGGCTAAAAAATATGAATATTTTGAGAATTATCACTAAATATATTAAAATAATGAGTTATGGTTCTATATTATGGTCTTACATCATCCGTACATCATATATGAATCAATAAATCTTGTATTTGTTAAATATCATAAATTACGGTATTTTACAATTCACCAAAAAATCCAACTATTTTAGAAAAATTCACAAAAATCAAACTAACAATTTTTCAACATGTAGAATTAAAAAATGATATCCATTTTATGAAATGATTTTTCTAAATATTGTATATTTAATTTTAATTAAAATTACCATTTATTTGACAAATACCAATTTTAAAATTATATCTGATTTTATAACACTTTAAAAAATAATTTAAGGTCTCATAAAATTATCTTCCAATCATAAAAAATATATATTAATTAATGAATCTATTTTATGGTAATTATTTTTCTTTTAAATCATCATATTAATTATAAAATTGTAAATAAAATTTATATTTCACAAAAATTCCAACACTTAATTTATAGTTTCTAAAACATTTATTTACTTATTCTGTGATATAAATATAAAATATTTTCATTTATAAGAAACCAAAATTTTATGTATACTATAATAGGTGAGTTTATTGTTCTAATGGGAATATTACTATTCCTAATGGTTGTGTTATTATTCCAACAACCATATTAGTATTCATCAAAATTGAAACATATTAGAAAAATACCAATAATTTAACCAAAGTAAATTTTGATATTATACATTCAAAAATAAAGTTTTTTTTCTCAAATATAATTTATAAATTCCTCAAAATTTATATTTAAAATAATTTCACCATTAAAAGGTGATAAAACTACATTTAGAAAAATATATCTTTTTTATATATAAAATTGGATTTATTCATATTTTATGCCTCTAAAAATATTTCGGATGATGTAAAAATATTTGATTTAATATATAAATTTCATTAATATCTTTCACTAATAGTGTTTAATAAATTTTCATTATTGGAATAAAAATAGTTTTTATAAAAATGCATCTTTAATGTTCAATTTTTTTTCATTTTGAATTAATTAGTTACCAATGAATTAATTTTATAAACATGTGTCATATATATTTTAATAATTTAATTAATCTCATTCATTTCCTCCATTCCCAACATCTTGTGGATAACTATAATAATTAAATAATAATTTTTAATCATTTTTAAGCTCATAATTTATCGAAGAAGTTAAAGTTAAAAAGTGGAATACCATAAAATATTGGGGTGTTACACAAAATAAGGACTATTGATCAAATAATAATCCTATAAGTACTCAAAGTCACCTTTATGATGGATTTTAAAATATTTGTTTCAAAAGATTAAATAATAAGATGAGTTATCTCCATTTATATGGGTCCTTTCTATACTATTCTTTTTACCAAATTTGAGCTCTATATATTTCTAAAATTATATCACTATCCATAGTTAAAAGGTTTTGTTATTCTAAATGAACTAAAAAACCCAACCATGGTATTTTTTATCTTTTTAGACTATTGGATTACTGGTCTTTAACCATTTAGAATCCACTTCCTTCATGGATACAACCAATCGACTTGATATATTAGACTTTAGTGGTTTTATGGGTGTTATAGATCTAAATTTATTTTTCTTAGAGGTTGGAGATGATTTGGGATATGAGAACTCAAGAGGACGCTTCATCCTAACAATCTTCTATAATCGTATAAAGAGAAGAAAAATAGTAGAAGTTTCATAAATGAGATAGTTTTAGGTTTTTAAAAGAGAGGCATGATTTTAAATCAATGTAATGTTATTTTAATTCATTTCGTTATTTAAATAGAAATTCATAGAAATAAAATAAATAAATAAATGTAAATAGAGACAAAAAATTTAATAACTATGATCCTTGTGTCAGCTTAATACACCATGGTAGCATGACCTAACACATGACCAATCAATTCATCACCATAGTAGATTCATAAATCATAGTACTAGTCTATTATTTTAAGGAACCTATAGTAGTTTAACCCACCATATATTTAAACTCTCTAAAAACTTTCATAGTAACTCAACCAACTGTATGAAAAAATCCCATCAACTCAAGAATAATAGTATCTCTTAGTATTATGGTCACTTGTGACCTTTAATAGTTAATATCTATCATATTTGGTTTAATGTATTAAATAACATCATAAATAATAAGAGATGTCAAGTAAAAATCATAAGTATAATTAATTATACTTAAGATATTAAATAATCATAAAATAAAATGATCAAATAAACATAGGACATAAAATATAATTCAAAATTTAATGAAATAAGAATAATTAATTTTTCATAACGCATATATAATATAATTCATTCTTTCTACACTCAAAATATTTTTGAAAATTACAGCAAGTTTTTTTAGTATCAATGAATTCAAGAGTGATATCGCCTTTCTAAAAATGATATCTCAAAAAGGTGTGACTTATATTAATGTGTTTAATCATAGAATGAGATAAAATATTCTTAGAAATATTTTTATCACTTTTATTTTCATATTTTATAGGGACATATTGAATTTGATATTAATAGTTTACTAAGGTGTGTTTCATTGAAAAAATATGTGCACAACAACTACCTGTAGTAACATACACAACTTTTGTAGCAGATAGTGAAAAATAAATTTTCTTTTTACTAAACCATGAAAATAGATAATTTCCTAAAAATTTACATATATCATAGGTTCTTTTTATTTCAAACATATAACCACTATAATCAGAATTATAATATCTAACTATTTTAAAATAATGTCCTCTAAAGTAAAACAACCCAAAATTAAAGTAATTTTTTGGGTATTAGAAATAATCTTAATAACATTCATATGTGATTATTTAGGATTTTCTTGAAATCATGAAAAAATTATTACACTAAACATAATAATATTCTATTTAGTAGTTTGGTATAGTAAACTTCTAATTATACTCCTTTAAGCATTTTCATCAACTAGTTTCCCAAATTCACCCAAATCTTGTTTATAGACAGTTTTAATTAGTGTGTCACATCCTTTAGTGTTATTTAATCGAAAACATTTTGAAATATATTTTTCTTATTTAATTTGATTCAAAATAATTCCATTTCTTTAAAATTTTGAAGACTAAAAAATAATTTAAACTCACCCATTAATCTCATTTCAAATTCATTTCACATAAACTTGGGAAATTCAATTCATAATGATGTTTTGGATTAACTAAACATTATACCATAAATATATATATAAAAACTAAAACATCATATTAAATTATTTTAATAAATAGTATAATTTAAAATATATATTTTTAAAATCCATTAGAAATCAATAAAGCACTAAAATTATCATACCAATATCTAGGATCCAATTTTAAACCATAAAGTTATTTTGAATGTTTAGAAACATGATTTGGTAAATGAGGGATTGAAAATACAAAGGTTTATTCAACAGAAACTCCATTAACAATATAATCATAAATAAATTCACTCTTAACATCCATTTGATATAGTTTGAAATTATAATTTTCTATATAGACTAGAATTATTCTAATGGCTTCAAGTCAAACTAGTAGTGAAAACGAGTCTTTATAATCAACACCTTTTTCTTAACTATAACCTTGTGCAACCAACCAAGATTAATTTATAACTATTTTTTCTAATTCATCAACCTTTTTTTATATATTAATTTAGTTCCAATATTCATGTAGTCTTTATGTCTTTCAACTATTTCCTATATTTTATTTCTTTCATACTAACTAATTTATTCTTACAAAACTATTAACTAGTGTTCGTCACTTATTAATTTGTTATACTAATAGATTTAAATTGATATGATAAGGCTTTATGTTATACCCAGTTTTTAAGAGAATGTCATGTTTGAGTTTCTCTATCATTATCTCCTATAAAAACCTTTTAGGTCAATAATTATTAGTCCCAAAATTTATAGTAATTGAAGTGTTTGGTTCTTAAAAAACTTATTCAAGATATGGTTAGCCTTCTTAGACTCTATTTGGTGGTTGGTAATGTAAATAAATATCAGGGACATAGGTATTGGTGGTATTATTAATATTTGGATTAGAAATATCATACTCTATGGAAACTTTAGGTTCATGTGAGTCACTCACATAAAAAGTGACATAAAAATATTACTCAACAACTTTAGTTCTTTTAATGAAAACTCTATAAGATTTAATAAATGTTGAATAACCATTGAAAATCCATTTATCACTATGGGGAAAAAATTTCTACATTCCATTTTTTATTTAGAATAAATACTTTATATACAAAAAAATTAATGTAATTCAACTTAGGTGTTCTTTAATTTTATAGTTTAGTAGGTGTCTTCTTTGAAATAGGTCTTAAAAAATATATATAGATTATATACCAAAATACATTAATAAATTCTAGATAAAAATAAAATGGCATAAAATATTCACTAAGAATATTTTACATAATTTATTGATGGTTCATAATTCTTCTTTCAACCAATACATTTTTTGGGAAGTTCTGGGAGTAGAGAAGAAGTTAGTATATCCATGTTGTGAGAAAAAAGTTTCAAATTATTTATTTTTCAATTAATATCCATGATCACTTATCGTATTTTTTATAGTAAGTCTACTAAGGTTTTTTATATACTGAGCATATTTTCCAAAAAAACTTAATGTCTTTTCTTTTTTGAGATAGGAAAAAACCCATGTATAGCTAGAATAGTCATAAACAATCACATAAGAATAATTTTATCCAACTAAACCTTCCATGGATAGTTTTTTATTGAGTGTACATAATATATTCCTAGTATCCTATGCAACATACAAGATTCCTTATGAAAATAACTCCAGAATGAAACATTTTTATAATATAAACAGTCCAAATCAATTGTATAACCATTTTCATTTCTAAAAGAAGAAAACACTAAATTATATATAGAATCATTAATATTATTTGATTTATTTTCAAATTTAACATTAAAACTATTAGACTGATAGGTGTTTCACAATTACCAAATAGAAGGGGGGATTGGGTTCTTAAATTTCTACCAACTTGAACACTACATACATTAAAGACTTAAACAAATATTTCCTTTAATGTAAAATAGATAATCATTTCAATATTAAAATATAATAAAAGGAAAAGAAAAAAATATATATTTTTAGTGGTTTAGGAAATAAAGGCCTCATAGTCCATTCCACCAATCACTCTCTCAGTGTGCTTGGTGATTTTCTCTATATAGGAATTTTTTACAGGGATCTTGACAGTTGAGTGAAAGTAACTGCAACTTGATAAAAATGTTTATTAGAGATTTTTTTACACTCTCCCTTTCACAAGAACTATTCATATCCTCCACACTCTCATAACAATAAAATTTAGTTTATAAATAATTTTATTAATAAATTATTGTGGGTTTATTAAATAATTTAAAGTAACAAGAAAAAAATGATGATGAACATCTAGAGATGTATAATATAACTTCGATGGGTAACTCAAGTGGTAATTCAGTTGTATATGATAGGCATGAATATAAAAAAATAGATTACTTTTCTTAGTTTCATAGTAAAAAAGATCATGTAAAAAATATAATTTGGTTAGTACAAGAGTTCTATAATTTCTGTACAACAACAACTCTAATTATGTATAAATTTGAACACTACCTTGACATCACTAGTAGAGACAAGAATAAAATAATTCCAAAGGATAGGATTTTAATTTATAAGAATCCTTATACTCTAAAAAAGGTAAGAAAAGAGATATCCATTAACTGCAACTTCAGTCACTCTTGGAACTATACACAATTTTAGAAAAAGATAAATATTAAAAGTTTTATTTCTTTTTTCAACAACATTAATTTTGATAAAAAAAGGTAGGATTTTACTTTCCTGTAAATACTAAAATGGTAATAAATTTCATGGTAATCTAATTCAATATTGGATAACAGTTAGTTATATAGTTCTTTAAATTCATAATACTTTTCTTTATAAGAGTTTTATCTGATGAATATTTATCTAATCATAATACTTTAGACTTTAGAAAGACACTTTAACACTTAATAAGACTCATGAATAAGTAAAAAAAATATTATTATCTATAAGATAATTTTTCATTTGAAATACATAATTAATCACATATGAAATTTCTCTTTTCATAAAAATTTTTAGTCTCATATGATATTTTGAGTCAAAAGATCGTTCAACTACATGTACCACATGAGAACAACATTCCATAAGATAATTTTAATAGTTGTATGATATTTTTAGTTTAAATATAATTTTAAATATTCATATGATATAAAATATTGTAAAAAAACATAGGGTATAAATCTTTCAAATATTATATGAAATTTTACTTTAACATATATTAGTTTTATAATACCTTCTGAAATCATAATATAGTTCTTGTAAGAATTTTTACTTCATAAGATATTTTTTCTTGTGTCGTATGATAGTTTTCTTATGCAAGATTCTCATAAGATATTTAATTTTTCATTTTTCCAAAATCCAATGTCTTATTTTAATATAATTTCATCAGATCAAATATTATTATTGTTCATAAGAAATTATATTTTTGATAGAAAACCATAAACTTGATAGCTCATAATATGTTTACATGCTCATATGATATTTTCCTTAGAAAATAACTCTTTCAAACTACAAATATCATATATTTAACTAAATATTTAATAAGAAATAATACCTAAGGAAATATAAATTATTAATCAAAAATAATGTAAGATAAATCCATTAGTAAAACATGCGGGGATTTAGTGAGTATCAAAATATATGAAATATTGGGACATGTTTGAATAACATAAGTGTGTCCAGAAATCTACCATTTTTAATGATTATAGTACCTATAACAATTTAAAAAGTGACTATAAAAATATAACTAACAAATTATGTTATATATTTTCTCTTTATTTAGGTAAAATGATTTTTTTCTTCAAAATAGATCTTCTTAGAATTTTTTGATATCAAAAAATGATTGGGATTGAGATAAAAAACATTTAATATAAAATAGTTATAGCGAATTATAATAATATTAGACTGAAATGAATGGACATATTTTAAGGAGTTTCATGTACTAATAAAAAAATCATGAAACAATATTCACTATTCATATATTAATAATAAAATAATAACAAATATAGAGATGGATATCAATAAAATTTCATTGATAAGTTGACACATTCCATAGAGTGAGATTTCATTCCTTTGTCTCTATAGTGAGTATATAAATTTTAGGTTTTGGATTATTAGGTGGTTTCTTGAAGGATTAAAACATATCTAGAGGTATGGATGAGGTAGGTAAAGTATGATCTTGATCTTCTTGAAAATGGTGACCATAAGATATAACAGAACCAAAATCACATCTAAGAAAAATGAGGTCTTACATAGAAGACTTTTTAGTACCATACCTAAGGCCTACACTTCTCTCTTCGTCTTTGACACTATCACACTTACTAGTAGTAGAGAAATATAACATTTTAGAAGATTCATGAGTAGATATTGTCTTAGATTTATCAACATACTTCTGTTATCTGTTCTTATAGAGAGAGTATGGGTCAAATATAACATGCATATTTTCGTAGAGGTGGGGAATTATTCAGGTATCGCAGTACATTGAGTTTTTTTCTGATTTGATAAATTTCATTTTTACTTATATCTATATTTTTTATAATGGTTTTATGAAAAAATACAACATGACTATATACCCTTGTCTAATCATTTGATTGATCACTCAATCCAAATTCTTCATATCTGATTTATAGGAACAACTATTTATGAGTGTTCTTTTCACCTCTATATGACATTCTGAAAATTCTCGAGATGAAATTGAATATAAAACCATAGTTTGTGTCAATCATAGAATAGTTAACTCCTTTATGTTTGATATCTATTATTTTCCTTGAGATACCTACTCAGTTTCCTCTATAGAATATTTCTTAGAATCAATGTTAAGAGAGCTTCAAGATTCTATTGAAGTTTGTTCATCTTAGCAGCTAATATAATGAAATTTTAATATAGAGGAGGATCCAGCTTATGAAGACCACCTAACATTAACTATGATAAATAAAGAACATTTTTTGTAGTATCCATTAGTGAAAAAACCCTTAATAAATACCTTAATATTATAGATACATTTATTAATCATATGGATTTCTTATTTCATATCAGCTTTAACCTACCTGATTTCATCAATGATAGCCTTTGGATTTTTTAAAGAGTGTATAGAGACCTAGAATAACATTTTCAATGATAAATATTTTCTTTTAAATAATCATGTATTGATAATACATTTTCTAATTTATCCTCCAATGAACTTTCCACAGAATAATATTCAGATTCATCTACTATAATAGTATTCGTAGCAGTATGTTGAGTAATTGGGATTATCTTAATGTAATCATACTATGTGAGAATAATCTTTTTCAAGAAATAAATAACTTCCTAAAATCCATATCATATGTTGATATTGTAACCTCCTCTCTAGATTCATAAAGATCATATTTTACATTAACCATATTTTCCTTCAACAAATACAATTCAAAAAATATTAATGGTACAAAGGATGAAACCTTACCATCAAATTCGGTGTTCTCAAACACTTGAGCAAGTGGATATCCTACTTGTTTATATTCTTATTATTATACTTCTTCTATATAATCATAATATTTTTATTCATCTTATTATCGATGGGGTACAGTAGGAACCACCCCTCCACTTCTCAAATACAAAACTAAATATACTACTTCCATTTATTCATCGTATCCAATAATTTCTTATCAGAAAAATAATCAGTTTCAAGTTTCTCTTTTATGATCCGTCTAGAGTGCATATCAATTACAATTCTAACTCAAGGAATATCAACATGACCATAGTAATCATTGAAAAGGATACGTGACCTTGTCTCATCATCATCCACAATAACAAACATTATAATGAAATGACACAATTCTAATTTGATACGAGATCTTGGAATGGAAGGAGGAACTTCATTCTTTTCCCCTCCCCAATCTAGGAAACATCAGTAACAGATGACGCTAATTCTGGTACATGGATTGCATCCTAATAAATAAATTGTTCAAGTAGAGTATTTACTTCAACCACTTTTAATCCAGCTATAAAAAGTGGTTCAAATTGAACCACTCTATCCCCATCAACAGGTGATAGAGCCTCTAAAGATATTACTTATCTTCCCATCCTTATTATAGATAAATTTTAGTTTCTTATTTCAACATCCAAGACATATTCGGTAGTAACACTAGAGGTTCAAAATCTAACTCCTCAAGCATCAACTATATCCCTTAATAAATACTCCCCCTTAATATGAGTAGGGTTCATTTCATTTTCTTCTCATCCTTCAATATGTATTAAATTTATGAATAAAAATTTACAAAAATAACCAATTTTTTCATAATTCCAACTCTAATTTTGTTCAATACTTGGAAGTTGGACATCATTTATTTTACCTAAATCAACTATTAATTATTGAAATAGAATATTAATAATTCATCAAAAGGGTCTAAGCTCCAGATTATATTACTATTATGATACATAAATACCATTATGTATCTTAGTAGATAGACTTTATTAACAATCAATAGCAGTTAGGGAAGGTATATATTGGTAATAAACACATTTAAAATCTAACTATTTCTCTGGAATACGCCAATTTTCATAAACATAACTAGGACCTTTTTTTACATCCTTTAAGTCTTTTACAAGTTTATTTTCAAAAACTGAATCTCAAAATAGAGGGTTCATAATTTGAGTTGGAACGATATCATCAACACCAATCAGATAAGGGTTAAACTCATAAAATCCTTCATGTATACACCCAAAATTCTTCATCTAACATAGTTGAAGTGATGAGAAAGTTCTTATTATTCACAATCAAAACCACTAGATCTCTAGTTTCAAAAAATATAAACTTAGTATTTTCATAAAACCCTTAAACATATTTTTCATATAATAACTAAGTTATATTCCTATCATAGGTTAACTCTCATACTTTTAAAGTCAAAAAAAATTCTTGAGAAAGTATATTCAATCTATTGGTCTAAAATTAATATTTATCATATATAATACTTTACATAGAACATTTTCACTTTTTGAACGTCAAGAAATAATCTCTTCAACTCTTTTAGGCATTCTAATTTTCATGGGGAGGATGTAGCATAATGGTTGAAGGATTAGGTTTATGTTGATAGGATATTGGACTTGGGAATGGAAGCAAGATTAGAGGTTTTCAAAAAGTTTGAGACAAGAGTAGTTATTTCAATTATAGAGAACGTGAAGAGTCAGTCACAGTTATGCAATAAAAATTAAGTAAATAAAGTTCTAAATTGAATATAGATATTTTTCACTTTATGAAATAAATAATAATTTAAATATATATATCAAAAATGGTAATAAAAAAATAGACAATTACTCTTATTAGGATAGATTAATATAAATTAGAACACTCAGTAAGCTAAATATATATCTAAATTCAAGTAAAATTATTTTAAATAAAATAATACTAATTAAATTTTTATAATAAAATATCATTCGACTAGTGAAGGATTTATAAATATATCTAAAAGTTTAAATTTTGTGTAATGCCTCAATTTGTAATGAAATGTTTTAATAAATTAAATTTCTTTGATAGCTTTTATTACACGCAACACTGAGTTTTAACAAACTGTGATATGCTATTAATATTATTATTTAAACCTGATAGTTATAAATAAGATTATAAACATGGTGGTATGAATAGAAAAAAACATTTTGAAAATTTTGTATAACTTTTTTAGATAAATAAAAAATATTTATAGATAAATTCTTAATTTTAAGTAAAGTCTTTATATGTTTTGAAAATTCAATTTTCTTAGAAAAATGTTTTTATTGATTTTTGTGAACAAATAATATGTTTTCTAATTTTAGAAAAATTATTTTGAAAAATAAAAGTCATTTTTTAAATATGTGTTTCAAAATTAAAATTCATTTTTTCTTTCATAATTTTCATCAATGATTAATTTTTTTGATGAATAGTAAAAAATACTAATTTTAATTAAGAACTACTTTTTGTTTAAATTATTTAAAATATAAATTCATTTTAAGATGGGTTTAAAAGTATAATTAGTTAAATCATATATTAATTAATCAAATTTAGGTAATTTTAATCAATTTCATATTGAATTTGGATATTAAAACTTTCTATAATTATGAAAAGATTCTCTTTGGAAACCAGCTTTTTTGTCGCATCTATGGGTTTAATATTAAACTAATATTTTCCACATATATGAATGGAATTAACAAAAATGATTCCATATATGGAATAATAATAATTAATATTATATAATAATTTAAAATTAATTTTTATCCATAATAAATAATAAAACAATTAAAATGATTTACTCTGATTAAGGTTTAAATGGGTTTATCAGGGGTCAAACTAAAATGATAAGAGGTAAAATGACCTATAAACACATAAAAATCCAATTTAATGGAATTATATAGACCTTATATAATATAATTTTCTATAATTATTCATTTACAAGTCTTTTTTCTTGTTTTAAACATAGTTACACTTTTTCCTTTTCATCAATTCCATGTGTGCCCTCTCCCTCACTAATAAGTCTTCATCCCCTCTACTCTTATCTTAAAACTATAAAACCCTTTGGTTTAGAATATCCCTGACCATATACATTAATTAATTCCTTAACCACATCCAATAGGTCTTATTTTTAATAATAAAACCTCATAATAATCCTTTAGATGTAATCCTAATGTAGTTCTTCAAATAGAAGGTATGGTCCTTAACTATGCGTTTTCAATTTATTTCTTAATCTATATCCTTAAAATATCATTCAATGAATATTATATAATAAAATATGTATATAAAATATAATTATATGTTATTATGTAAATATCAGGACCTTCATCTATCTCCTCTTCCATCAAGTAGGAAATGAAATCGTCAATCTTGTGTATGCACACTACCACCTCACGAACCGATATAATTTGTTTTCCATCACCAACTATCATGGATGAATGCAGTAATGTATTTAATTTATATATATTATATTTATGAAATATTTATAATTTTAATATTATAATATAACATTTAACTTCTTACTTTATATTCAGTGATAATTTGATAACATCGCTCATGTGTATAGAGGACTATCGCCTCACAAAGCGATGTGATTAGTTTTTTTACTTATGATTTACATAGAAGGTAATATTTATAACTATAATGAATATATGTTATATCTATAAAGTCATAATGAATCTAGAAATCTGATATATTATTTACCTTCCATTCATTCCACCCGTTAAGAAAATGAAAATAACGTTCATGCGTACGTACAACCTACTGTCTCCATAAATGGTGTAATTCATTTTCTATCTCTAAATTTTATGGATTGAATTAAATACATATATAATTAATATATAATATTTTTTTTTTCATTTTACAAATTATTTATATAATGGAATTCTGATCAAAATAAAAATAACAAAAATAACAAACTAGAATATACACACAAAAAAAGAAGTAGTTATTGCCCAAAGTATGATTTTAACAAGGAATTATTAATAAATTCGTAATAAAAGGTCATAAGTAAATGAGATATGGTATAATATATATTATTATGGTTTCATAATATATATTATAATCGTTTATTTATTAAATAATAGGTTTAAATAATTATGGTGTAATTTGATACTTAAGGTAAGTAATTTCTCATCTCACTTTTCTTTTCTAGGAGACTTATGACATATTAACCACTCATTTATATTGTGGTGTATATGCAGAACATTTTACATGTTATATCATTAATAAAATTATTTTAATGATACATAATTTATATTTTCTGTTATTATTTTAGGGGTCTTATGATCCAAGAGTTACCAGAGTGGTAATAGTTTTATGTTATAATGTCATTATTTATCGGGATTATTTATGATTAAGTTTATGGTGTTGAAATATTATCATATACCTCGCTAAAAACTCATGGTTATTATTCTACTGAAGATATTTATTGTGAATACATTTTTTCCTTTCATTTTTATCTCTTTTAGTACTCATGATAATCAAAATATGTTTTTTAGGAAAAATTGACTTTATTTATCTCTTTGATCAAAAATGATTTTCTCCCATGTTCATGTTTTTTAAAAATATCTTAAAGATATTTTTAAAACTATCCTTCAATTTTTTAAATTAATTTTTACCCAAGATTGAATTTATATAAAAAAATATAAGTAATATTCTTGCAGTTTTTTGAATTAAGTGATTTTGACTTTTTACCAAAAATGTGAAAGGAATATTTATTCTACTGTATATGACATGTACCTAATTTTATGCCATCATGACTGCTCCATGTTTTAAATATTATTCAAAGGATTTCATGACAATTTTAGAAGATAATTTTATCCATAATATTTTGGGAATAATTGTATTTTAAAATTTATCTTTAATGAATAAAGGTTATTTTCATTAAGAGATGTTCCAAGTGATCTTTCAAAGTCATTTTCCATATAATATGACATCTTTTGATGTTATTCATGATTTAATATGGATATAAATCAAGGATAACATTATTCTTCTTTCTATGAATGGTTTATGTTAATGATGAAAATATTTTTATAAAACGTATTCCTTTTCGACATGTTATATTATAACATGTGGATGAAATGTTTTTGAAACCTTTTTATTTTCCATAGGTTATGCATATTGAAATTTTTATGAAACACATTTATTTTAATAGGTTTGGATATGATGAATGTTTTATGATATTATGGAACACACATGTACGATTTGTATTATGTGATGGGTGGGGCCTATATCTCCCTCCATTGCATTGTGAAAAGATTTATATCTTATGATTTCAGTAGGACTGGAATGGGATGTGAACCTAGTTCAGTAAGAAACTTTTTACACAATGATAGTAATAGGATTTAATATTGACTACTATGATGGTTTGGTGAGTAAACCCATTCTAGTATAATAAAATTGGAAATGATCTTGGACTACTATGAAAATGATTTTATAGGCTTATGTGTATTCCATAAATCCATGTCTTATGCCCATTTTATACTTCCATGGATTATGTTATTTGATTCCTTTATGATTTATGTCTTATGAAATACGAAGATTTATGTCATGACTCAATTTTATAAACTATGATATGAAGGGTATGGTTTCTAAATTTTATTCCCATGTTCTTATACCCTTAAGCTAATGTTATATTCATATATATCTTTCTTACCCTTACATATAATTTTCACTCACTATTTATTATGATTCTTATACCCATGTTATAAAAAATTAATTATGTATGATATTTATAAGAAAGGGTCTAGTTAGGAATAACATAGTGGAAGGTGATGTAGTTCACTAATGAACTTGTTTTTTATTTATCCATGTTTCCAAAGGCACTAGATCTAAACGATTTTTACCATAGACCATTATGTAATGCATGGAATATTTATATATTAAGATATAATATCTATGTATGAGTAGTTTGGATAATCTACAGTTGGTATTAGAGAAATTTTTCGTTATCCTTTGGAAAGTAGGATGAGAAAAAATTAATGATAAAAACAAGGATAAGTATATGTATAGAAATATATACTATAATTTTTGTAAAGAATATTTCAAGTGCTTTCCTAGAAATTACATCCCTATCAAGATAATACAACTATATGTGGCTCTTTCCCCTTTATACCTTGGGGTAATAAATCTAAAAAGTGAACAATGAGCTAGACTCTATTATCACCTGGTGCACGACATTATTCCTTACTGCACACTTATTTTTACACTCCTGGGGGATATGATTTCTAAATTCTCAAACTCTGTGAACTATCATGTTGGATTTAAATAAAGACCATGAATGGACTGTGTTACACATGTGATTTTATAGATTGAAAATAATGTGTCATTATTCGGACACCACATAAAAGATTGATAATTCTTATCAAATATACATGATGGTCATGATGACCATTTTGGTTTTACTAAGGTATTAAAGAAACAATAATGAAGTTGGGGTAGAGATAGGTATGTTCAAATGTTGAAATATGTTATTTGAGCTTAGTTATATAAAATACCTTGTATAATGAAATTTATTTGGGATTTTCAATTCATATCCCCAATGGTTATCTATTGAATTACTAGTGAAAACATCTAATGGTATAATGATCATATCGCAAGTCTATGATTCCTCTATACTTAACATTTGTGGGAATGTTCTTCCTGCAAACCTCATTATTATTCCTATGGTTGAATTTAATGTAATATTAGGCATGGATTCGATTTATTTACATAAATTCCACATATATTGTTGAGGAAGGGATGTCATGCCTGATATCCAAAACCAACCTATGATGATCTATTTGTGTGACGATAAATTTAAAATTATGATAGAAATCACATCCATTGTATGGGTATTTATTTCTTTTCAAAAGGGGTTTTTATACAAGATAGTTGGGGAGAAACTCAACATTGTTGATATTCATATTTTTGGGGAGTTTGTTGATGAATTTTGTTTAGAGTTTCCTTGCATTCCACTAAATTGTGAAGTTGAGTTCTCAATAAAAATCACACTACTATAAAGTAGGAAATTAACAGTAATGGAATTTGTAAACACTAGAAAAAAAGTGATGATAAATGTGGCCTTTATTAGTGCTTAAACAAATTCCAATAAAGGTTACCTTTTATCAACACTTTTTTTAGCACTGATAAATGATACCCTTTATCACTACACTTCTTAGCACCGATAAAGGGTACTCTTTATGGGCACTTTATTTTTAGCACTGATAAAGGGTAAATTTATCAGGACATAATTTTTAATGCTATAAAGGGATCCTTTATGAGTGATTCTCACCACTGATAAGGGTTCAGAAAAAATGAAAAAATGAAATAAATAAAAAATAAAAATGTGTTTATTAAAAAAATATTAAAAAAGGTATAAATTAAATAATTATTGATTAAAATGAATAAACTAATTATACTATATAAAAATTATAAATACTAATAAATATTATATATTAAAGAAACACATATTTTAAAAATGAAAGTTAAACAATTAAATATTAAAAATAAGAAAATTGAGAGAAAAATATAACATTTTATTAAATAAATAATTTTTGATAATGTTAATAAATAATATATATATTAAATATATATATATATATATGAATGTATATAAATATGATTTATATAATATAGAATATTTATGCTTTATATTAAATAGTTAATATATTTAGTGAACAATGGTTTATAATTAAAAATTAATATGAATTAAAAATACTGAATAATTGCACTAAGTAATGAATATAATCAAATGTCGTTTTATTTTTCAATTTAAAATAGATCAAATGTGTGTTATCTTGGTTTCATATACATATAAGTAATTAATACATTTTTATATTAATCACACACACACAAATATTAACAAAATTAATGAAATCTTATATAGAAACACAAACACCTAATAAATCTGTAATTTAATCAAATTTTATTATTGATTTTAGAATTTTTTTAAAACATGAAACATTTAATATATTATGTTTTGAATCAATAAATTTTATTTACTTATTATTAATATTACTAAACTTAGTTATTATTTATTCAATTTTAATAAGTTTTATTTTTTTTATTTTTTTTTATTTTTTAGAATTTAATAAAATTCTATTGTTTATTTTATATATATTTATTTACTAGGTTTTAATGTTTTCAATATGTATTCTTATATATTTCAATATATATCAACAGTTTTTTAATAATTTTTATTTAATTAATAAAACTTATCCTTTTTTATTATTGTTAAATTATACTCGTTTTTAATTATTTGATTTCACTCATTTTTAACATGCATTCACTTAAGATTAAATATTCATTGATAATATAAAAATATATTTGTAAAAATATATTTACTATATTTAAACAATTATATTTATAAAAAAATTAATTTTATTTACAAAAAGTATTTATATAATTATAAATAAATATCTATATATTTAAATAATTATAAATTTATAATAAATTTATTTAAATAATGAATTTATTTACTATAATTATTGATATATATTCATTTACTAATATATATATATATATTTATATATAAATACATATAATCATATAAGTTTTATTTTTTTGAAAGGTATTTATATAATAAAAAATAAATAATTATATATTCAAAAAAATTTAAAATTATAATAAATATATTTAAATTAAAAATATATTTACTATATTTATATATTAAATATATATAATTATATAAAAATATTTATAAAATTTTTTATTTATAATTATAATTATAAATCCATTATTAGTGATTAAGTAATAAGCACTGGTAAAAGGAATCTTTAACAGTTGTTTTTTACCACTAATAAAGGTAGAGATTTATCATCACTAAAAAATCATAGATAAATATTCCTTTTATCAACAATTATTAACTTAGTGCTGATAAAAAGGTATCTTCATCAGTGCATTTTTGGAAGCACTGATAAAAGTGTCTCGATCTATTTTAAGAACCCTAACCCTCGCGAACCAATTCATAATATTCAAAGCTCTATATAGAAGCCACCTATTGTCTCCCCTCCTTGTTTTCAAATCCAAGATCAAATCTAGGATAAAATCAAGGATCCAACTATTCCAAGGTTCAAATCCAAAGTTCAAATGATTCTAGGTTCAAACGAAACCAAGGCTCGAATGAAATCCAGGTTTTTCGATATATCTACCTTCCCTTGATTATCCACAAAACCCTCCCATCCAAAATCCATGTATCCCAACAACTCGAGTTTCACTATCCTATAATAAAACACCCCAAAATCCATTAATTTTTTAGATATATTGAAGTATCATCTTCCTCGATAGCATGTGCCTCTCCTTGGGAAAACATTGGTATTGTGGGACATGAAACATATCAAACCCATCTTTTGGTCATGTTGTTGTGAGGTATAATAGGCTCCCAATACCTCAATTCCATGAAATCTACAACTTTTAAGTCATCAAATTTTAAAAAATTCATCCATATAGTGGTCGGTGTTGTCATTGGTTTGGAATATTCCATTTCAAATCACTAGGGAACCACTTTTTCATATTTTTCTTGAGAAATTAATGTTTTATGATTTACTTAATTCACATATAAACCGAAGAAATTGTTTAACTCACTAATCATATACATCTTGATATCGTACCTCATATGATCCACATAAAAATTTCACTATGATTTTTTCCAATCCTAAAATAATTTTTCTTCAACGTATATGATTACCAACATCCTTTGATCATTCTCTTTCTTGATTTTGATGTTGTGATCAACTCTATATCTCTAAAAAACTATTTAGTAGGAATTGATCCAACCCTAAATTCCAGGTCCTTAGTGAATTCTTTATCTTTTACAAAGAATTATTTAAATGGAACACATTTCTCTCATTTTCATCCATAATAAACATATCTTTTTTCTCAATGTAGACTCACCCCTTAAGAACTCTCTTGAGTAACAATGATTTAACATCCATTTGGTGTACCTTTAACTACATTTTCCCTGAAATATACACGAAAATTCAAATAGTTTCCAACTCGGATAAGGGACTAAATTTATCATAAATATAAATTAATTTGATCTAGGAATTATCCTTTCACACTATACATTATTTATTTTGATCCACTTTACTAGAGTCAGTGAGTTTATTATATAACACCCAATTGGTTCAGATAATATTTTTGTCTTCCAAACTTGGAACAATTTCCCATGTCACATTGTTCTTATTTGTATCAGGATCCTCATGAATATATTTTATCCAATAATCATCATTGGAAACCTCTTAAAATTATTTAGTCTCTACTTGAGAACAAAGGATTTTTATAGAGTCTTACTCCTCCAAGTTTTTACTGAAACTGTCTAATCACCAATGAAATTTTATTCATTGATTTCATAATTTCTTTTATTTATTATAGTAAAACTGTCATCCTTGTCAACTTCATCTCCCAAATATTTATTATTAAAAAAAATTCTCGAGACTCATCCCACATCTCTGATATTTATTTTACTACTCTGAGAATTAGGTATCCCATAAATAACTACTGCTTAGATTATTCCAATCAACATAGGTGTATGTCCACAATAGATAAAGGATGTGTGTAAAACAACAAAATTCGATGATAAATGTCTGGGACTAGAGTTTATGAGGATGACAGTTGCCTATAAATTTCACATTTGAATGAATTTATATTGTAACGCCCCGACCCGACTCACCTCTAAGACGGTGGCCTGACCAATTCGTCACATGACCTCAAGCGCATCTCCCCAAATGCCAGAGGTTGTCGACTAGCAGTGAGGGAATTTTTGGTGTCTGTGGGGGAGACTATGCCCTCATAGGTAATAGGTATTATCACAGTGGAAGAAAACAAAAACAAATAATAAATAGTTGAAACATATAGATGAATAAACTACAGTAGAAGAAATATAAATAATCCAACTGAATACATAATAAATGAAAAAGTTCACAAATAAAACCTGGTACAAAATGATGTCATATCA
This sequence comes from Viscum album, assembly GCA_963277665.1. Taxonomy (NCBI): domain Eukaryota; kingdom Viridiplantae; phylum Streptophyta; class Magnoliopsida; order Santalales; family Viscaceae; genus Viscum; species Viscum album. The sequence goes on from OY728148.1 coordinate 1,815,123,728, forward strand.
TGATGTATATCTAAAAAAAATCACATAAAATAGAAACTCAAGCATACTATCGAATCAAGACTCATTCCTTTCCATGTTCTCCATCCTATGTAGCAAGAAAAAATCAAGAATTGGAAGCATCATGCTTCCCTTTTTCAATACCTACAAACATATAATATACTGAGGTGTCAAAGATGCCCGAGCAAGGTGTGAGATAAAATCCCAGTAGGCCGACACCCGTGGTGTCTAAACCATTCCATTTCGTGCAATAATAAAAAGCAGTGTGCCATTATATACCAATAACAGATAATTTATTAAGTGCAATGAAAGAAATAACTCAGCTTGAGTTCCAAGCGGCACCCGTTCCATATCACCTACTTTGGCCTAAGCCATATGCCTGAAAGGTGTACTTGTAATTATAATACACATATTCATATATATGAAGCTAGGAAGAATAAGGTAAAACAAGGAAGAGGTATACCCCTAATATTTTACATTAAATTTGGTTCTAAGTCATGTGTCAACCATGTGTGATTCAACATACATGAAAACATCTCATATCTCAAGAGACTAATAATTACATTAATATAAACCTTCAGTGCATCATTATTAAGGTTCATGTTGAGAGTCGGAGTCTGAGCCCGTACTGAAGGTATCACTATAGAACATCTTTAAATTATCCAATACCACATATCCCATCCAAGGAAATATTTTTGAAAGACCAAGTATCGCTCGTGGCATGGATTTACCCAGATACCACCCCAATCTCACAAAAAGGGGTTGAGTGTCTACTGAGGCTGGCTTAGCCACATTGCCAACAGATCTGTCCTGATGGACCCTTTTGGAACCGGTATCACTCATAAGTATTTGAAAGACCAGGGAAGTCTCGGTCCCGCAAATCCAAAAACACCTCCCCTCGGCACATAGAGGTAACCCTCAGGAATAAAGAGTCTAAGCATGGCCCTTAATACGGGACCCACCTCCTTTCCCCACCCTGAATTAAATTAATGTTTTCACAGTAGCATATATGATATAAACATATGTAATTACATATTGAAACCAAACAGGTATACCCATGCATCACAAAGTGAAAATTAAATATTTCAGCATATAAATCTTAAATAGGAAAATTACCGCATCAACATAAGCATAAAAATGTATTTTTAAATAAATAAATAAATTAGACCAACCAACTACCAAGATCCAACAATTCTAATGTTCATAATTATTCTAAATTAATTATTTAAATTAATCATAATAAAATAGGTTGTACAAAACATGCTGATAAAGACACTTTTTAATAATAAATAAACCAGCCCAACCAACTACCAAAGATTCAAAAAATCAAAATTTATAATTAATCAAAATTAATTATTTAAATTGAACACAAAACAAATAGGTTACGCAAAACATGCAATCAAATAAATTGAAATTTTGGTCTAATTGAAATTATACTGACCATGTCAGCACACCCCAAGGGGTGTTCGACCTTGTTGAAACAAATTAAAAAAAATTAATTCATGATCAATACAGCTACAACAACTAGGATAAACAAATTAATTAATGAATTTGGGTGAATTTTCACAAATCTAATAGGCACCAACTAACGGCATAACAGTGCATTTTCTTAAATAGAAAAGAAATGGAGGGAAAGAGAGTAGACACCCTACCTTGTGATCGTAGATGATCCTATGATCCATGGTAGACTTTGATTTGACCTAAAACTGAAGAAAATAGAGGATTCTAGAAAACCCCCAAAATAGTGCAAAATCATTCCGTGACGAAATATGCAAATGATTTGGAATGAAATCACAAGATTCTTGGTGCGTTGGATAAGCTTCACCAAGAGGTTCATAGCGCACCTGATGACGAAGAAAACGATCGACAAACGGAGGCACGACAGTCTTACGAAGAAGAAACTAGGTGGTGTGCCACCTAGGGAAGAGGGAGAGGCGTGAAGCAAAGGAGGGGAGGAGAGGAAGAAAAGAAGGGGAAAAATGAATGAAAATAAAGAAAATAAAATAAAAGAGTAAAATAAAATTGAAAATAACATAAAATAAAAATAAAATAAAATGGAATTGAAGATAAAAGTCAATAAAAAATAATAAAAATGGTTAGTCCCATTTTTAATTATTTTTTTATTTTCCACATTCCCTCTTTTAATTTTATTTTGGAATTACTTTTCTACCTCTTTTAGATTCTTTAAAATTTATTTAATACTTTTTAATTAATATTTACTCGAACTTTGTGCTACGGCGCAACATAATATTTTACTTAAAGTATGAGAAATCATTTAATTAATTTTAACAGCTGTCCAGGACCTGCAACAGGGTGCACAAATGCGAGCCCTGAATCTCTTTAATAATTTACATAGAAACAACTGAAAACGCCCACACCTTAATTTAAGTCGAATAATTAAAATTATTATGATTTAATATAACTCATCAATGGAAAAATTAATATTATAAAATAAAAACTATAAAAAAGATAAAGGTCATTAAATAAATATGGAATATGCATTTGTATTTATTTCGAACAATTAATAATAAAACAATTATTACATTTCCCAATTCTTATTTACACTATGAAACACTTTATTAATTGTGGTAGTGCATTCCCATTTTTTGACATCAACACAAATAATAATATTAATAATAAAATTATTGTTTTTATTTATAAAGGCCAACAAAATATTTAACACAATTAAATTATCTTCAGGTGCAATATGACCAAACATTCGACGTTCACAATGGTTATACCCTGCCTAGTATAAAACCCACATCTTAGAACTATTGGTGGTTTCAGATTTCTCATTCGATGCACCATTTGTGAAAAAATAATTATTTATTACATCAAAAAAGAAATAATTAATTAACTAAAAATTCAAATGGAATTATCAAGTGCGAGGGTTCCAAACACCTGATACGAATCAAGTTTATATCATCCCTAGGGTAAACCCAATGCTCCGAACCTAATGGTGGTCTCATATTTCTCATATGACACACTTTTTGAGAGTTATTTCATTTCTTTGAAATAAAAAACACATGGGTATCAATAAAATAAACTTAATATTTTTATTCTATCAATGCTGCAGTGTCGACTATCGGAATAAAAAAGTTATGATGCTCAGTTTTTAAAACTGGCCTGCCTAGTTAACGGGAAAATATTAATTTCCTTCTCTTTTTCATATGGTTCAACACACAAAACATTACAACCTTCCCACCTTAGAACTTCTTGTCCCTAAGAATCCTTCTGGAACAATGTAACTCTCACCCGATCTAAATGTTCATGTAGTATCATACAAAAGGTTGTGTTGCACCTCCACACATTCAACGCACGTTCAATCATTCATTATGAATGTGGCCCAAAAACCATTAAGATATGAGTCAACGCTCATTTTTCAACTGAAACACTAAGAGAGTACCTATCCAAACATATTCATCTAGAGATACAATCATGTCATCATCTCATTAACTTCTGGCCAAAGTTACTTCCCACCTTAGGTTTTAATGTTATAAAGAGTCAAATTATGGGTCACGACACCTTCCTCTGTCAGAATTTTGTACAAGACGCACCCTTAAGTGTTCTAGAGATTCTTCTCAATTGATTTCCAAAATAGATAAAATAGTCGATTCTCCATCTCCCTCAAAGCCCATGTCGAGCCAGATTTTTATGAAAATCCCTTGTCAACCCAAAGCGCACTTGTCTCACAAGATGACATGTCCAAAAAAGTTCCTTCACTGACTGATTCATTGAGAAAGAGAGAGAAATAGTCAAGCCACTCTAACCGAACATTTAAGAAGGTTTTCATCTTAGATGGTAGGTGTTTATAGACTAAACTGTGACATCTTCTTCAAAGTTATCTCGTATTTACAGCAAACACGTCCACCGAAGTTTATACCTGAACTCCAGTGGCCTTCATTGATTTAGGCATCACCGAGCCCAACAAAATTCTAGGGTAACCTATAATTGACACAACAAGAGTGGAAGGAACTACCACAAGGTAGTACATACTTTATGTTTATGAGTGAGACACTGTTATAAGGGAAAGATTCCCATATCAAAACATTGACCAAATCCAGAGCAGCATCAGACTGGTAGTCAAGTTAGATGAAATGGTTGGTGTAGAAATGTTCTTCAGGAATTCCCACACGAAAATCAAATGGTCGCTCAATACTAAACAAGCCTTGATAAGAATGACGCATCAACGTGAAACACTAAGAAAAACCACACTGACAAATACCAACAACTTTTAAATATTTATCATGCCGTAAGACCTGTGCTCTCTTACTTTATCAAGGATTAAGGAAAGATAGGGGACATGATCTTCACTTAAGGAAGAGTATAGTAAGAGGATTATATGATTACTAGAAGGGAAAAATTTAAAAAACTGGCATAAAATCCCTACCAAACTGACCGATGTGTCAAAACACCTGAGTCTTTAGAAGTCATCTCGGGCATTGGGACAAACTTGATTATTTTAATAGTGATGTCACTGTACAACATAGATGAACTGAACCATATTTAACAGAACAAGACCTGATGATTACACTAAATTCATCCGGTTCTTCAGAACATTAAGAACTCAACGACACTGTGTTTGTGAACGCATACTACCCCAAGGTGATACAGAAGCAAGTTGACTTTTAACTCGGAGGAAGACGTATTGAATCATCCATCACTATGAATAAAATAAGGTTGAAAACCTATGAATAACTGAACATTCCTAAGGCATTCCTAACCTGAAGTAAATGAGCATTACCCGATGCTCAAGAATGAAACAAAAGTCAAGGAAAACATGACCAGAAATCCGAACCAGGGTTTCATTTTATGCAAGGGGTCTGACTAGGGACAACGACATGTGAACAGTTCTATTCCAAAGAAACTGAAGGAGAAACTCAAACTATTGTTATACCAGGGTCTTAAACAGAGGACATCGCTTCAGGTTCCATATCCAAGCCCTTTATATTTAATCAAATTTAATATTTAATCATCAAAAATTTAATCAAAACACCAAGTACCATTTTTCAAAATAATACAAAAGGTACTTGATCTTAACCAACGCCTCAAGGAAAAAATAAGAAAGTTTTATAAAACTCCAATTTAAAATATTTTACATTAATTGAAATCTCATCCTTAATTAGGATATCTATCACATATAATCTTTTTCAGAAGATAAAGAGGCCTACAAGAGTCCCACTTAGTTGACCCGGGTTCATTAGAATGCGACCCAAAAAAAGAGTTGTTTAATTATTAAGAGTCACAACACCCATAATGGGTTATCTCATAAAGAAGATTAATCAATAAGCTTACTTTGTCCTGTTTGTGCCTTTAGGTAGTTAACCAACTCATTTGAAACTATAATAGGCTCAAACATATATCAGCCTAGATATATGGGTGGCTTTCAACCTAATAAGTAACTATACACTTTATTGTTTTTGGGATTGGGATCCCATTCAAAGGAAACCCATAAATTTTAGTAAAGCAACCAATTACATAAAAAAACAAGATATCAGGTCACTACAGTGAGCTAACAGAGAGAGAAATTTTGTAATCATAGAAACATAAAATTTTAATCATAGAGAAATTCTTATAGGCACAAAATCAGGATACAAGAAAAACATTATATTAAACAAGAATGGGAAAAGGATAGCATGCTAAATATATCACCGAAATATGGTATTAAATAGGAATACTAAATAATTACAAGACATAATATACATTCCAGGTAAATTTTTTGAATTAACAGGCAGCCTAAAATGAAACTACATGGTATGACACTATGCATGGCATGTGAATTCCTATGTGCCTAATATGATGCATGCAACGCTTCATCCTTACCTTAATAAGAAAAGGGTAAAATATCATAAATTCAATAAATTCATAAGTCGCAGAAATTGCACCAATCACTTGAGGTGATATCATATCAATTGTAACATCAAAAAGTATGAACAATAATACCATCCCTAGTAACTTGGTCATTTCTCATACATGGGGTGATCAGTCCCAAGCACGACTATTAACCAAGTGCCGACACATTCCTAGTCTCCTATCTACCAACCCAAAAAGAGTAAGACAAAGGAGAAAAATACCACCTCTGATACCACTTTGTAACATCCTGACCCGACTCACCTCTAAAACGGTGGTCAGACCGGTTCGTCACATGAAATCAAACGCATCTCCCAGAAGCCCAGACACTGCCGACTAGCAGTGAGGGCCTTTTTCATGTCCATGGGGGAGACTATGACCTCATAGTTAATAGGTATTATCACAGCAGAGGAAAATAGAAAACAAATAATAAATAGCCAAAACATATAAATGAATAAACTACATCAGAAGCAATATAAATAATCCAACTGAATAAATAATAAATGCGAAAGGTGACAAATAAAACCTGGTACAAAATGATGTCAAGTGATGATGTCTGTCTAATCTAAAATCATAGAAAATAGAAACTCAAGAATTCTATCGACAAAAAGAAAAGACACAAAGTGTGACAACTGCTTCACAAGAAAGGCTCAGTCCTCTTCCCCGATCTCCATACTAAGAAGCAAGAAACAATGAAGAATTGGAAGCAGCACACTTCCCTTTGTCAATACCTGAAAACATATAATCTACTTGAGTGTGAGATAAAATCCTAGTAGGCCAGAACCGGCGTGTTCTAAACCTTTCCATTTTGTGCAATAATAAGATGCAGTGTGTCATTATATAACAATTGCAGAAAATTTATTATGTGTAATGAAATAAATAACTCAGACCAGGTTCCAAGCAGCACCCGTGCCTAATCACCTACTTCAGCCTAAGCCAGAAGTCTGAAATGAGTACCTATATGTAGAATACACATTTTCATATAAATGAAGACGTGAAGAATACGGTAAAATAATGACGATGCATACCCCCAAGATTGTTCTTTAACTTGGGGTCTAAGTCATGCATTAACCAGGCGTGCTTCAACATTCCAGAAAACATCTCAGATCTCAAGAGACTAACAACAACATTAATATAAACCTTCAATGCATCATTTTTAAGGTTCAAGTTGAGAGTTGGAGTCTGATATTGTCCCAAAGGTAACACTACAGAACATCCTTCAATTATCCAATATTACCGAGCCCGTCCAAGGTAATCTTTCGAAAGACCAAGTATCACTCATGGAATGGATTTACCCCGAGTCCGTCCCGATCTCGGAAAAAGGGATTGAGTGTCATCTGAGGATGGCTTAGCCACATTGCCAACAGATCCGTCTTGATGGGCCCTTTTGGAATCAGTATCACTCATAATTATTAGAAAGATCAGGGAAGTCTCAGTTATGAAAAATCCAAGAACACTGCCCCCGTCACATAGAGGTAACCATCATGAATGAAGGGTCTAAGCATGATCCTTAATACGGGACCCACATCCTTTCCCCGCCCTGAATTTAATTAATGTTTTCACAATAGCAGATATGATATAAACATATGTAATTGCAGCGCGAAACCAAACAGGTACACCCGTGAATCATACAGTGCAAATTAAATATTTTAGCATAGAAATTTTAACAAGGAAAAGTATCGTATCAACATAAGTAAAAAAATTCACTTTTAAATAAATAAATAAATTAGACCAACCAACTACCAAGATACAACAATTCTAAAGTTCATAATTAATCTAAATTATTTATTTAAAATAAACACAACAAAATAGGTTGTGCAAAACATGCAAATAAAGACACTTTTTAAGAACAAATAAACCATCCCATCCAACTACAAAAGATTCAACAATTCTAGATTCATAATTTATCTAAATTAATCATTTAAATTGAACACAACAAAAATAGGCTGTGCAACACATGAAATTAAATAAATTAAAAGTTTGGGCTAACAAAAAATTATACTGACCATGTGGGCATACCCCAAGAGGTGTTCGACATTGTTTAAACAAATTTAAAAAATTAATTCATTTTCAATACGGCTACAACAACAAGGTGAAACAAATTATTTAATCGATTTGGGTGAATTTGCACAAATCTGGTAGACACCGACTAACGGCATAATGGTGCGTTTTTATAAATCACAACAAAATGGAGGGAAAGAGGGTAGACACCCTACATTATGGTCTTAGATGATCCTATGATTTGTGGTAGGCCTCGATTTGACCTAAAATGGAACAAATCAGAGGATTTCAGAAAACCCCAAAATAGGGTAAAATTCTTCCACGACAAATTATGCAAAGGATTAGGAATGAGATCGCAATATTCTTGGTGTGTGAGATAAATCTCACTGAGAGGTTCACATCGCACTTGACGAAGAAGAAAACAGACAACGAACAGAGGCGCGACAATCTTCTGAAGGTAAAGTAAGGTGGTACACCACCAAGGGTGGAGGGAGAGGCACACCACACATGAGGGGAGGAGAGGAAGAAAAGAAGGAAATAAAAAGAAAAGAAAAGAAATAAAAGAAAAAAAGAATAAAAGAAAGTATAAAATCAAATAAAATGGGATGATAGGAAAATGGAAATAAAAATAATAAAAATGCTTATAACCATTTTTAATTATTTTTCTATTTTCTAAATTCCTGTTTTAATTTTATTATTTATTTTTTAATTGATTTTCCATCTCTTTTAGTTTCTTTGAAATTTATTTAATAATTTTTAATTAATTTTAACTCGAACGTTGCGCTAGGGTGAAACTTAATATTTTACTTAATGTCTGAGAATTCATTTAATTAATTTTAATATCTATCTGAGACACATAACAGGGTGTGAAAATGAGTGCCTTGAGTCTGTTTAAGAATTTAGATAACAACAAATTAAAAGTCCCGAACCATAATTTAAGTCGAAAAAATAAAATTATTATTAATTAATATAACTCATCAATGGAACCATTCATATTTTAAAATAACAACTATAAAAAAAAGATAAAGGTCATTAAATAAATATGGATTGCACATTTTTATTTAATTTAGACAATTAATAATAACACATTTATTACATTGTCCAATTATTATTTACACTAAGACACACATTATTAATTTTAAAAGTGAATTACCATTTGTTAACATCAACGCAAATAATAATATTAACAATAAATTTTTTTTTTTTTTTCTAATATCCAACAAAAACATTTAACCCAATTAAATTATCTTCAGGTACGATATGACCAAATGTATGATGCTCGCAAAGGTTATACACTTTCTAGGGTAAACTCCATATCCTGAAACTATTATTGGTGTCACATTTCTCATTTGACACACCATTTGTGAGAAAATAATTATTTATTATATAAAAAATAGAATAATTAATTAATTAAAAATAAATATGGATTTATCTAGTGTGAGGGGGCCAAACACCTGATGCGAATCAAGTATATACCATGCCTAGGATAAACTTGGAATTCTGGACCAAATGCTGGTCTCATATTTCTCATAGGATGCACCGTTTGAGAGTTATTTCATTTTTATGAAATAAAACACACACACATATCAATAAAATATTCTTAATATTTTTATTCCATCAATGTCGCAGTGTCGACAATCGGAATAAAAAGTTCTGACGCTCGGTTTTTAAAACTGGTCTGCCTAGTTAATGAAAAAAGTTTAATTTCCTTCCATTTTCATTCGGTTCAAAACACGGAATGTTACAAAGATGATAACACCTATCATATTGAAATTGTTTGTATGTCTGACATTTTTTTGCTATAACGAATTTAGAAAAAAAATGTATTTGATAATGTTATTGCAAAATTACTAAATGTTCATAGAAAAAAAATATGTAACCAAGGATTGGTTGGACATGATTTACATACGGATAAGGGAAGAGTGGACACTAGTGAAGGGTAATGGGAATAATTATCTTCCTCTAGTAGCTTAAGCTCTATCCTAAATAGAAAAATTATAATTTTTTATTTTCATTAATAGTGTAAAAGTTCTAAATTTATATTCATCAAATATTAAGAATGTTGCGTCAATAATTTATTTGAATTTACAAGAACTAAAATCACACTATTGACATGTTTTGGGGAAAGATTTGATGCATGTTTCTTTCTATTGAATTCTTCCTTAGAATCAATAATTAAATGTTTAACTACTCATGCAGATAATGTCTCCTGCACAAGATGATGTTACCATTCCATCAAAAGAACAAACTATAATTAATAAAATCCTTTAGGTTGATGTAAATGTAATGTTATGATATACATACTCTATTTTTATGAAAAATTATATAATGAAATGTTGATTTAATTTTCATTATTCCTTACAGAGTCTATTTATTGTAAAATATTTATATCCATATTTCATGTCTTTATTGACCAAAAATTTCAAAAAACTTATTCTCCCTCAAAAACATTTCACCCATTCAGTGTTGGTATTTATCATCTTCATTCCTATTAGCTCCACTTCTCAATCATAGAGGTAATATTGATGTTTCCATAGTAAAATCATTATCCATAGAATTAATGTATTATATTATATTTATTTTTAATTTATTTATTTTTATTGATATTCATTTAATAATTTTTTTCTTATATAGGTGGATTATTTTTTTCGAGTTGGGGTAATTTATTAGATTCTTATCATGATCATGAGATGTTGGACTTTGATCCTACAACTGATATAATGAAAATAAGGGAATGTGTCAATAATGCATACAACCATCATAAAAAGATGAATTCTTATTACTTATTTAATTATTTTTTTTCATCATTTTATGTACTATTTGTAAGTTAATTTCCATATCATTTTTATCTAATACATATTTCATTTTTTCACAGATCTTTTAGGATGTAATATTTTTCTTTCAACTATCTGCAACAAGCCACAAAAGAGATAAAATGTTTTTTTTTCAATGTTACATTTCTTTACATTTTCTTTCTTTGTTGACCTACCAAATTTTCATATTGAGTCCATCTTCTTATCTAAATAACCTTTCCCTTTGAAATCCACAAGAGTAGAGAATACTCATGTGCCCATTATGGTGACTTATCATGATATAATGAGAACTATACATTCCTCTACTCTTATATCTTTCAATAATGAGAACGTTTTTTCACATCATAACCTCAAATCAATATGTATTTTTGGCTATTTGACAAATAAATTCAATGGAAATCACTATGACATTGATAGTTAGGAATTTTTTAAGACATTGAGATGTGTAGGAATCTTCTACAACTTAATATGACACATGGTGTGACTAGTATGACTCCAATTACTTATTTCTATTTAAAAATTACATTAATTTTAGTAAAAAATAAAATTGACATAATCAATACTGAGAAAACATATTTATTTTGTTTATACATTAAAAAAATTATTTATAAGTCAATTTTGACATGTAGTAATCACCTGTACATCAATATGATACACAATGTTCCCAGTATAACTCAAAGTGTCCATTATTAGTTTAAAATCAAAATTTTACATAAAAAAGTTTCACTTTCTAAAATATAATTAAATGTGATTATATTTTCTTGATAATTTATGATTTTTATTCATAAATAATTTTTGATGTGTGTGAATTAGTCTCACATCAAATTGATACACAATGTGATTGGTATGAGTCAAAGTGAGTGTTTCAAGTATAAAATGAGATTTTAGTAAAAAATAAAAGTGACATACTCAACATTGATAAAACACATTTAGAATATTTTATACTTTAGGAAAATGAGACATAAGTAATTTTTAAAATGGAGGAATCATCCTCACCTCAGTCTGAAGCACAATGTGACCAGTATAACTCTAAGTGCATCTTGTATTAAAATTAATAGTAATTTTATTAAAAAGGAAACCAGAACTACTAAAAACTAATAATACAAATTTGGATTGTTTTTATACTTTAAAAAATGATCCATAATTAATTTGATATGTTTAGGAATTAGTCACACCTCAATATGATGCACAGTGTGACCGGTATGACTCCAACTACGTCTTTTTATTTAAAATTGACATTAATATTAGTAAAAACACTCAAATAACCCATTAAAAACTAATAAAACACATTTATAATGTTTATATACTTTATAAAAACAATCCAAAAGTCATTAGTGACATTTATAAATCAGTCTCACCTCAATCTAATACATGATGTGCCTAGTATGACTCAATGTATCCGTTATCAATTTAAAATTGTCATTTTAGTTCAAAAAGTGTCACTCATTGAAAACTAAGAAAACATGCTCATATTGTATTAATAATTTATGAAATTGATTCATAAATCATTTATAACATGTAATAATTAGTCTCACATCAATCTGATACATGATTTAATCGGTATGAGTCAAAGTGTGTGTTTCAAGTTTAAAATGACATTTTAGTAAAAAAGAAAAGTGATGTGCTCAGAACTGAGAAAACACATTCATATTTTTTTAATAATTTATTAAAATTATATATAAGTAATTTGGGACATGTAGTAATCATCTGCACTACAACACTTGCACAGTGTGACTAGAATGTCTCTATGTTCCTATTTCTTTAAAATTCACATCAATTTTAGAAAAAAGGACAAATGACCAACTCAAAACCAATAATAGCATTCATATTGTTTTGATACATTAAAAAATTATACTTAAGTCATTTTATATGTTTAGTAATTAGGCACACCTTTATTCGATACACGATGTTCCCGGTATAACTTAAAGAGTCTATTATCAGTATAAAATCGACATTTTAGTTCAAAAAGTCTCACTCACAGCAAACTGAGGAATTACGATAAGATTTTATTTATAATTTCTTAAAATTATTCATAAATAATTTTTGACATGTTGGAATCTGTCTCACATCAAAACGATATGCGATGTGATCGGTATTAGTCAAAATGAATGTTTCCATTTTAAAATGACATTTTAGTAAAAAAGGACAACTAACATGCTCAAAACTGAGAAAACACATTCAGATTGTTTTTATACTTTAGTAAAAAGATCCCTAAGTCATCTAGGAATCAGACGCACCTTAATACTGAAAACAAAGTGACCCGTATGACTACAAGTATGTCTTTTATTTAAAATTGACACCAATTATAGTAAAATGGACAACTAATCCACTCCGAATTAAGAGAATGTATTTAGATTATTTTAATAGATGAGTAAAATGATCAATAAATAATTTTTGAAATGTATGAAATAGGTAAACCTAAATCTTATACATATTGTGCTCTATATGACTCAATGTGTCCATCATTAGTTTAAAATGGGCATTTTAGTTCAAAAAGTTTCACTGACTGAAAACCGAGAAAACATGCACATATTGTCTTGATAATTTAGTATATTGATTCATAAAGAATTTGTGATGTGTATGAATTGTTCCCAAATCAAACTGAGACATGATGTGATGGGTAAGATTCAAAGACTGTGTTTCAAATTTAAAATGAAATTTTAGTAAAAAATACAAGTGACGTGCTCAAAATAAAGCAAGCGCATTTGGATTATTTTGATACTTTAGTAAAATAATCCACAAGTCATTTAAGACATGTTGGAATCATTCATACCCCAATATAACACATGGTATGAATTTTATGACTTCAAGTACGTCTTTTTATTTAAAACTGACATCAACTTTCATAAAATTAACACTTTATGTTAATTTATTTCCATATATTATTACAAACATAAGAATTTTATTCTTATACAGACGTATTTTTTTGCTCTAGTGGGGGTGGATTGTTCCACAATATCATGAATCGGGGTTAGGAACAAAAGAAAAAATGATGATGATTTTTTTGAATGTATGTAATAATTTTTATTTTAGTAATTGTATAAACCAATGTTTAAATTGTCTATAATATAGTTTTTTTCTTATATTTGTGTTTTAAATTTTATTTAATTTAAATTATTCATTGGTACTTGATTTTGATAATATTTGGTGTGGTATGGTGTTGTGATGTTCTATTACATCACATTTCACTGGTGTTGTAGTGTGTTGTTGCAACACATAGCAGTCTAGCCCTTTATCACCACTTTTAAAAGCACTAATAAAGGTACCCTGTAGTAGTTCTTCTATAAGCTCCAATAAAGGTCCCCTTTATCAGAGTTAAATAAAAGTACTGAAGAAAGTTATCCTTTATTAACACTTTTAAAATCACTTATAAAGGCCCCTTTATTAGTGTTTTTAGCACCGATAAAGGACCCCTTTATCAACACTTTTTTAGTGTTGATAAACGACTGAGGATTTTAACCTCACTCCAGTAGTCAGTGCTTCTCAAGAGCTGATAAAGGCCATTTCTAGCACTATTAAAATCCTATTTTGTAGTAGTTTCATACCAACTACTACACCTATTTTAAATATTCCCTATATAATTGAACTGATTGAGTTGGAAGAATTAAATAATCAACTCTAGAAGAATCTTGAAAAGGTGTCCATTTAGCTAGGAGTGCTACCTTGTGGTGTAACGGTCCATTTTTTTGAGAATAAATATGGATTGATATGAATCTACATTGACTATCGGGAATTGAACAAGATACTAATCAAGAACAAGAATCCTTTACCCCATATTGATGATGTATTTGACCAACCATGTGGGGATCAATACTTTTCCAAGATTGACCTTTGTTCTGGATATCATCAATTGAGGGTTAAGAAGGATGATATACCCAAGATATAATTTCTAACAAGTTATGGGAAGTATGAATATATAATGATACCATTTCATCTTACTAATTCCCTCTCTATATTTATAGATTTAATGAATAGAGTCTTTAGATATTACCTTGATCATTTTGTGGTAGTCTTTATAAATGATATTCTTATATATTCAAAGACAATGTAAGTTAATAAAGATAATTTTAGAATTGTAACAAAGACCCTAAGGGAGGAAAAATTTCATGAAAATTTTCCAAATGTGAATTTTTTCTATAGAAAGTTTCATTTTTTGTCATATAATCTCAAGTGAGCATCTATTGGTGGATCAATCAAAGACAGAAGTTGTTGATCATTGGTCCAAAACAAGAATAGTGAGTATGATCCATACTTTTCTTGGTGTGGTTGGTTAATATCAAATATTTTTTGAAAATTTTTCATGGCTCTCCAACCTTCTCACCAAGTTAACTTGAAAATGATCCATCTTCCTTTAGATAGATGAGTATGAGGAAAATTTTAAGGAACTAAAGAGAAGGCTAGTGTGTACCCCTGTGCTTACTTTAACCAAATATAGATAAGTGTTTTTAATATATAATGGCGCATATAAGAAGGAAATATAATGAATTCTCATGTATAATTACATGGTTATAGTTGTTTTGTTCATGGAAATTGATGTCTCATGAGGAGAATTACCCAATTCATGATTTAGAGTTATCTATGGTCATTTTTGAATTAAAAATATGGATGCATCATATTTGTGGTGAAATTTGTGATATATGTAACAATCATAAGATTTTAAAGTCTATATTCACAAAAAAATAGTTGAACATGTGCCAAAGAAGATGGTTGGAGATTATTAAAGATTATTATTTCTTAGCACACTACAACCCTCTAGAAGTGAAAACAGTGTCCCATACATTTGAGTCGAAGAATCATGCTAAATTATCTATAATTTGGATCATGAAATATCTAATTATTAGAGGTTTTTCAAAGGATGGATCTATAAATCATGAATTAATGGGTAAAATCTTTTCTTGCTCAAATAAATGTTTGACCACCAATCCAAGTGAATGTTAAAAGATGCAAAAAAGGATGATATAGAGCTAATAAATAATGTGGGAAATATTACTAAGTTAAACCTTTATTTTTATGGAATGATAAAGTTCAAGAACTATGTATGTGTTCCATACATACAAGATTTGAAGATGGATCTGTTAGAAGAGGGTCACAGTTTTTTATTCTCTATTCATCCAGGAAGTATGAAGATGTATAGAGATTTCAATGAGTATTTATGGTGGGATGTCATGAAGAAATATTTTTCTCATTTTGTATATTAGTGATTTGTTTTTCAACAAATTAATTCTAAGAGAAAGAATTATAAGTGGTTGTTAAAGCCATCACCCAATCTAGAATGTAATTGTCAAAACATCACCATGGATTTTTTTCATCAGACTCCCAAAAACATCTAAATGGATAAATACTATATGGGTTGTAGTGGATCATCTTATAAATTAAGCACACTTCATTAATATTAGAGAATATTTATCTCTAGATCATATTTTTAGGATATACATTAAAAAAGTGGTAAGGTTGTATAGAGTGCCAAATTCCTTTGTATCTAATCAGGATATGAGGTTTACGTCAAAGTTCTGGTGAAGTCTTTCGCAAGGCCTTAATAAAAAAATTGAGTTTCAACACTACAAATCATTCTCAGATATAAGTTAAGACTATGATAAAAATTCAAACCCTATAAGATTTGATGAGTTATTGTTCTATGGATTTCAAATGTGTTTGGGATCAAAACCTTCATCTAGTTGAGTTTTCTTACAATAATAAATCTCACTAAAGTATTTATATAATGCCGCAGCCTTAAACCTTACTTAATATTTAATTAAATGAATAATTCACATTGAGGATATTTTCATGTTTAGAGTTTTAGAGAATTATATCATAAATCATGAATTACATTCCACATTTAAACAAAGTGGTTACATAAAAGATAGTATTCGTTTTTTTCCATCAATGGAAACATATTTAAAATAAAACATGGATTATTTCTTGACACTTCCTTGACACTGTCATCATATCATGCACCTTTCCCTTTGACCTGTGAAAAACATTTCAGAAAGTTGGGATGAGCATAAAAATCTCAGTAAGGGATATACAAGAACGAAAGGAAAACATTAGTCCATGTATGAAATCATACTTTACTCAAAAAACATAAGGATTTAAACATACCTCATCAAATCATGAATAAATCATAGAAATGATAAGGCATAAAGGTAACATGAGGCATTCATAACATTATTACATAGGGAGTAACCCTCTTGGTTACTTTTGGAATACCCATCATGGTATATTCCCTAAATCTCTTCGGAGAAACCTTAATGTTTAACTCCTTCGCGTTACCCAATGCATTGGAGAGCTATATCGGGCTCACCCGCCCTTAGTTTATCACGGAACCACCCATGTTCATAACAATGCCCAAGAACCATAACATAATCATAGAACATAACATAAGAATAAAGGAAAGATAACATTCCCACATTGCAATAGCAATATAACATTTTAAGATATTGAAATAATGAATCCATTCTAAAAACCATTTTCAAAACCATTTAAAACATTTAATAAAGAGATTTTTGAATCAAAGTGTCCCATACCACTTTGAATATTTTAACATTTTAACCATTAATATCCATATAAATAAATCCTTAAAACCATTTTGAAAACATGGATATTAATGAGAAATATTTATAAGAATAAATCATTAAAACATTTAAACCATATTTTAGTTAAAGTGTTTTTAACAAAATGAGAGACACTTGAATACAATAATTGAGGAATAACATTTAATCAGAAATTTATAATATCATGAGAATAAATGAATTCATGATATAATATTCCAAATAATAGTATATACACCATATAAGATTGAATTTGTGCATAACAACAATGAAGTCTCAATAGAAATCTAAAATGAGATGAAATCCCCTATAAAGAAGGTACCCTTAAATTAAGGATAAATCAATCTCATAACTATGTGTGAAAAATATAAATACACCAAATATAAGTGGATATTAAGTGTAAAACAATCAAAGGTCATTCACACATATTCAAAGGAGTACATATTCAATAACTACATGTTGAACCCAAAGAAATCGAAATTGTGTTAAGAAGTTCCCTTCGTAAAATTCGACAGCCTAATGGCGTCACATAAAATTTTAGAAAAAGAGTTGATGAGAGAGATAAAGGGTATCTCATCACTTGGAAATAAAATTTACGGCAATAAGGATATATAAGAACATATCCCCACATAATAAGATTAAAATTAAAATACATAACAATAGAAGTATTTTAAAAAGAGGAGGGTGAAAGGTTCCCTTACCGACTTGGATAACTTTTGAAACATACACCACATTGAAGAAGGGTCATACAATGAATATGTAAATACCCATAAATGAAATAATATTACACACATATTATAATAATGGGCAGTACATACACCACTCAATGGATATAGTGTCAAATGTAGAATAAATGTCACGGGAATAAAAGTGAGATGAAAAATCCCTTACGAAAACTCGGCAGCCTAACATCGCCACTTAAAACTTCCAAAAATGGATTTATGAGATCAAATAGGGTCTCTCATAATATGAAAATAAAAAGTACAGTATTAGTAATATTAAATAACATCCCCAAACATAAGAAAGATGATCTCAAAATAAATGACATAAACGAGAGTACTTAAAAAGAAAGAGAGAGGTTGGATCCCTTACAAAAATTCGGCAGCCTAACGGTGCCACTCAAAACTTCCAAAATGGATTGATGAGAGAAAATAGAGTATCTCATAATATGAACATAAAAAGTACATTAGGAGTAATATAAAAGAACATCCCAATCATAAGAAGTATGATCTTAAAAGTAATGACATAAAAGAGTGTACTTAAAAAGAAAGAGAGGGGCAGGATCCCTTACCTCAAGTCCGACTTGTCTTGTTCGTTTCTTTATCTTCCTGAATAATAAACATTGATCAATTTTTAATTTCTTAAGGAACTAATTTAAATATTATTATTCATTTAATATCACATATTATAATGTTATAATAATTTTTTAATAATGTTAGTTCATATCAGATGTTTTTTTCCGATGTTTAGTACATGAGTAAAAAAAATGAACTTGTTTGAAAATGATTGCCCATGTAGTTATAATTAAATCATTTACAGAATAGTATTAATGATTAAAATATCATATATATCCAGTAAGTATTCATTTTATACTATTCCATAACATTTAGATATAAAAAATGAAAAGCATC
Organism: Viscum album; assembly: GCA_963277665.1. Classification (NCBI taxonomy): domain Eukaryota; kingdom Viridiplantae; phylum Streptophyta; class Magnoliopsida; order Santalales; family Viscaceae; genus Viscum; species Viscum album. The sequence goes on from OY728148.1 coordinate 1,815,142,568, forward strand.
ATTCATGGAGACGGTAGGCCGTACGTACGCATGAACGCTACTTTCATTTTTTTATTATCATATTAATGGAATTAAAAATAAATGAGAGATATATATATATATATATATATATTATAATTCAATTATAATATATATGTTATATAGGTCACATTTGTTCATTAATTTCATTTTTTATACATTCCATGTATTGCATTAACGAGTCACATCACTTGAGGGGCGGTATTCCACACTTCCTCATATGAAATTATCGCATTTGCACAACATGAAAAAAATAAAGGTATTTTTTAAATATAAAATAAAGAAGAATATAGTAAACATAAATAACATGTATATAATATATAAAATACAGTGACATCATAATGGACACCTTTAAAGGTGTTAAAAGAATATTGAACAATCATCGTTTCGTGAGGCAGAAAATTGCCAACCACATAAACAGTATGTTCTTTAACCATTAGACAAAGGTGTGTTTAAATGTAGCTCGAATCCATAAAATAACAACATCCTAGTATATTGAAGATTCTGGTGTTGTTACAAAAGAAAAGAATAAAAAGAGTTTAGGGGGTTGGAGAAGAAAAATAAAACATAAGAACACAAGAGAAAACACTACCTTTAAAACGGGTAACTCTCTTTGATTTAAGATCAAAGGCTTCCTTGGAAAGGATTCTGCCCAAATTGAGGTTGCAATGATACATAGGGGGATGTGGAGAGATGGAATGGGTAGGGTTTGTCCGAGCCAAAGTCTTGAGAGCTGTGTGTAAGGTGGTAGGGGTGGGGGCCTTTTATAAGAGGAGAGGAGTGGCACTCTTGGAAAGATATAAAATATTACTTTATTATAAATTTTTTGTCAGATTTAAAAGGTCCCAAAAGGAGATATGTCAAGGATAAGGTGATAAGGTTTCGAAATCCACCCATCCAATAGGTTTGTGACAAGTGTAAGACTTAGATTTCACCCTATCTTTTCATTTTATTTAAATCGTTCATTTATGAGGTAATCACTGTATCATCACGGTGTCATAAATTAATTAATTTATTTAATGTCTAAAAATTATAAAAAAAATATCATGATTTAGGAAATCGTTTTATATTTCTAATGAATATTTATAGTAAAAAATATGACTTATATAACCCCATGTAAAATTTGTTTTAGTAAAACAACACATGCTTGTTACATTATAATTTTAACATTAAATAAAAAGGTATTAATGTCATTTTCCAACCAAAGTGGCTAAATGGGGTCCCCAAGTTGACCCATGGATTTTCTTGGTCGTCGATGACACATCCAATAAGGGTAGGACATGTGTAAAGTTCATTTAATATTATTAGAACATTATTTTTACCTTAAATTACACTAAATACCTCTAATCGCGATCAAAAACATAAAATTTACTATTCAAAAAAAAATTATTTTAATCCCATTGAACCAAATTTTACTTCCTAATGACAGCCATGTACATCAGATTTTTGAAATTCAAAACACAGAAGTGGTAAAGATTCATTTAAACGAAAAAACAGTTTTTTAAGTACCACTTAGTGGTTTCACTATTCATCAAAAATTGAAGTTTTTTAGAAAAATACCAAAACTTCACCCTATGATATATTTGATATTACAAATTCAAAATGATGTATATTTTAAAAAATCCAAATCATATAATTTACATTAATTAATTTAATATTTCATTCCTGCTGTCATAACAAATAGCGGGTTTTTATGAAATAATATATATCAAAAGATTGACACTAGTTTAAGCCTAATTTCAAAGTGAAATTAATTACAACGACCAATATTGGATTAAATGGTAAAAATATATTCTAATTTCACTTTAAAACCAATTTAAAAGATAATTTAATCATATAAATAAATTATATTAAAAAGAGGTTTTGAATTAAAATACAACATTTTTAACTATTTATTAAAAATGAACTTTATCGGAAAAATACCAAAATTTACACAATGTAAATTTTAATGTCCCGATTCTAAAAAATAATTTCATTTTTTCAAATATAACACATAAAATTTTCAAAAAGTGGATTTAAAATAGGTTCGTCATCAAAAGGCGGTTAATCGACCTTTTAAAGAATATTAGAATGTTTATGCTTAAAAATGGATTCATTCGTATTTTTAATCCTCTAACATTTATTGTAAAAAGTAGAAATATTTTACAAACACATATAATCATTTTGTAGTTAGTTCTGTTCATCCCCTCCATTACAACGACTAGGCATTAATTACAATTTAAAATAATATTATTTTATAATTAGAGAGCAATGTAAGATTCCCAAGAAACTCGTTGTTGCGTATTGGGTACGCCATCGAGCATAGCGTCCCCTTTAAAGTAATATTAATATTTTATTCAAAAATAAGGATAAATGTGAAAAAGTCATATTCTTTATTTACCTGGGGTGTTACATCCTTCCCCCCTTTTGGGAATTGCATCCTTGCAATTTTAAAATTGGGCTTGGAAACTTCATTGAAAATCCCACATCGGAAAAAGAGTCAGTAAAACAATCACATTAAAATAAGTAAAGAGAAGTACAAAGGTCACCCGAGTTAACCCATACTATGATTCCATGCAGGAAAACATGGATATGGAGGAAAAAAACAAAGGGTCACATTTTGAGGGAGAGTGATAGTAAACATGGCTAGGAGAAAGTTAACTATAAGAAAATCACAAACTTGTGATGGGTTAAACGGTATTCGATTCCCCAGTAGGAAAAGTTAACAGACAATATTTTTGTTTTAAGTTTCTCTTCATTGAGGAATTTATTTTTGAGCTTAACTAAAACATAATTAAACATACTTACTTGTCACGTAGACTTTCAATGTTAACTAGATTCCTTAATCAAACTCATATTTTCTCCAAAAGACAAGTTTTTAGGAAGACTTGTTCGCATTAAGAGTACTATAATCAACTTATTGAGAATCACCCAATCCACAAAAGAGAACTATATATTTCCCATGTATTTAGACCTTAACCAAAAATTAAAACCCAAAAGGTTATTATGAGATCAGATAATCCACAAAAGTATAATCCTTTATAAAAATAAAATCTATTCTTAATCTCCAAAATTTGTCCAAAAAAAACCCAAAGTTCAACGAAGATCATTCGATAAACAATTGTCCATAAAATTCTTCAAAGTAAACCAAACTAAGATTGAAAACCAAATATTGGAAGGATTTAATCACATAGTCTTCCAAGGTACAAATTATCTTTTATCTCCAAATAACATCAGTTGATCTTAAATTCTCATATTGAAAATTAATTAACCTAATCACATATCATCCATGATAGGTTAACCATTTCTATAGATAACCCAAAATAAACTTACTCTTGATTCCTAAAATCGTCTAACTAAAAAGAATTAGTCAAATTAACCAGGTACTTCACGTAGTCTAGTGGTAGGTGATAAATACCAGTCACACTTTGGTTGTGGGTTCGATTCCCGCAGCTTTGTCTGACGCGATGGGTTGTCACACGGTCTGCGTGTTGTCCTTTTTCCAAAACTATATAATTCTTAAAACATTCCCTAATAAGAGATAAAATCTTCAAAAATAACCATAACATAATTTAACCTCAATTTTACCTCATGCCTTTCATCTTCCATCATAATGTATAGTAACCCATAATTACCTCAAAAGTAAGGATCATATAAACCCTAATGGTTACCTTTATAATTATTTCCTGAACTTCAACATCGATTGGTCATATCGTACATGATGCATTACAGAACATACCAAGGTTCAATGGGTTGATCAGGACTCTTTGATAGTTGGTTTAGAACAAACATGAGTTTCCTCATTGAATCCCCCATTTCATCCAGTCTCTTAATCAGAGAACCACTACAGTTTCCTTCAAACCTGTTGTCACTTTGGCGCCTGCTAGATCCATCCATTCACTAAAAACAGAAATGTTAGTGTGAGTATATCAACAAAACCATCATGTACTAATGAGGAAGATAAACCCTAAGATATACATACTCATTCACTTTATCTAAAACTATGACTCTTTCTGAAATCCTAACCATTATGGTAATGTCACTTATGCTTAGAGAATACCCTGCCCTCTAAAGTTATCTAAACTGACCTCTGATACCAACTATAAGGCCACAGCCTTAAACCTTACTTAATATTGAATTTAATGAATAATTCACATTGAGGATCTTTTCAGGTTTAGAGTTTTAGAGAATTAGATCATAAATCATGAATTAAATTCCACATTTAAAAAAATTGGTTACATAAAAGATAGTATTCATTTTTTTCCATCAACGGAAACATATTTAAAATAAAACATGGATTCTTTCTAGACACTTTCTTGACACTATCATCATATCATGCACCTTTCCCTTTGACCTATGAAAAAAATTTCAAAAACTTGGGATGAGCATAAAAAGCTCAGTAAGGGATATAAAAGTACGAAAAGAAAACATTAGTCCATGTATTAAATCATACTTTACTCATAAAACATAAGCATTTAAACATACCTCATCAAATCATGAATAAATAATAGAAATCATAAGGCATAAAGGTAACTTGAGGCATTCATAACATTCTTACATAGGGAGTAACCCTCTTGGTTAAATTTGGAATACCCATCATAGTATATTCCCTAAATCTCTTCGGAGAAACCTTAACGTTTAACTCCTTCATGTTACCCAATGCATTGGAGAGCTATATCGGGCTCACCCGCCCTTAGTTTATCACAGAACCACCTGTCTTCATAACAATGCCCAAGAACCATAACATTATCATAGCACATAACTTAAGAATAAAAGAAAGATAACATTCCCACATTGAAATAACAATATAACATTTTAAGATATTGAAATAATGAATCAATTCTAAAAACCATTTTCAAAACCATTTAAAACATTTAATAAAGATATTTTTGAATCAAAGTGTCACATACCACTTTGAAGCTTTTAACATTTTAAACCATTAATATCCATATAAATAAATCCTTAAAACCATTTTGAAAACATGGATATTAATGAGAAATATTTATAAGAATAAATCATTAAAACATTTAAATGATATTTTAGTTAAAGTGTTTTTAACAAAATGAGAGACACTTGAATACAATAATTGAGGAAAAACATTTAATCATAACTTTATAATATCATGAGAATAAAGGAATTCATGATATAATATTCCAATGGATAGTATATACACCATACAAGAGTGAATTGGTATATAACAACAATGAAGTCTCAATAGAAATGTAAAATGAGATGAAATCCCCTGTAAAGAAGGTACCCTTAAATTAAGGATAAATCAATCTCATAATTATGTGTGACAAATATAAATAAACCCAATATAAGTGGATATTAAGTGTAAAACAATCAAAGGTCATTCACACATATTCAAAGGAGGACATATTCAATAACTACATGTTGAACCCAAAGAAATCGAAATTGGGTTAAGAAGTTCCCTTGGTAAAATTTGACAGCCTAACGATGTCACATAAAATTTTAGAAAAAGAGTTGATGAGGGAGATATAGGGTATCTCATCACTTGGACACAAAATTTATGACAATAAGGATATATAAGAACATATCCCCACATAATAAGATTAAAATTAAAAGACATAACAATAGAAGTCTTTTAAAAAGAGGAGGGTGAAAGGTTCCCTTACCGACTTGGGTAACTTTCGAAAGGTACACCCCATTGAAGAAGGGTCATACAATGAATATGTAAATACCCATAAATGAAATAATATTACAGAAAGAGTATAATAATTGGAAGTACATACAACACTCAAAGGAAATAGTGGAAAATTTAGCATAAATGTCACATGAATAAAAGTGAGATGAAAAATCCCTTACGAAAACTCCGCAGCCTAACAACGCCACTTAAAACTTCCAAAAATGGATTTATGAGATAAAATAGCGTCTCTAATAATATGAACCTAAAAATTACAGTATTATGAATATAAAATAACATCCCCAAACATAAGAAAGATGAGTTTAAAAGAAATTACATACACTAGAGTACTTAAAAAGAAAGAGAGAGGTTGGACCCCTTACGAAAATTCGGCAGCCTAACGGCGCCACTCAAAACTTCCAAAATGGATTGATGAGAGAAAATAGGGTATCTAATCATATGAACATAAAAAGTAAAGTATGAGTAATATAAAAGAACATCCCAATAATAATAAGGATGAGATTAAAAGGAATGACATAAAATACTGTACTTAAAAACAAAGAGAGGGGTAGGATCCCTTACCTCAAGTCCGACTTGTCTTGTTCGTTTCTTTATATTCCTGTATAATAAACTTTGGTAAATTTATAATTTCTTAAGGACCTCGTTTAAAGATTATTATTCATTTCATATCACATATTATAATGTTATAATAATTGTTTAATAATGTTAGTTCATATCAGATGTTTTTTTGCCGATGTTTGGTACATGAGTAAAAAAAATGAACTTGTTTGAAAATGATTGCCTATGTAGTTATAAGTAAATAATTTAAAGAATAGTATTAATGATTAAAATATCATATATATCCAGTACATATTCATTTTATACCATTCCATAACATTTAGAGATAAAAATGAAAAGCACCATTCATTGAGATGGTAGGCCGTACATACGCATGAACGCTACTTTCATTTTTTTATTGTCATATTAATGGAATTAAAAATAAATGAGAGAGATATATATATTATAATTAAATTATAATATATATGTTATATAGGTGACATTTGTTCATTAATTTCATTCTTTATACATTCCATGTATTGCATTAACGAGTTACATCACTTGAGGGGGCGGTAGTCCACACTTCCTCATATGAAATTATCGCATTTGCACAACATGAAAAGAATAAAGTTATGTTTTAAATATAAAATACAGAAGCATATAGTAAACATAAATACAATATATATCTTATATAAAATACAGTGACATCATAATGGCCACCTTTAATGGTGTTAAAAGAATATTGAACAATCATCATTTCGTGAGGCAGAAAATCGCCAACCACGGAAAAAGTATGTTCTTTAACCATTAGGCAAAGGTGTGTGTAAGTGTAGCTCGAATAATTCTCATAAAAACATCCTAGTATATTGAAGATACTGGTTTTGTTACAAAAGAAAAGAATAAAAAGAGTTTAGGGCGTTGGAGATGCAAAATAAAACATAAGAACACAAGAGAAAACACTACCTTTAAAATGGGTAACTCTCTCTGATTTAAGCTCAAAGGATTCCTTGGAAAGGATTATGCCCAAAGTTAAGCTTAAATGATGAAGAGATGGATGTGGAGAGATGAAATAGGCAGATTTTGGCCAAGCCAAAGGCTTGAGTGGTGTTTGTAAGGTGGTAGGGGTGGGGGCCTTTTATAAAAGGAGAGGAGGGGCACTCTTGGAAAGTTATAAAATATTACTTTATTATAAACTGTTTTTCGGATTTAAAAGGTCCCAAAAGGATAATATTTTGAGGATAAGGTGATAAGGTTTCGAAATACATCCATACAATAGGTTTGTGGCAAGTGTAAGACTTATATTTAACCCTATCTTCTCATTTTATTTAAATCGTTCATTTATGAGGTAATCACTACATCATCACGGCGTCATAAATTAATTAATTTATTTAATGTCTAAAAATTATAAAAAAATATCATGATGTAGGAAATAGTTTTAGATTTTTAATGAATATTTATAGTAAAAAATATGTCTTATATTACCCCATTTAAATTTTTTTAGTAAAAGAACACATGTTTGTGACATTATAATTTTAACTTTAAATAAAAAGGTATTAATGTCCTTTTCCAACCAAAGTGGCTCCATGGGGTCCCCAAGTTGACCCATGGATTTTCCTGGTCGGCCATTACACATCCAATAAGAGTATGACATGTGTCAAGTTCATTTCATATTATTAAAACATTATTTTTACCTTAAATTATACGAATTACATCTAATCGCGATTAAAAACATAAAAGATACTATTCACCAAAAAATTATTTTAATCCCATTGAACCACATTTTACATCCTAATGAAAACCATGTATGTTGGATTTTGGAAATTCAAAACACAGATGTGGTAAAGTTTCATTTAAATGAAAAAACTGTTTTTTAAGTACAACTTAGTGGTTTCACTATTCATTAAAAATTGAAGTTTTTCAGAAAAATACCAAAACTCCACCCTAATCTATATTAGATATTCCGAATTCAAAAATGATGTCTATTTTACAGAATTCAATTCATATAAGTTAAATTAGTTAATTTAATAACTAATTCCCACTGTCATGACAAATAGCGTGTTTTTATGAAACAATATATATCAAAAGATTGACACTAGTTTAAGTCCAATTTCAAAGCGAAATTAATGTCAACGACCACTATTAGATTAAATGGTAAAAATATATTCTAATTTCACTTTAAAACCAATTAAAAATATAATATTATCATATACATAAATTATATTAAAAGGAGGTTTTGAATTAAAATACAACATTTTTCACTATTTATTAAAAAATGAACTTTATCGGAAAAATACCAAAAAATTACACAAAGTAAATTTTGATGCCCCGATTATAAAGAAGAATTTATTTTGTCAAATATAACACATAAAATTGTCAAAAAGTGGATTTAAAAGAGTTTCATCATCAAAAGGCAGTTAATCGACCTTTTAAAGAATATTAGAATGTCTACGCTTAAAATTGGACTCATTCATATTTTTAATCCTCTAACATTTATTGTAAAAACTAAAAATATTTGAAAAACATATATAATCATTTTGTAGTAAGTTCTATTCATTCCAGCCATTACAACGGCTAGGCGTTAACTACAATTTAAAATAATATTATTTTATAATTACAGTGCAATGTAAGATTCCCAAGAAACTCATTGTTGCGTATTGGGTACGCCATCGAGCATAGAATCCCCTTTAAAGTAATATTAATATTTATTCAAAAATATGGATAATTGTGAAAATGTCATATTATTTATTTACCTGGGGTGTTACAATTTAGATGGATCCTTATGAATCCCTCTATGGAAGAAAGTGTAGAACTCCAACATGTTGAGATAATGTTAAATAAATAAATCTATTGAGACCTGAGATAGCGGAATAAATATAAGGGTTGGTTAAAGCCATTTTGAATAACATAAGGGTATAACAATTCTAGAAGTAATGTTATATTGACAATTAGATGTGTGATCTAGAATTTGAAGTTGGTCGAAAGTTATTTCTAAGAATATCTCTATGGAAGAATATAATGAGATTCAAAAAGAAGGGAAAACTAATCCCTATTTATATCAGCCCCTTTTAAATTTATGATCATACCAGGATGGTAGATTATCTGTTTGGGCTTCCAAAAAACCTCTCTTATGTTCACGATGTGTTCCATGTATCTCTCTAAAATAATTACATATATTATCATTCATATGTACTAATCTTAGAGGCCATACCACTGGAGAAAGGTATTTCTTATGAGGAATAACAAGTGGAGATTATGGCTCATAGGGATGAAGTTCTATGAAGAAATAACACTCACCTAGTCAATGATTTGTGGAAAATAATAAATTTTAAGAAGTTACATAGGAACCTAAGGATATGATGAGGTATAAGTATCCTAATTTGTTTGTATTAGAGTGACATTTTTTTAGAGAGAAATTATTTTTAAGGGGGTAGAATATAACACCCCATGTTTTTATGAAATATTTTATTCAAATAAATTAATTTTTTTGATAGCTCACGTTACACAGAACACTAAGTATTAATGAACCATGATGTGTTGTTAATGTTATTATTTAAACATGACTGTTATAACCTAGATGTTAAACTTGGTGGTATGAACATGAATAATCAATATTTTAAAACTATGTACAAATATTTTTGATAAATAAAATATATTTGTAAACAAGTAGTTAATTTTTAGTAATGTCTTTATACGTAACAAAAATACTATTTAAAAAAAAATTTCCTTTTGTGAACAAATAATAAAAATGATTTTTATAATTTCATAAAATTTATTTAACAAAATAAAAATAATTTTTTAAATCTACATGTCAAAATTACCATTAACTATTTTTTTGAGAATTTGCTAGAAGGATTAATTTTTCAATGAATAGTAAAAAATGCTGATTTTTATTAAAAACTCTCAATTTATTTAAAGAATTTAAAAGGTAAATTTTATTTTAATATTATTTTAAAAGAAAAATATGTTAAATAATATACCTTTTAATCTAGTTTTGTTCATTATAATCAATTTTATATTGATTTTTGATAGTAAAACATTTTAAACTTATGAAACGTTTCTCTTTGGAAAACCATTTTTCATCGCATCAGCAGGATTAATATTAAATTAAATTTTGCCAATTATATGAATGGAATTTGTAAAAACAGATTATTCATTTGTAATTATAATAATTAATATTATATAATAATGCCAATTTTTGTCATCATAAATAGTAAAAATAATAAAAAATAATTATCGCGATTAAGGTTAATGTGTGTTTAACGTGGGTTAAACTAACAAGATAAGGTGTAAAATGGCCTCAAAACCTATCTGAACGAAATTCATTGGCCATATGAAACTGATATAATAAAATATTCAATAATGATTCATTCTGGATTCTTTTATCAAGATTAAAACATGGGTATAACTTTTTCTTTTCAAAAATCCCAAATGGGTCCTCTCCCACACTTTTAAAAGGGAACCCATCTCCAGTCATTTACACACTTAAAAATCCCTTTGGATCATAAAATAAAAGAAAAAAATCAATTCCTTACATCCCTTCCCTCATCTTAGAGGAATTATTTTTATTATGAAACCCTCCAAATAAACCTATACGTGTAAACATAAAGGAGTTTTCTAAAGAAGAGGTATAGTCCTTAACTATGAAATTTCATTTTATTTATTCATTTAACTCCTTAAAATATTATTCAACCATTATGATATAGGAACATAATTATATAACATATAATTATTTTTTAATATTTTAATAAAATTTCTTACTTATATCTTCCCTTCCTTCAAGTGGGAAACAAAACTGTTCATCATATGTATGGGAGACAACCACCTCGCGAACCAATATAATTAATTTTCCATAACAACATCTCAAGGCTGGAGATAATGATGGATTTAATGTTTATATATTATATTTATGAAATATTTATAATTATTTAATTATAATAACATATATACTTTCTTACTTTCCATTCCATGGCTATACGATAATGTTGCTCTTGTGTATGGTAGACTACCTCCACAGGAAGCGATGTGAATTTTGTTCACTTATGCTTTACATGAAAGGTAATAAGGATAAATATAATGAATATATGTGGTATATATGATATCATAATGACTCTGGAAATGTGATATATTATTTATCTTTCTTCCATTCCATCATTCAGTAAAATGGAAATAACGTTCATGCGTATGTACAGCCTACCATCTCCATTAATGGTGTAATTCATTTTCTACCTATAAATTTTATGGATTAATATAAATACATATATAAGGAATATAAATGATACTTATGTGATTTTTAACATTCTAGAGATTATGTAACCATCATTGAAATAAAATTATGGAAAATACTAATAAAAACATACACTAAAAATAAACTAGTTATTTCTCGATGTGTGATATTAACAAGGAATTGTTAATTAATAGGTTATAAAAGGTCTTAAGTAAATGAAATTTGATATAATATATATGATTATGGTTTTAGAATATATTCCTAAAAAAATATTTTTTATATAGGAGGTTCAAATGAGTATGAGGGAATTCGAGACTTAAGGTATGGGATTTATAGTTTCACTTTTATTTTTGGGAGACTTATGTCATATTCACCACTATATTCATTTGTAGTGTATATAATTCCCATTTTAGATGTTATATAATTAATATAATTAATTTCATGATAATTATGTTCATTTTATGTTATTATTTCTTGGGTCTTATGATTGAAGAGTTACCAAAGTGGTAAGAGTTTTATGTTATAATTTCATCATTTATCGGGATTGTTTATGATTAATTTTCCGATATTGATATCTTATAATCAACCTCTAAAGAAACTCATAAATTTTATTATAATATATATATTTATTAATATTACATGTTTTCATTCCATTTTAATCAATTTATGTACTCAAGAGATCAAAAATATTATTTCAACGAAAGATTAAATTTATTTCTCTCTTCTGTCAAAAAAGTTTTTTCTTCCATTTCTATATTTTCTAAAAATGTTTTTAAATTTTTTAAAAATATACTATGATTGATTAAATTAATTTAAACCTTGTTTTACTTTATAAAATTTAAAAATAATCTTCTTATTGTTTTCTATATGAAATTCTTTTGACTTTTGGCCGAACATGTGAAAGGAATCTTTGTTTTAACGTATACAACATGTATGAAATTTTACACAATCATGAAAACTCCATTTTTTTATTATTAATTTAAATGTTTATAAGGTTATTTTAGAATAAAATTTTATCCATAAAATTTTATAAATTATTTTATTTTAAAGTTATTTTCAAAGAAGAGGGGTTATTTTCCACAAAAAATATTCCATGTGATATTCCAAAATCATTTTTCATCTAAGATGAAATCATTTGAAATTACCCATGATTTAAAATGGATATATACCAAGGATAAATTTCTTATTATATCTCTAAATGGTTTATTTTTATGAATACAATGTTTTATCAAAGCCATTATTTTTTCCATGGGTTATGTTATGATGAAATGATGAAATGTTTATGAAACCTATTTCTCTTCCATAGGTTATGCTATGTTGGAGTGTTTATAAAACCCACATCTTCATGGGTTTTGATATTATGGATGTTTTATCATCTTATGGAACACATATATATGATTTTAATGTGATGGGTGGGACCTATATATCCCTCTAATTCATTGGGTAATGCTTTATATCTCATTAGATTTATATGACATGAATGGGGAGTGAACCCAGTTTTGTAAAGAATTTTGTCCACTATGATAGTATTTGGAGTGATACTTTACTACTATAATGGTTTTAGGAGTGATCCCATTCCACTATTTTAGCCTTTTAAATGATCTTTGACTACTATTGAAATGATTTTTAAACTTATGTGTATGCCACAATTCTATGAATTATGTCAATGTTGTGATTCTGTGGCTTATTTTTTTGATTCCTTCATGATTCATGTATTATAATCTATCAAGATTTATGAAATGACTCATTTTTATGACGTAAGATATGTTTCTTGTGGTTTCTAAATGTTATTATTTTGTTATTATACTTTTATTCTTGTGTTATGTTAATATCTTCCTTTTTTACTATTACTGAGCATCAAATCAAACCCTTTGTTATGTTTCCTTTCAATGGGTTTTGAATAAAGGTATTATGTATGATATTTATAGAAGGGGTCTCATTTTAAAGAACTTAGTGGTAGATTATGTACCTCACTTAGGAACCAGTTTCTTATGTGTCCTAGTTTCCAAAGACACAAGACCTAAGTGATTTCTAGTATAGATTTTTATGTTATGTAATGAATTTTAATCTATTAAGATGTAATATCTATTTATGATTATTTTGGGTATCGACATTTTGTAATTATGAATTATAAATATATGTCACCATTTTATCCATTATTCCTCAAGAAATTATATCTTAAGCCTATATGATTAGTTTTATAATTACTTATCATATTTTTATAAATTTTGATAGAAAAAGTTTTATAAAATTAAATTGGAACATTATTGAAATTGAATACGAAGTTTTTGAAATTGTTTGTTATCCAAAACACTTATGAAAATAAAATTTTGGCCACAATGTACTCATCTTCAGTAATTGATAATGCAATGGAGTGTTTATTTTAACTAAACCATGAAACTAAATACTTTATTAAAAAGTTTCAAGCCCTATATGTACTCTTTCCATAACATATACATCCACTAAAGTTCTTTTCGAAATATATAATGAAATAAAAATCAGATATTTTTGGAAAAAGTAAAGATAAAGAAATAGTTCCTTTTAAATATCTTAGATATTTTTTACAGCAATCAAATGAGATTCTTTTGGGTATGATTGAAAATGGGCACAAAGAAATATTGAAAAAATTGTATTTGGACTATATAATGTTAAATAAAACAAGAACCCAATTATATATATATATATATATATATATCTTCTTGTCATCATGTTTACTAGCTTTATCTAAATCAAGTTTGATATTAGAACTCATAGGATTTGGATATGTTTTACTTCTTTCAAGTCAAAATATTTCTAATAAATCAGGTATATATTTTATTATATTTAAATAAATTATATATACTTTTTGATAGATTTTAATTCCAAGAATGAAATTTAATTCTCCCATTATGCACTTTTATAATTACTTTTTTCATAGTCTTTGAAAAACCATTATAATTGTTTTTGAATTATTGACCCAAAAATTAAATTAATAACATAAAATTAAAATAAGAAAAATATTTTAATGTTTTTTTCTCAAACTATTAAGGTAGACCAATGCTATAGTAAAATCATGTGAGAAAATAAATTAACTTAACCTTTCATGGAAAAAACTTGGTGCTTGTTCAATACTACATAATTCTTTGGTGTGTTTGAAAATAGAATTTGTAAAATGGGGATTTTAAAAACTAGTATATTTTTTAACCTAAAATTATTCAATAATAAAACCGTTTAAAAATTGGATTTTATAAACATTTTAGAAAAATATAATGTTTATAAAAGATGTATATCATAAAATGATTCTGATAGATTCTAATCTATCTATAAAAGAAAAGGTTTTCTTATAATCTATTCCTTTCTATTGATTTTTACCATTGTAAACTAACCAATCTTAATTTATATTGATCACACATTGATCATCCTAATAATTTATAAATACTCATTTTGTTCCAATTATAGGACAATTAGAGGGCCTACCAACTAATTCCCATATTATAATATTTTTAAAATGGTTTAAATCTTCTTTCATAGCTAAAATCCAACTTTAATTATCCAAGGATTCTAATATAGTTTCATGATCTATCTAGAAGAGGATATGGGAAACTCAACTAGATTTCCCACACTTCTTCTAGTCCTAACTCCATAATTTAGGCTTCATTTGACAGTCTTAAAAAATGATTTTTTATGATTTTAGTCTATCTAGGTAGCATACTTTTAGGTTCCTTCGATTCAATCATATCAGTACATAACCATATTTGATAATGATTTATATCATCATTATTTTTGTAATTTAATAGATTTTTATGTCTCATATTATCCATATAATCACTTAAATAATCTATTTAAAACTTTTTGTGATCAAACGGATCACTTTTATAAAATTTTACATGAGTAGATTCGAAAAATATCTATGTATTCTTATTAAAAACACAATAATATTTGGAATTAGTATAGGAATATTATTTAATCAGACTGTGGATCGAACTTACCAAGATTATACTTTATATTAAAGATATATATTATTCATCCAAAGATCATAATGTGCACAAAATTTATCATTGTATTATTCCAAAACATAAAGTGTGTTTTCTTCATGATAGGCCTTATTAAAACATTATTGATATAATAGAATGCTATGTTAATATATTAATCACAAAAGTGAGTGGATATGATATATTCACACAATATTAACTCAAAATTTTGTTTTAAATTTATAAAAATATCAATTAAAACATAAAAATGATATACCATATAGGATTGAAATTATATAAGGACTATACAGATCCATATGAATAAGTTATAGAGATATAGATGTTTCACCTCATTAATTGTTTTTAAGAATTCCATTTGTTGTTTTCCCATTTAGCATGAATCACATAGTCTCTTTTTGATCAATTTAAGATGAGGAGAATCAAAAAATCAAATTTTTCTTAAATAATGGATATTTCATTATCCATTCCTTCTATTCTAAATCTAGTATTCAATAATTTCAATATTCAGGTGGTTGAGATTTTTTTTCACACAAAGAATTAATATCAAGAGTGTCAAAAAATTTGTTATAGGTGCTCTAAATTTAAGTAGTTTATCTTTGAAAGTTAAATTTAAATTGTTAGAAAAATAAATAAAACATACATTATCATAAATTTGATAAATAATTATCAAGTTCTTTTTTAAGCCTTCAATATAAAGTACTTTAATTATGAGGACTGAATTGGGGTCCCTTAGAGATCCAACTAATATAATATTTCCTTTTCCATTTTCACCAAATGTGAAAAATCCTCTATTAATTTTATATAGTTAGTGTAATTTAGATAAATGAACAATCAGATGAATTGATAATCCATTGTACATAAATAATTTTTAATTTTTTTACTATGACTTTTCAATATAAATACAAATTAGAAAAAAAAAATCGGTACTCATATGCTCTTTGGTTTGGCAGTGTTGGAAATAAAAGATTTGGGAACGAAAATCTGTCTAAATTCTCAATAATTTAAATTGGTTAAATTTATAGAAATATATAAATTCTTTATATCACATATATATAGTTATATAAGAAAAAAAATTATCACAATGAATTTTTTTACCAATATTTAAAAAAGTAATAGTTAACATACTTCTATTCTTATAACATGACCAAAATAATTATAGTATAGTTTAGGTTTTTCATCATTACTAACTATAAATTATTTATCTTTATTTGCATTATTTTTACCAAGGATTTTAATTAGATAATCTCCCCCTTAGTGAATATATTATAATTATCTTTTATATATTTAACTTCATCCATTAATTCCTTTATCTTATTATCAAAGATAACCAAACTATAAGCATGTTTTTCTAATTAGATTGTAATTTTGAAATATATTTAGCTAAACATTCATTATATTTAATAAAAAGATCATAGGATTTGTTAATAATCCTTTTATTTTTCTTCAAGGACTCATAGTGGTACTGTATCTTGGAACAATACATATTTAATTTCTCAAATGGGTAGTTTTCAGAGTAAGATTCAAATTTAAAAAGATATTAATAAAAATTTTGTATCTTGTCTATCTGAACCAGGATGTATATATTATTATTTTTATTTTATTTCTCAAGATATAAATCTATATGTGATTCATCACTATAGTCTTTATAATCTATTCATGTGGACTTCATCTCCATCTTTTACTTTTTCGTGTAATCATATTTATTGTGATATTTTTTTTGATTTATTCTTCTCATTTATCTAAGTACAATTAGGATTTATATGCCTAATATTCTTTCATTCATATATTCTTACATCCTTTGAGTTTATATTAAACATACTACACTTGTAAAATTATATCTTGAATCCTATTTGATTATTGTAAAAAAATTAAATTTTATTGATACTAAGTAAGTTCCCCCTAAGATTTTGAGCTACTAGTGTTTCCTTCATCGAATGAGTTTAGAAAGAATTTTCCTTTTTCATTCTTATCATCCTTATAAATAGAAACTTCTAATTTTTTAAATTCATTTTTTATCATCTTTTAATCATAATACTCTAACTATATTTCTAATTCATACATTTGAAGAGTTCCAATAAGATATTTTATCTTTAAATCATTAATAGGATATGATTGTTTGATGGTAGCAGATATTCTACTATAGTTAGAGGGTATTACTCTTAGAAATTTTAGGGATAGATATAGGTTAGTAATATGACTTCTCAAATAATTAACAATGTTTGATATCAATATTAGTATTCCATTCAATTGAGTGATATTTCTCCTTCATACATTTAGAACGTATTGAATTTTACTTAAGTAGTGTTATACCTCAATTGTCTGATATTTTCAACACCATTATAAGAAAAATAATAGTATACCACATTTCATGATATGTGGGACATTGTGGAACATTTTAAAACTATTTTATGTTCTAATACACAAATAATATCATTCATGGATTTTAATTTGATATCAAATTCATCTTCAGTGGTAGTATCCCAAGTATCTGATTCAATATTAAGAATAACATAAGACTTGATAACCTTTAGATAAACTATTAATCCAAGGTTCCTAAAATACATGAATTTTCAAGAAATTCACTTGCTTTAATGCCAATTTTTAGTCTAATAGGTGTTGAAGAACAACTCAAGATGGGATAATTTACTTCTTGATTTTTTACCAAATTAAAAACAACCATATTTAAAAAATTAAATGAATTTTTCTATCATTATAAAATATATAAGTAGCATAATATTTTAATTATAGATAATGAATATAACATATGATATTTAAAGTGGTTTAATTCATAGGATCTTCTAGTCCACTCCACCAATCAATCTCTCAATTTTTTAATGATTTAAAATTTGTGGTACCTTTTCCCAATGACCCTGATATTTTATTTCAAGAATCTAATTTTTTTTACAAAAGGCACCAAGGGATTTTACGAGGCACTCCCTTTCATAACGCTGATACATGTCATTCACACACTCAAAGAAATGTGTATAAGTTTTCACTTGATATAAGACTCAAAATGGGTAATTATCTTACCATATAGCTGATAAGGTCGAAATATTCATAGGAAATAGTATTTAGACATGTTTTGGGTCATTTTAAAAGCTTATTTTTTAGTTTAACCCCCAATAAACCTATTTTTATCTTAACCATGGTAAACAAGTTTTAAAAATTTTAATATTAATTTTGGAAAAAATTAATTTGACCATATTATATAAAATAAATTATGTTGATTATAAATATGGAATCCATTTTTTCAAATTCAATTGATATTATTGGAAAATTTTAATTTAAAATTATCCATACACATGAGTCGAAAAAATGGTTTTTTGAAAGAAACATTTTCAAAAGTTGAAATAGTGTTTATATCAAAATTCAATATATAATTGATTAAAATGACCTAATTTACTTAAATTTTAATATAATTTCTCTTATTTTACATTAAAAATAACTGAAATTATAATTTAACTTTTTAACTAATTTAAAATAAATTGCAGTTTTCAATAAAAATCAGTATTTTTCACTATTCACAAAAAAAAAAATAATCTTTTCAGAAAATTCTAAACAATTAACCCAAAGATAGTTTTGAAATTTATATTTAAAAAATTTGTTTTATTTTTATATATAGATTTTATAGAAGTTGTAAAATATAATTTTAAATTATTTGTGCAAAGTGCAACGAAATAGCCTTTTAGAATAATATAAATTTTCAAAAAATAATTCATTTTCTTTCAAATGTTTTTTATTTTTTTTAATAAATATACAATAATTTAATTTATTTTCTAATTTTTAAATGATATAATTTCATAACATAGTTATTCCTATTCATAGTAATAAAATTAATGGCTAGATTTTAATGGTCATGTTCAAATAATAATATTTTAAAAGAATGTGTTTTTTCGTTTAAACCTTGAATTCTGTGTGTCGTAACCTATTGAAGAGATTGATTTTTTTTAAAATAAATATATCAAAAATTATTAGGGTTTAATATTTTTTGATGCTCCTTTTCATCACATTGTCTAAAAGAATGGAAAGAGAAATGACTTAGCACAAATTGATTCATCCTTTGAAGAAATCATCAAAAATCGACAAAGGCATGAACAAGGCCTCAAAAGCACAAGGGTCGCGCAAGTTCCCTCACTGTCGCACAAGTATACATGCGCGCCACATAATGGTCACGCAAGTGACTTGTGTGCCCTAAAGGATAACTGCTCGGGGTCTTCTCTAGCCTATAAATAGACCATGTGGGCCCCCCATTTCGGGGAGGATTTTTTTCCAGAATTCACGGACAGAGCTCTGAACGCCCAAGTCTCTTCTTCAGGTCTTCCGAACTCTTCTAAGGTAATTATTTACCTAGAATGGAAGATTTAAACAGGAGTAGTACGGTTTAAGTGTTATAATTCACTAACACTTGCGTGCCTAAGTGTTTTACCCTTAAGGGAAATGAACACACTTGCGCGCCACCCTACTTCTTCATCAGAACTTGCACGCCATCTTCTAGAAAACCTATAGGGATAATACCAAGGGTTTGAGCCAAGTCTCGCCCAAGTATTACTCAAAGGATGAAAATCGCGCAAGTACCCATGTATCGTGTAGGTATACCAGCACGCCCACGCAGTACCTGCGCGCCTGCCAGGACTTGCGCGCCCCTACCTTTTTGGGAGCCTTTCCTGCCCACTTCACCCCTCTTATGCCATTCCACTTCTCTTATTCAATATCCAGTCATAAAGACACTCTTCAAAGGAATTTATGGCATGATTTCTTGATTTGGATTCCTTATCTGAAAGGAACTCAATGGAACATCTCTCAAAAATCTAGTGATTTATAGATCTTTATGTCCTTAAAGATTGAGATTTCATTCATTCAACCTCATCCTTTAAGATGAGAGAATCCTGAATATGGTCCTCCTTTTCAGGAATAAGCCCTAGTCATAAGTCTTGAATATGGGAATCCTCCTCAGGAGTAAGCCCCAACCATAATTCTCTTAACTTGGGACTCCTTTTCAGGAGTAATCCCCAATCTCAAATATGGGAATCCTCTTCAGGAGTACGCCCCAACCACAATTCTCTTAACCTGGGCCTCCTTTTCAAGAGTCATCCCAAGTCTCAAATATGGGCATCCTCGTTAGGAGTAAGCCCCAACCATAATTCTCATAACCTGGGCCTCCTTTTTAGGAGTAAGCCCCAGTCTCAAATATGGGCATCCTCCTTAGAAGTAAGCCCCAACCATAATTCTCCTAACCTTGGCCTCCTTTTCCGGAGTAATCCCTAGTCTCAAATATGGGCATCCTCTTTAGGAGTAAGCCCCATGTCCATTAAACTAGGCCTCCTTTTCAGGAGTAAGCCACAGTCTTAATGTCTCTTAACCAGTTATAATTTACTTTTGATTTGGGTATTCTTTCTCAAGAGTAAAACCCAATCATAAGTCCACTCCTAACTTGGGCATCTTCATTAGGAGTAAGACCCAATATTAGAGTATCCAAATCCTTATAAAGTACATATACCTTTATGGACCCTAGTCCTGGATTTCTTTCCTGAATTAAATCTTAATCCTCATCTATTTTGTGCAGTCATAAACACATAAGCCCCACATGATTGCATCTTTTGTGGAACAATTGTTCAGTTTCACCAATACCTCTTGTTTCTCACATCGAGAATGACTCACGTGAGATTAGAGTGTAAAAGTAATCATTAATTATTTCTTGGAGCCATAAATCATACATAATAATCATACTCCCTTATTCGAACTACGTGGGTTCAGATTCCTTTTCCAAAACAATGGATACGTAGGTAGCCCATCAACGGGTACAGTCCCAATTCTGAAATAATCCATGTCCTCCTGAATGACAATAAACTTCAAGTTCCCCAATGAGTGGCTTTAAAACTAGTATGGTCATCATAGTGACCAAGATACTTTTATGTATTTTAAGGATACCGTCAACTAAGAATCTCTAACAAATACAAATGATTCTTAATTGATGAAGAACCTCGAATACATATAAAAGATTCCCTGAATTTCTTACATATCAATCATTGATTGTTAGACTAAAGGAAAGATCATTTTATACTTGGTAATGTAATAAGGATTCACGAACATAACTTAAATCTATAAAGACAGTCCTGGAGTAGATAATAATTCCCCTAAAAAAGGTGTGATGAGTCCGACCTCCCATCCTCTCGACCAATGAAAATTACTAAGCCTCATCAGTCCACAACTAATGAGCACCTACCTTTGGAAAGTAGGCCCAAATGGATAAGGAATCATTGGATGTTTCCGGTTCTATGAACAAACCTATTAGAAACCGATTTGAATGTTTGAACCTTCAATCAACGAGGTCATCCCCTATTCCAGAGGAAAAAAAATGGTGAACCCAACATGAATCCTTAACCAAGTTAAAACAATGTTTTGCTTATTTGTTAGGCCCCTATTTAAAACTCAATGAGAGGGCCAAAAAAACAATCATTGACATATGTACTCATCCAAAAGATGTAGTGGTTGAATTTATCTTGATTACGTCTTTTACATCAAACATGCACTCTTTTTCAAGATTTTCTGCATTTTAAGAAATGGCTGCTCTCATGTTCACACCTATGAATACCACTACTGTGAATACCACTGTTGCAAATTCCACTACTGCTACTTCTACTGGATCTTCATCCGCTCTGAGTATGATATCACCTACTCAGCATCTTCAACGCTGGGTATCAAATGCGTTGGTTAAGGAGTATTGTCAACATGGTACCATTCCAACTCTGGAGGCTGCTCGACAAGCCCTCCAAGTGAACAATTCAACCTGGTTGTCCAGAAAACGACGAGCAGCGATCAAGAAACAGGTGGTGCTAACTACCATCTCCAACCGTTTCGGGTCGTTATCCCAGGAACACAATCACCATTCACTCCCATATTCTATGGAGGTGAATGAGCAGGTCCCTCAGGGCCTTAATTCAAAGAAGTTGGAGTCCTTCCTGAGGGATCCTATCAATAACTGCCGCCAGAATCGTGTGGAAATACGCCCTCAACATGATGAGGGTATCGACTCTAGGCGTTCGGCTTAGGTTCCTCGAAACTGAGCAGGCAAGACGAACCGCCAGAGGCGGAATCCGGTCAACAATGAGCAGGTTCTCATCTCTGCCATCTCCGGAGAAGTCCACCAACCTATCTTGGTGGCAAGCAACGAGCAGGTACATACACCTGCCCATTTTAATTCCGGTGTCCAGCAGACTCTTCTGGTAGCATCACATCAATCCTGCCAGAAAATTCCAGCGGAGTACTATAGGAAGGAACACACACATGTTTATAAATCATTAGCTAGTCAGCAGGCTCATCTGACTACATATGATGGAGCTCGTCAACCACGTTCGGTAAAGTGAAATCAGCATTCACATACACCTACTAGTATAAATCATGCCTACCAACAGTCTCGCTTGGTAGCACATGGAGAAGTCAGTCAGAAGGCTCTGACGACAAAAAGGAGGCATACTCAACTCTTTTCCCCCACACTTGAGTACTGTCAGGATACACTGACAGGAAAAGGAGGACAAGAGCAGGCACATACATCTACTCCAAGCACGTAATGGATGTATATCCCTATTTAGGCAACTGAAGTCACCAAGAAAATTTTATCAATAGTGAAAGAGTAGAAGCAAATCCCTACTCATATTATGGATGCTTGCCAGGATATTATAACAGCTTCTCTAGCATCTCAGGGAAAGACACATAAATCTATCCCTACCAGTATAGTGACACATCAACAGTTCACTCCGTAATAGACACACACATCTGTTCCAGTCCAAGAGGGTTGTGGGGAATACTCCCCCATATCATACGGACAACCAAGTCAGGCACAAACACCTGATTTGAGTGGAGCTCGTCAGCCTAACCTGGCCATATTTCCTGATCAGGCACATACACCTGCTCAGAGTATCCACTTTCATCAACAAGTGGTTTCCAAGGCGAGTAAGAAGGCGTCTAAAAAAAAGACCCACCTAGAATAGTCAAAAGATTAAGAGCCAATCTGTAACATGGCCTTTCTTGATGCGGGAGTTCTTGAAGCCCTCAGACAGTAATCTGTTGGAATTCAAGATTCTACTCCCTCATTTCCCAATCGTGGGAACATTAATTCCGAAGGTCTTCAACAGAAACTTCCTTATGAAGGCTTGATTCATGACAATTCGGTCGATCTCGAAGTTTCATCTTCATATGAGAGCCATAGGAACCCTCTGTGTGGTCAGAAGACCAAGGAGCAAGAGATCTCATCTTTTGCTGTAACCCATCATGGTGGTCATCCCCATGATGGTGAATTTCGCTGCGAAAGTCCTCTCCGCAGTAGTGATGCACATTTCTCGGAAAATTCTCCAGTGGACAATGTAGTGTCGAGAAATCCCTCTTATCTTGAGGAACTTGCAAATGCGAAACCAGTCATGTCTGATGCTTCATCGCTAGCAGGTGAAATACTTTCTCAATCGGAAGATAGACTAGGGTGTAGGTCATTCTCCGAACCAACCCTAAGTCATGCATCTTCTAGTTTGATCAGTGATTTCTCTACCAATCTTGTTGAATCCGATGAAGAAACAAGGGAGCCCAAACTCCGGTCAAATTAGGTATAAGAATCTTCATTGAATGATAAAGAGGAAATACTGAAAATGAGAAAACAACTGGCAAAAGGTGAAGTTCTAGTTATGTTTTGGCCTATGGCTGACTCTCCGTATGACATTTCAGAGATGTTAACAGAAGATGGGATTCATGATATTCGTCTCAATATATGGAAAACTCTTTTTCAGTTGAAAAAGAAAGTATTATCTTATGATAAAAATAAAAATCATCTTAAGATAATAGAAGGGTTACAATGTCAGATTGATTTGGCATCTCTAGCAGTCTCTCGATATCCGAAGGCTGAAAAGCAGCAGAGAGACCTTCAGCGTTCATGCCTTGGTGTACTAAGATGATTCCACCAGTTAATTGCCAATGCCCCATCTGGTATTCATGTTAGAGGATGGGGTGTTCATGGAGCACTACATTTCACGGTGCTCTCTAGTCAGCAAATCCCACCAAAAATAGTCTCATGAAATGTTATTGCCCATGGCCGGCCACAGTCAATGGGATTTGTTTGTAATCAAAAGCTTTCCCAAGAACATGCCTCAAATAGTTCCTCCCAAAATCAAGAATACAGAGAATGAGTTGTTGAATTACTCCTGCATCAAGAAAAAGAAAATATTGAATAGGCCTCTCGTATGGAGAAAGAACATCATCAAGTGACAGAAGTGTCAGAAATCATCCAACGGTCTTTCGAACCATGTGATAAAAGTGGATACAGGTTGATGCATCCATCTAATTTCTGGACTAAGGTCCGCAAGATCGGGAGATATTTTAAGAAAGTCTCAGACATAGCATGTCAAGAGCCACCCCACCATGCCAGACTGGGGACTCTTTTAAACCAACTCTCGGAATCAACAAATAAGATTCGAGGAGTTGAGCGGGAACAACAGGAACAACCCTAGTCCACCAGATTGGGGACTTTTTCAAATCATCAATCCCCTACTCAGAGAAAGTTAGTCTTTTCTCGACTAGCTAAGAAGCCTCAAGAGGAATGAAGAGCCAAATTATCAGGAGATTCTCTCCAAATTATGGTTCGTCAAGAAGTTCATGAGGGATTGAATCAACAAAAGGCAACGTCTCATCAAAAACATGGACGAAGAAAATATCACCGAAATGATGATAGAAGGGATGAAACACGTTATGCATAAATAAATGTCATCAATACCATTGTTGTTGATCCACCAGATGGGGATCACTCAGGGGACTCAGATGAAGAGGTTCCTGCTCAGGAAGTTGTATGCACAGACAAAAATGAAGAAGGTGTGCGTACACAAAATCAAAGGTTTACCCAGAATTTGGGTGTTCCTTCAAATAACCCACTTCCCTCTCTCTGAATTGGATCAAACAAGGGGAAGGGAAAGAATCGGGTTACATATCCCTCCTCTGGAGAAGGCCAATCACTATCTCTAGGGAAAATATTTGCACAGCAGGAGGAAGAAATGAAAGAATTGAGGAGGTGGAATGTAGAACTACTTCAAGGTAGTCTTCCTCTTAAGCGTGCTAGAGTCAGTCAACCATGGTAATTTGTTGCAGCTACTGAGATGGATCAAGAATATCCTCCTTTATTAGTACACCCTCACAGGTCTAATCCTATGGGTCAAGTGCAACAACAATTTGCAGTGCTGCCATCAGTTGCAGTACCAGCTTCCATACCTATCCAGACTCCAGTCATGGCACCTGCCCAAGTCCAAGTTCAACTGGATGTTTCTCAAAAGTTAATAACTACCATTGAGTCATTAAAAGCTTAGTTAGAGACTATGGAAGGGAAGCGTGTGCAGGTTCAACCGGAAAAGAAAGCTTACCTTGAATGGATAGATTCAATCTCTCCTCCATCAAATTTTGGGACCCCTGTATTCCTTATTTTCAATGGATCAGGCGACCCTAAACAACATTTGACGCATTACGTTTCTTGTTGCGATCCTATGATGGGAGCTCCGGAGCAGCAAGAAGTAGTGAAACTCGGATTCTTCGTGCGAACCTTACAAGGACAAGCCTTTGTCTGGTACAGAAGTTTGAAATCCCTGTCAATTACCAGATGGGAAGATCTCCGTCAAAGATTTCTTCTTCAATTCAGCTCAACTTTTCCAAAGACAATAGTTTTCGATCTTAAAAACTGTATGCAAAGGGAGAATGAAAGAGTCTCTGATTTCATTGCTTGCTGGAATGGATTAACATATTCCTTGAGCTTAGCTCTCCCTTATGAGGAACTATTGTCAATCTGTGTGGCAAATCTGCATGACGAATTACGCACACCACTGATCCCTGTGAAATACAAAGGTGGGTTTCGAGACCTTACATCAATATCTCAAAAAAATTAATATTCTCTTATATAGACTAAGTCTAAATCTCATATAATTCTATCAGCTCCAGGAAGGAGAATGGGTAAAGAAGAAACTGCTACAATTATGCTTAAACAAGCACCTGTACCTGCTTCTAACTCAAAACCTTCATCTTTTCGAAGGGCTACACCTCCTGAGCGCCAACAAAAAAGGCCATTTCGTCAAGACAATAAATAAGAACAATGATGAGAAAAATTTGAGGACTTAAAGAGAAAAACATACTCTTTCCGAAATGAACAAGTTCCTAGTTACTCCATTTCGGCCCTAGAGAATAATTTGGTTCAGCTGCCAAAGCCCAAGAGGCCAAACAAGGAAGGAGTTGAAGACTGTCCCAATTATTTCCCCTTTCATAAAATGTTGTGGCATCCCATCCAAGAGTGTTTTGTCTTAAAAGACCTCCTTCAAAATATGGTCAACTCGGGACAAGTCAAACTGAAAGTCTCTTCATCCCAGGTATCATGTGTCACTGCTACAGTTCCAGAGGAGGAAGGCGAGTGGAAAGAAGTCAAAAGAAAAAATGAACAAAAATATGATGATTGGATGGTTAGAAAGAATATCAACCAAACGCATGCTATTTTGTGAACACAATTGAAGAAACCAATTGTACCTTCTGCCATGAATGCCGCAACAAAATCCTCTTCAGAGGGAAATCCTCAAAGAAATGGAATGATTCAAAGAAAGAAAAAGAATCCAAAGAATATGAGTATGTGTCAAAACCTAAGTTGTCTTTGACTTTGGAAGAATTCATGCCATCTACTTCAAATAAACAGGCACCGTCCCACCAAAAGGAACAACGTAAATTGGCTAGTCAGGTAGAATCCTCATCGGATGAAGAGTTGATTTTTGGTTCTGTTAATATGATTCAATTAACAAATCCATATTCCAGTCACAGTTTTGATTTCGATGAGCCTGAATTCCCTGTATCAAATAAATTAATCAGAGGAAGTTCCAGAGGCTCAGGATACAAGGGAAGATGTGGATCTTTTAGAATCCACTATTCCAATTCTAACCCTGCTAGAACTGTGTACGTAGCAGAAACTCGTGGTAGAGCCCTTCAACGAGCTCAACAAGAACAAGCATGTTCTTCCACCAATAGCAAATTCAGTCCTGGCATAGTTATTTTGGAATACAGGTTTAAGGTTATATCTTCTTCATCTCTGCAATTAAATAGACCAAATTGGTCTAATCTTCCAAATCCAGGAGTATTACCAACTCCTATCCCTGTACAAGATGCATCAAATTCCAAAGAATCAACTTCCAAGGCACCTGTTAAACCACATGTTCCTATTGGGAAATGTAGAACTCTGGATCAAAAGTATGATTTATTGAAACACTTGGCCCAAGTACCAGCCATGTTATCAATTCTGGATGCTTTGAATCTATCAAAAGATCTTCGGGAGGCACTCATCGAGGCTTTTTCAAGTCCTCAGGAGTTTGAAACTGAAATTACTGCAGCTAAAGTCTATCACATAAAGAATAATACTATATAATGCCATGAAGAATATATTTTACTGATGAAGATGAATATTATGTTGTGCATGGGAATATTAGACCTTTGTACTTATCTGGCAAGGTCAATGGCGTAGACATCCGAAGAGATTTCATTGACAATGGTTCAGGAGTCATACTCATGCCCATTCGTACACTTCATCGATTGGGCCTCAGAGAATCTGATTTATCTCCTTCTACCATGATTTTATAAGGAAATGATAAAAATTAACAAGAAAAAATGGGCAAAGTTACACACAGAACTTAGTTTGGAGATCTTGTATCCAATTCAGATTTCATGGTTGTTGATCAAGACTCAGCCTTCAACATCCTGTGTGGAAGACCCTGGCTACATCAACATGTGGCTATCCATTCATCATACCATCAATGTCTCAAATATTGTTTTTATGGTAAATATGGGACATTTTATGGTGATAAGGCGCCATTCAAGACATGTGAGTCTCAATACATTGAGGTGGAATTCTATCACATAAAGGGAAGGGAGAAATCCAAAACAAAGGAGATTACCAAAATTAATGCTCCATATGGTTTGGAAAATATTCTAGTAAATCCATTTGTGCATGTGAGTACAAATTATGTGTTGCCTATCATTCAAATTGACAGGATAGACCCAAATCAAAATACTCTTATGGAAAGATCCATAATGTCAATTATGGCAATCAAGCCAGAAACATGGAAGAAATTGGTGATTCTCCAAGCAGTGATGAAAGCCCAAATGGTGACGTCTTCATTTCATTTTCTGAAATCCAACAAGTATATACTTCTCTAATTAGGCCAGAAGAAGTTATAACAACATCATAGGTGAGCAATGATGTCGATTCTCAATCCATCGTCTCCTCTTTATTACCCAAAGAAGACCCTTCATCATCAATCAGGTTGGAAATGGAAGCTTCTTCTTCAAGATGTGAAAATTTTGAAATATCTTATGATCATGAAAATTATACTTTATCATCTACTATGAGAGTAGAAATGGAAGAAATAACACATGATGAAGAAGAAGAGTAAGATCTCAGAGATACTCCTCCAGCATTTGAAGAGGGTATCTCTACCACTGTGGATGAACTCAGAGAAATAAATCTGGGTACAAAAGAAGATCCACGCCCCACTTTAATCAGTGCGTCCATGACTCTTGAGGAGAAAGAGATGTATATTTCCTTTCTAAAGAAAAATAGAGTTATATTTTCTTGGAACAATACATAAATGTCTCGAGCTTGATCCTGATGTTTCTACTCATCATTTGGGTTTACTAGAAGAACATCGAGGATTTAAGCAAGCCGCGAGAAGAACACACCCAACTTAGGCTTACCAAATTGAAGCTAAAGTGAATAAGCTTATCAAAGATAAATTCGTCAGAGAAGTTCAATATCCCAAGTGGTTGGCTAATATTGTACCTGTAAATAAGAAGAACAGACAAATTAGAGTTTTCATCGATTTTAGAGATATTAAACGGCATTGTCCTAAGGATGATTTCCCAGTTCTGATTACAGAACTATTAATTGATGAAACAGCTAGCTATGAAGCACTTTCCTTCATGGATGGATATTTCAGATATAATCAAATCTGAATGGCCCCAGAAGATGAGGAATCCACAGCCTTCACAGCCCCTCAGGGTGTGTTTTTCTACTAGGTAATTCCCTTTGGCTTAAATAATGCAGGCGCTACATATCAGCGTGCCATGAATAGTATCTTCAAACCCTTTCTAGGGAAGTTTGTTGAATGCTATGTAGATGATTTGGTGGTTAAATAAAAACAACGTTCTAATGACTTGGATGATTTGGAAGTCATATTCCGCAAGCTTCGACAACATAATTGGAAGATGAACCCCTTAAAATTTGCTTTTGGGGTAACCTCAGGAAAATTTCTCAGCATTGTTGTACGCTATCGTGGTATTGAAGTTGATCCTGAGAAGACAAAGTCAATCCTTGGTAAGTCACCTCCTCTAAATTTGATAGAATTAAGAGGAATTCAAGGACACTTAGCCTATATTAGGCATTTCATCGCCAATTTGGCTGGAAAAAGTTTACCCTTCACCAAATTGATGACGAAGGGAGTCACTTATCAGTGGACTGAAGAATGTCATGAAGAATTAAATATTCTCAAGAAATACCTCTTGAGTCCACCGGTACTCATGCCACCTATTGAAGGAAGACCACTTATCCTCTACGTGACAGCTCTAGAGAGATCATTGGGTTCCTTTCTTGCTCAGAAGAATGACGTTGGGAATGAAAACAGCCTCTACTATCTCAGTCGGACTATGCTTGAAGCAGAAACCCGGTATTCAAATATTGATAAGTGCTGCCTGTCATTAATCTTTGCAGTTCAGAAGTTGAGACATTACCTGCAATATCACGAGGTCCAATTGGTATCTCGAAATAACCCGCTCAAATTCATCCTTAGTCGTCCAATGCTTACAGGAAATCCAGCAAGGTGGGCAGTTATTTTTCAGCAATTTGATATTCAATATGTCTCTCAAAAGGCAATAAAGGGCCATGCTCTGGCTAATTTCCTGGCTGAACACCCTTCATTGGAAGACACATCTTCAGATATTGAACTCCCTGATGAGGAAATCTTCTCTATTAAAGAAAGTACACAGGCATGGGAAATGTATTTTGATGGTGCTTCCAGAATTCGAATAGGGAGGAAAATGGAAAATTATAAATTCAACAAAGTTGTCTTAGGAATTGTGCTCATTTCTCCAGAAAAGGCAGTGTTACCTAATTTTTTCTTATTGTGGGAAGGTGGTACCAATAATGAAGCAGAATACTAAGCTCTCATCGCAGGCTTGGAATTGGCGCTTCAAGCACAAGTGAATCACTTAAAGGTGAAAGGTGATTCAGACCTGGTAATCAAACAAGTCTATAGGGATTATGCCATTAGAAAAGAAGAACTAATCCCTTTGTATGATTACGTCAGAGAGTTAATGGTGGAATTCCCTTTGGAACTGACATTTTCTTATGTCCTGTGATCACAAAATGCTCAAGCTGATGCACTGGCTAATATAGCCACAGCTCTGGAAGATCTAAATCGGGACGAGACAACCACTAGTATTGCCCACCGTCGTGCAATTTCACCTTATGTTCGAATCAGAACAGAGGAAATTAATTAAATTAGTCCCACTCCTGAACCATATGGTCATATTATAGGATAGATGTCACCTATCAGGGAATACCTTCAAAATGGAACACTTCCACATGATAGAGCCGAGAAAGAACAAATCCAGCAACGTGTGGTCAATTTTACTCTTTATGATAGCCTGGATCACCTAGAGAAAATTCTCTACAAATGTGGTTTTGATGGAGTTCTCTTCAAATGCATTGATGGTGAAGAGATAATGGTTGTCATGAAAGAAGTGCATGCAGGAGTCTGTGGTGCCCACTAGTCAAGACATAGACTGTCTGATCAGATTCGAAGGCTTGGATACTTTTGGCCTTCAATGATACAAGATTGTGTTGATTTCACAAAGAAGTGTCATTCATTCCAACTTAATTCATCATTATCTAATGTTGCTTTATACAGATAAATACTCGTGGCCATTTTCCATATGGGGAATGGATGTGGTGGGACCTTACCCTTTAGCTACGGGCAAGCAGTTTAAGTATATTCTTACTGCTACTGATTTCTTTTCCAAATGGGCAGAGGAAATACCTCTCAAGGAAGTCCGTTCTAAATGCATTGTTAGTTTCATCAAGTCTAACATCATTACCAGATTTGATGTCCCTCATACCATATTGATGGATAATGGCACCAACTTCTGTTCATCCGAGTTGAAGAAATTGTATCAAGAATACAACATCAAATCCAACCATTCATATCGGTACCATACAGCGGACAATGGCCAGATAGAAGCTTTCAACAAGACTCTGTCAAATATACTACAAAAGATAGTGGATAATGATAAGAAATCATGGCCTGATAAACTCTTTCATGATTTATGGGCTTATCGGACTACCACCCGCACTGCAACTCGATTAACTCCATATTCATTGGTACATGGAATGGAAGTAGTCTTGCCAATTGAAGTTCAACTACCCTCTCTCAGAGTTTCCATTTGTGATCAATCATCTATAGATGAACAATCTCAAAAGCACTTGAATGAATTGGAAAGATTATATAAGAAAATATTGTGCACTTTGCACCACTTGGAAGTCTATCAGAATTGAATAGCATGAGCTTTAAACAAAAAAAAGTTCATCTTCATTCATTCACTCAGGGAGAATTGGTATAAGTTCTCAAAACTCCAATGATACCAGGAAAGAAACCTCCCAAGCTTGAGCCAAAATGGGAAGGACCTTACTCAATACATAGGGTCTACTATAATGGAGCTTATTCATTAATCTCGATGGATGGAGAACTCATCACTACTCCAACCAATGCCAGATTTTTGGAGAAGTATTTTGTATAAACACAAAATATATCATCCATGGTCCGGTATGACCTTAAACTGCACCACCATCCAACAAGATGTTAAAATGCATCATCAAAGGTCCATTAATATGACCCTAAACTATTTTTACATACGTCCAACATGATGTTAAACTGTGTCCCCTTCATCATCCTTGCTATATGACGTTAAACTATACAACAACGATGGTCCGATATGACCTTAAACTGCACCGCGTCCAGCAAGCTGTTAAACTGCATCATCAATGGTCAATGCATATGACCCTAAACTATTTTCACATACGTCCAAAATGACGTTAAACTATGTCCCCTTAATCTTCCTTGCTATATGATGTTAAATTATACAACCACAATCCATACATATGACCTTAAACTATTTGTATTCCTTTCGTCTCACATGACGTTAAACTGTGACGTCCTAACTACATGATGCTAAACTGTACAGAAGTCCCTTACGTCCAGCATGACATTAAAATACATCATCCATGGTCCATGCATATGACCTTAAACTATTTGCACTTTCGTTCAAGATGATTCTAAACTGTATCATCCCTTTTTTGTCCAACATGACGTTAAACTGTGAAAACGCCCCTTACGTCCAGCATGACGTTAAACGACATCATCAATGGTCAATACATATGACCTTAAACTATTTCTGTTACATTCATCCAACATGATGTTAAAATATTAAAAAAGTCCCTAATACGTCCAACATAACGTTAAATGGTGTATTCTTTTGTCCGTACTGCATGACATTAAACTGTACAGTCATCTTTTTGTCCAACATGACGTTAAAATGTGTTGTCTCCATCGTCCTAACTACATGACGCTAAACTATACAGAAAGTCCTTTGATATGTCCTACATGAAATTAAACTGTACTTTGTCCCTGCTACATGACAATAAACTATGCAGCACCAATAGTCCTAACTGCAAGACTTTAAACTACATAGTCCCTTTATATGTCCTACATGACATTAAACTGTGCATCGTTAAGGTTGTTGTTACTTCTTATTTCTCACACCGAGTATGACTCACATGAGATTATAGAAAACCTCAACCATAACACTCTCTCTGGGCTACTAACCATGTGTAAGTCCCAACAACATCATTTTTTAGGTCGTTGTCCCCAAGAACAACTTGATCATTAATTCATTCTTTAATTGAATTACGCGAACTTTGATCCTTGCCTTCCAGTCTAGGTACATAGTAAACCTCCCAAGGTTCAATCCCAAAACCAATCTCTTCACATCGATTCACCTCCATCTCATACGATGTTGATTCGTGAAATTTCCCCTAGAATCAATATCTTCACATTGATTCACTTTCGTCCTTGTTATACGACGTTAAACTATATAGCACTGTTTTTTCCAGTGTGACAATAAACTAAAAATATTCTTTAATACCCTCACCTAAGAGGGAACCATTATTTACATTGATTTTTCAATCATGTTTCATTTCAATGACTATGTGCATACATGGAAATGCCCAAACATTTTATCTTGTGTTAAACCATCATTGCACTAAAGTCCCTTTTCACCCTTCACATGTACGAACCAAATTTGTACAGAGGGTATTTCTAGAACTATATGGGCTTGATTACCATCCTTATGGGATATGTAGGAACGTTTGAGTGTCTCTCGAATCCATCCCCAAGTCTTTTGGGCCTAAAACCAAATTCCACTTTCAGTCCCTAGGCGGAAAAGTCCCCATGAAAACACACACTGTGTATTTCTTATAATGGTCCAAGCTCCATGACCCTAAACTAAGATCTCTAATCCTTTTGTCCCACATGGAATTAAACTGTAGTTTAATAACTACGTATGGCTTGATTCCCATCCTTATCAGATACGTAGTGAAGTCCAACATTTCAATTCAGGACCCAGCCACAACATGATTATGGTTTGAATCGAACTGTGTATCTCTGTATACATTAGACAATACCCATATTTATGTGTCATAATCTTAACCTTAAACATTTTCATGTATTCATAACCCTTTTATTGACTTTTAGTCACAAAAATGTCAAATTTCTGAGAGTTCATTTACCTGACTATGCAGTACGTTCCCTTAGGTGGCCTTGCATAAATAGTCTCCATAATAGATTTGTCAGCCAAAAGATACTATTATCTGACTATGCAGTCAATGCCTTTAGGTGGCCCTGCATAATTCAACACCCTAACGGGTTTATCAGATACTCATAACTTCATTATTAGGAAGAAAGACTTTTTTGTCATTATTGGTCTTAAATTACTGTATGTAGGGATCCACAAAAAAATATCCATCCTTAACATATTTTTCTCATATCCTTTTTCATTATCTGAAAGTATTCAAGACTACAGTTTATATTCTCCTTCCCTATGTTTGTGTCAGACCTTCGTAGGAGTGATATCAATCTAGTTCTTTGATGATCTTGTTTGGAAATATCTTCTCCATATTCAAGTACCTATTTCCATACAACAAACTCTATAATTTGGAAAATTTGAATCTACATAAACTTTCACTGACTTTTTAACACTAGGAAAGTAAAATTTCGAGAGTTCTATTTCCCGACTATGCAGCACGTGCCCTTAGGCAGCCTTGCATAAACAGTCTACATAACAAACTTGTTAGCCAAAAGTTTCTATTTATTTGACTATGCATCCAATGCCCTTTGGTGGCCCTGCATAATTCAACCCCCTAACGGGTTTGTTAAATAATAGTAACTTCATTCTTAGAAACTACTACTTCTGATGCCATTTAGATCTTTTTGATATCATTCCTCAGATTCAAATATTCATAAGCCATAGTTTACATATTTTCCCTCATACTTGAGTATGGTAATATGTTTTCAGATAAATTGTCAAAGAATTGAGTCAATTCTAATTCATTTGGTCAAAGATATTTCGACCTTAAACATTAGCCTCTTTATGTTCGACATAAATGACTTTAAACTACCGAAAAAAGACAAAGGAAATCTGAATAAAAGTCAAGTTCCAGGTCACTAAACATGCATTTTTTATGATTTAGGTAATATTGAGCAATAAAAAGGTTCAAAGTTTGTAGGGTAATTTATAATAATCCAAGTAAAAATCAAACTATGCTTACTAGGCCCATTGGCTTCGGTAAAATTTAATGTAGGTAACAGGAAAATAGGTGCACAAATGATTAAAGGTGAAAAAGTTCTTCATTTGATGCACAAGGATTAGAAGGACATCCACAGATTGGAGTCTCTTCTCTTTTCCAGAAAATTACAAAAGGCTGTCGACATAAGTCTTCAATTGATGAACCGCATCCTAAGCTTCATCAGTAGCTACTTGAAGCTTATGCACTCGACCAACTTCACACTTTTCAGCCTGATGGAGTGATTTCTTGGCATCCACTATGGTCTTCATACCATTCGTTTGAACTCCCTCTAGTGAATTATTGAGTTGGTCAGGTTCCCTAGTAACAGCATCTAACTGTTGTGGAAGGTGCATCTTCTGGATGAGTTTTTCTTTGATCTTATGCTTCAGCTCCTTCATCTTGGCAGCATAGTCAGCCTTAGCTCAGGATACCACAGCCTCAAATTCGCCGATGTTGACTGAAAGTTTCACCCTGGTCAGATCTTCGTGACACTTTTGCTCTTTCTCCCTCCTGAAGATGACTTGTTTCACCGTGGTATGGATCTCTTGGTATCCAAAACTGCCAAGTCCAAGAATTATAAACTGGGACAACAATAGGGAAATCCATAATTAAATCTATTCTAAAGGCACCTCAGATATGATTTTCTATATGTTTTTCCATGCCTTGCATCGTGATAAGCTGAGTGCCTTAAGCACCTCTGGGTCTGACTCAACATCATCATCACAGGGGGCATGTAATCTGAGATTAATGTACTTAAGGAAGTGCCATGCTCTACTTCTTCCCCCGTGACCCTGGTTGCTTCACCTTCTACTGCTGTTTGGACGGAAGTTGAGACCTCACCTCCAGTTCTTACCATTGAAGTTGATATCCCTGTTTGATCAATTAAAAGTATGGTTAGTTTCATAGAATAATGGAAGTTGGATGTCTATCTTGGAAACTCAGTCCAATAATTACCTAACAGTAGATCAGCAGCTTGAGAAGACTCCTCCCCATCTTTCCCAGTTTCAACAGGATCTTCATGATGGGTCTCATGAGGGTTTACTGGGTTTAGCTCCACTTGAGCTAATTTTTCTGCAATGGTATGGTTGACATCAATGTCCACACCCTCTTTAGGAATTGGCAGTTCAACAGCATCTATGGATGGAACTACATATTATTTTCAGTCATGATTAGAAGTGTAAATTATTAGATAATTTACTGGGTGAAGGATAACACTCATGCCCAAAGTCTTATAAATCACATGATAATCTAGCATGATCATAAAATTCTTCGAAAGACATGACACGATTCATCATTTCATCCAATGATATTTCAGAATCCTAGTTAGTCTCACCAGTGGGAGAATTTGATGTATCCTCTTGGCGACCCTCATTCTGCGGCCCCTGACCCTGAACAACTTCTTCAGGAAGGATGACAGATTCAGTTGCTGCAGTCGCCAATGATTCTGGTGCAGGTTCTTCTCTACTTGTAGCAGCAGCTGGAGCAGTGCTGGGAATAAATGTTTGATCTTTTTCAGAAGAATCCAAGTCAGCCTGAATTTGCATTTGTTCCACAGCACCCTCTGTGGTCCTTATGGGAGGATCAGTCCTTTCCCTCAGAGTGGAAATTGAATAAGCCCCTGCAATCCCCAGAAATATGAGCAACCTTTTCATGGGTATAGACTCATGATTACCCGAAGGAATTACCGCTGCTAATGAAACGTTTAGCTGTGGACTTCCTCCTTCATTGCCTTTTCTTCTTTGGTTTTTTGGGAGTATTGGAAGTCTCAATTATTGGCAATTGAATTGGAAAACGGAAGGCTATGTCCAACTTCTCATTAATGTCCTGCTGGCCTCGAGATATTTCGCCCGGTTCGCGAGGAGAATTAGCAGCAACCCCAATGGGAGTACCACCAGGACTATACTGTGGAGGAGGAACCTCAGTTCCTTTCTTTTCAAGATACAAGATGAAGAAAATAACTCCCTTAAGTAACAAATCTTTGACTGGAATCAAGTTGCAAATAAAATAAGGAAAGAAAACTTACATATTCAGGAGCCACATAATCATGCCACTCCTCATCTCCAGAACCACCATCCCCCTCAGTGGTGCCACGATCAATCATTTCCTTCACCTGCCTCGTGATAGGAATGGACTCATCAGTGGAATATATGAGCATTTCCATCTCTCTGATGTAAACCCGAACTTCATTGGGGTTATCCTCATATTGGATATCTGTAGAAGCCAGAAGATTCCCTATTCCAGGATGTTGTAGGCCCTCACACAAATCTATCCAGGCGGCCTCAGTACCATAATATAAACTCTGCCATAACTGGACAACCTGTGGTCTTAGATAAGAAGGCTGCGAGGAAGGTCCTACAATATTTGACTTCAATTTCTTCCCAGCTCCTGCAACTGCAGATAGAGAATAAGAAAATAAGACTTATTGCTTTATAAAGTAGCAGTGATTAAATTACCACAATGAAGTAACTAACCAGGAGTTGATGGAGTAGGTCTCTTGATTCTAACTGGAGGATTATATTGGGCACAAGGTCACTTTGCCACTTGTTGTGCCTCATCATCCCCATTATGGGAATCCGGTGAATCAGTCCTAATGGAGGAGTCTGGTGAATCAGCTTCAGGTGGGGAAGCATCACCTTCATGAGGGAGGGTTTCTTTATCTACATTCCTCTTCCTTTTCCCCACCTGATAAACTGGGTGATTCAGTATCCCTTTTTGGTATGATTCTATCCAGTTCTTGGCATAATATGTAGTCTAGTTAGGTGCCATTTTTTCAATAGGTAGGTCAAATACCGCCCCAGTCTTCTCCCTTGACGTCAGTAGCCATAGTTGCTATGAAACCATCAGATGTTTCTATAACCTGATATATACTGGGGGAGATACAACAATTTGTTGTAGATGCTTGAACTGATGTGAAAATATATATGGAGCATAGGCCTCACATATAATTTCTACATCAACCCTGGAAACTAGCACACCATCTCTATAAGCTAGCATGTATGCCCTCAGATCCAAATGGGTTGTTCGATCATCAACAAACTAGCCGGTTGGTGGATTTTTATATGGAAAGAAGTTAAATTCCTTAAACATGCTCATCCTCACTTTCATGTCATAGGCATTAACATCTAATGGAGTAACTCCAGATAATTCTTTCACTGATGGCCTGAAATAACTTCTAGGAATTTGTAATCCATTATGTACATTGTAAGTCCTGAAGTGAGTGTCAATCCATCCCCATAAAACATGGAATGGTCCCACTATTCTTAAAGGAGATTTACCCATGAAGATATGAAGTAAACTCCTGTGAATCTTTGCTAAAATGGGGGTATCCAACTCAACCATTTTTCCCTTAGCCACCTTTGCCACAACGACGAAGGTCGTTGGCCTGACGCCTCCCTTCGAATCCCTAACTGGAAAGAGATAAACGCTGAGCCACAAAGCCAAGAAGCCCGCCTGACTAGTCTTCTCCGGGATCTTTCGATTCACCTCATATCCCCATTTCTCAAACTCTCCTGCTTCTAGAGTTGGCCAAAATGTACCAAGAGCACCCCTCTTCTTAGGTTTTGGGTAGCTGGTAGGAAGTTTGGGCCTCTTATCCTTGGATTTATTTTTCTTGGATCCTTTCTCCTTCAGCTCCTTCTCCATTGGCTCCTTCTCTTTCTTCTCAATAAGAAATAAATTCATCCACTCCTCCGGATGAATATCCTTTCTAAAATGAGTTAATGAGGTCTCTGAACTCTTGAGCCTATGGAAGATCTTAAATAATTCCTGAGCTAAAGCAGGAGTCTTCTCTGAATCATTCCAAGTCACCTTGGGAGGAATGAATTCATCATACATATCGCCCAAAATTGGAGCCCTTGAGATCTTGTGGACATCCCACATACTGATACCTACTTCTCCATGAGTTAGATGGAAAGAATTAGTTTCTGGGCTCTAGTGGCTGAGTATCTGCGGCACAAAGTTATCATGTCTATAAACATATGTTTTCCCAACCCAAATAGCTTCGTATATCGCCACTCCTTTCAGATCCTCGACAAACTCTAAACAGGTTTGTCGCACCCAGTATGCCCACATCCAAGTTGGCTTCACACCTCCCCTAGGACGGAAGTCCCAAATTTTCTTCCAGCCTTTGGATTGATCCATCTGAAAATTTCGGAAGATTGAAGGTTAACAATGTGGTCACAACTCAGGCGTATGAGGTTTCAGGTCTAGAGTAGAATGGATATGATGCGTCATGTGGGCCTTTTCCACTATTCGAGCACTTATAAATACTCCTCCACATGAGATATTTGCTGAAGCAATGTTGGTATAATTTTGAAACCACGAAAATGGGAGATAGTTCTTTGCTTCTAGAATAGTAACTTCTCGGAGATGACCAAAGCCATACAATGGAAAATAGATGCTTTGGGGGAAGTTGCGATGATATTTCTTCAGATACTTAGCCAAATCTGGAAGAGTGCTACTTTTGACGGTATAATAATCGTGACCAATGATGTTCATTATATAATCAATCCGCTTGCTAGCCAGTTCATCAGTTATTCCAGTTCTAAGAGCCATTGATTCTGCAAAAAAGTTTAATAAATTAGCTTTTAATTAAGTTGAATTTTAATAAAATTTGTGAAGGAATTTCAAAAAATGTCAAAGGCATTAAGGCACGCAAGTCTAAAGCTTGGCACGCAAGTATAGATGTGTCGCGCAAGTGTTAAGGTGCTGCACAAGTTTTTGGCACCCAAGTATCACCGCGCAAGTCCTATTACCTTGACAACAGTGCGGTAGTGAAGAAACAGCGGAAAATGAGCGACTTGCACGGCGAAGAGGACCTGCATGGAGAGAGCTCGAAAATCCGGAAATCAGATGCAATGCGTGGAAAATGACCACATATTTATAGGCCAGGCGGCCCACCTGCGCGCTCCATCCAACATGCTCCAACCCTGCGTGACTCGAACCTGTGCGCCAAGTGTTGCGCCCTGAACACTTGCGCGCCACCTTTCATTTAGTTTTATTATTTTCCTCAGAGTCACATCCTCATTTCTTTCGGATCCAACTCTGAGGGGGGACTTTTGTTGATTCTCCTTTTCATCACATTGTCTAAAAAAATGGAAACGGATATGACTTAGCACAAATCGATTCATCCTTTGAAAAAATCATCAAAAATCAACAAAGGCATGAACAAGGCTTCAAAAGCCCAAGGGTCGCACAAGTTCCCTCACTGTCGCACAAGTATACTTGCCCGCCACATAATGGTCGTGCAAGTGACTTGCGCGCCCTAAAGGATAACCACCCGAGGTCTTCTCCAGCCTATAAATAGACCCTGTGGGCCCCCCCATTTCAGGGAGGAACTTTTTTCCAGAATTCACATATAGAGCTCTAAACGCCCAAGTCTCTTCTTCAGGTCTTGTGAACTCTTCTAAGGTAATTGTTTACCTAGAATGGAATGTTTAAAATAGGAGGAGTAAGGTCTAAGTGTTAGAATTCACTAACACTTGCATGCCTAAGTGTTTTACCCTTAAGGTAAATGAACACACTTGTGCGCTGCCCTACTTCTTCATCAGAACTTGTGTTCCATCTTCTGGAAAGCCTTTAGGGATAATACCAATGGTTTGAGCCATGTCTCGCCCAAGTATTACTCAAAGACTGAAAATCGCGCAAGTACC
This sequence comes from Viscum album, assembly GCA_963277665.1. Lineage (NCBI taxonomy): Eukaryota > Viridiplantae > Streptophyta > Magnoliopsida > Santalales > Viscaceae > Viscum > Viscum album. The sequence goes on from OY728148.1 coordinate 1,815,183,555, forward strand.
CATGTGTCGCACAGGTATACCTGCATGACTAGGACTTACGCGCCCACGCAGTACCTACGCGCCTGCCTGGAATTGCGCGACCCTACCTTTTTGGGTGCCTTTCCTGCCCACTTAACCCCTCTTATGCCATTCCACTTCTCTTATTCAAGATTCAGTCTTCAAGACACTCTTCAAAGCCATTTATGGCATGATTTCTTGATTTGGATTCCTTATCTGAAAGGAACTCCATGGAACATCTCTCAAAAATCTAGTGATATATAGATCTTTATGTCACTAAAGATTGAGATTTAATTCATTCAACCTCATCCTTTAAGATGAGATAATCCTTAATATGGGCTCCTTTTCAGGAATAAGACCCAGTCATAAGTCTCAAATATGGGAATCCCCCTCAGGAGTGATCCCCAACCATAATTCTCTTATCCTGGGCCTCCTTTTTAGGAGTAAGCCTCAGTCTCAAATATGGGCATCCTCCTCAAAAGTAAGCCCCAACCATAATTCTCTTAACCTGGGACTCCTTTTCAGGAGTAAGCCCCAGTCTCAAATATGGTCATCCTCCTTAGGAGTAAGCCCCAACCATAATTCTCTTAACCTGGGACTCCTTTTCAGGAGTAATCCCCAGTCTCAAATATGGGCATCATCCCCAGGAGTAAGCCCCAACCATAATTCTCTTAACCTGGGCCTCCTTTTCAAGACTAATCCCCAGTCTCAAATATGGGCATCCTCATCAGGAGTAAGCCCCAACCACAATTCTCTTAACATGGGCCTCCTTTTCAAGAGTAAGCCATAGTCTCAAATATGGGCATCCTCTTTAGGAGTAAGCCCCAAGTCCCTTAATTTTTCATGTCCCTTAAACTGGGCCTCCTTTTCAAGAGTATGCCCCAGTCCTAATTTCTCTTAACCAGTTCTAATTTACTTTTGATTTGGGGATTCTTTCTCAGGAGTAAACCCAATAATAAGTCCACTCTTAACTTGGGCATCTTCCTTAGGAGTAAGCCCCAAGATTAGAGTATCCAAATCTCCATAAAGTACATATACCTTTATGGACCCTGTTTTTGGATTTCTTCCCTGAAGTAAATCTTAATACTCATCTATTTTTGGCAGTCATAAACACATAAGCCCCACATCATTGCATATTTTGTGTAACAATTTTATGGTTTCACCAATACCTCTTGTTTCTCCCACCGAGCATGACTCATGTGATCTTAGAGTGTAAAATTAATCATTACTTCTTTCTTTGAGCCAACAATCATTCATAAGCATCATACTCCCTTATTCGAACTACGTGGGTTCTGATTCCTTTTCCAAAACATAGGATACGTAGGTATCCCATCAATGGGTATGATCCCAATTCTGAAATAAACCATGTACTCTTGAATGACAATAAACGTCAAGTGACCCACTGAGTGGCTTTAAAACTAGTATGGTCATCATAGTGACCAAGAGACTTTTATGTATTTTAAGGATACCATCAACTAAGAATGTCTAACAAATACAGATGATTCTTCATCGATGAAGAACCTCAAATACATATAAAAGATTCTATGAATTTCTTACATATCAATAATTGATTGTCAGACTAAAGGAAATCTCATTTTATACTTGGTAATGTAATAAGGACTCACGAACATAACCTAAATCTATAAAGAGAGTCCTGGAGTAGACAATAATTCCCCTAAAAAAGGTGTGATGAGTTTGACCTCCCATCCTCTCGACCAATGCAAATTCCTAAGCCTCATCATTCCACAACTAATAAGCACCTACCTGTGGAAAGTAGGTCCAAATGGATATGGAATCATTGGATGTTTCCTGTACAATGAACAAAACCGTTAGAAACTGATTGGAATGTTTGAACATTTAATCAACGAGGTCATCCCCGATTCCAGAGGGAAACAATATTATATTCTAATATTAGTCTATGTGTCATATATTCTATTGAACATAATGTTCTTATTTTAAAATCTCAAGGCTCTACATTCTATCCCCCTTAAATAAATTACGCCCTCACAATTCTATATTGGTCATCATATGTAGAACTTTGTTTGAAACCACATCTTAAAAAGAGTTGAAAAAACATCCCCTCCATAATAGTGAATTTAAAGTATGAAATTCATATAGAATAACACATAACTAGGTTTCTAAGTAGGAAAACATTTTTGGGAATTGAAGATATGGAAATGAAAGAAAAATGTAAAAAAAATTATAGAGAGTGATAGGGATAATTGATCACAAAAAATTAATGATCCATAAAATTATAATTATAAAGAGGCCTAAATTTTACATGAGTTATAAAAACATTTTTTTAATTGAAAATTAGTATACTATGACAATATTTTCATTTCATGTTCATTTTCATAGTATTTATAAATTGTTTTACCATATATACAGAGAATATAAGAAAATATAGTTACTTAATGTAATTTTATTTAATATCCCCAATTTCATCCTTTTTTGTTCTTAGATAAATTCCCACTTATTTTCTTACTCCAATAAATGAATATCCATACAAAATTATTATGGCTGAAGTACTAAGATTAACTCTTAATGGATCATAAAAAAATATCATTCATTCCTCCTCACTCTAGATAACATCCAAGAACAAAATGGTTAGCATGATTTATACAATAATAAATTAATTTCTATAACATCAAAAATTACCCCAAAGTACAAATTAATCCATTTAATAAATATCTAACCATAATACTTATCCAAAATATTTCTATCCAAATTCAAAGTCTAAAAATTTAAAAGGAAGATTGCTAAATTTCCAAAATCAACATAAAATTATATTCCCAAAACAAAGTGTCTCTTAATATCACATAAAGAATATAAAAATACCTATATCAACATAAAATATTAATACAAACATGCATGCTTCCAAAATAAATTCTCAAGTTATTTAATATATTCAATAAGTCTAAAAATTAAGTTAACTCAAGAAAAGATATCATAAACCATAAAATCACTACCAAATTTTTAGGTTACCATTAAAATCTTATAAAGATATCTTTATCATTATTATCTCAATATTGGGAATATATTAAGGGTTTTCTTATCCTCAATCATGTGTTTTCCAAAATGATCAACTTTTTACTAAAATGTTTTTTTGGCCGTCAGTACCATTCATCATAAATTTTCAAATCCAAAAATAAAAACTACTATAATAAAATACATATAAATTAAATGATTCTTATGATAATAATATCATTAATAAAATTATTCTAAAACATAACTCTTTAAATAAAATATTCAAAAACATTATTCATTCCACTTTGGTTGTATAAATAAAATAAGCATCACCTTGATCTCTTAGATTTTTAGGAGGAATATTTCCTCGATTATTGGGGAATTTGTTTGTGTAGTTCCTTATCTATTTAAAGTTGAAAAACTAAATATTTGAGATGTAAGATCCTATGTTTTAGACATTGTTGGGATTTTTGAATGGTTTTTGAACTTTTCATCTCCTGTATGGGCCATACCTAAAATTGTTCCCTAGAACATAATTTTGAGAGTTAGAACACTTAATAGTGTTGTTATTAGATAGGGTTTAAGGATGAAGAAGTGTATCAATAATTTGTAAAAGTTTAATGTGTGTTGTCCACTGAAACTCTCACTTTCTAAGAGAAATATCCAAGGGTCATGGATTTTTTAAACCATTAATCCCCTTAGGAAAAACTATGTCTCCCTATAAGGGGGTATCACACAATTTGTAAAACTATGGAAGGTGGGGCACATAGTTATGTGGATTTTCTGTAGTAAATTATAGTGGTTTCCACATCTGATTCTCATGGTTTTACAAACCATCTACCTCGATTCGTAGTTATTGCCACATAACCTGTACCACCACATGGTTGGGGTATGATTAGACTAAATTGTGTGGAAAAAATTATGTAGGGTATGGCTCTTGAGAAATTATAGTTTTGTGGTTGGCACACGGTTATAAAAACCAAATAGTCTAACCATGGATCTAATTAAATGGGGAAAATGATGATTATTTCCTCAAAAAATTTAAGGATTTTCACCTATTTCTCCTCCCCCATTTCTCTAATAGCACCCCTAGATGCTCGTAGCACTCCCTATACTCATCGATGAATAGCCTTTATCCCTTTTCAGAGAATAATTCCATTTAATTCAAAGTAATCCCCTAGGTAACTATAAGGATCCTCACACTTCTTTTATTCATTTATCTCTCCATACAGATTGCTAAGTTCATGTGAGCTAAATCCCCATATTTTCTAGATTTTTTTTGATTCTTATGAATTCTCCCATTCCTCTTAAATCAAATCCAGATAATGGATGGGTGGACTATCCGAAGAATGGGTTAGGTGGTCTAGTTTCTTTTATCTAAATTCACATTCATTTATAAATAATTTTCATTGTGTCACATGTCAGTTTTTTCCAATGCTTTACCCCTAGAACCAAAATACCTTTAAATAGTTATTTGTTCTGGACATTAAATGCCCTATTAAATTCTCATGTTATAATTAGGGGTCAATTATCTTAGTGTGATCCACCACTTGGGTGTTCCATGATTATTCCTATGGAACCCATTACACTTTATAAACTAAAAAACCCATTGGTGTTATTTTTTAGACTTTATCAAATGATTTAATTAATTAAAATGGTCAAATTGGAACCTTATAATTAGGCAAGCATGTTTTTATTAGTTATCGTCACTTGAGATGGAGTGTTAATAGGTCTGAAACCTCCCTTTAACCTTATTGTGTATAAAATAATTGTAAAGGATTAAATTATATTTGATTATGTGATAAGTTGTACGACACCTTATATAGACCTCTGTCATTGCTAAGTGAAATGGTAGAGACTTGGATTAAATAAATTTAATGAATTGATATGATAAATTATCATGACATTAACCATTTACCCTTGTCACTTGTTAATGAAAGGGTAATGGTCTAACAAAATAGAAATGATAATTTTACATGATAATTAAATTTCCTAGAGTATTTATAATAAGTAATGTGCCTACTATTATTATAGTGGACCTTTTTCCTTTTTAAGAGTGGTTAGAATTGATATAGCCTTGGATTATTGAGGGAATTACTTGAGCTATCAGAGGATTACACCCTGATTCATTGGGTCTATTACCAAGGGAGATACCCACCTTAGTATTGGTTCAATGTATTATATGTGAATGCATTTATTTTTTCTTGATAATTCCCTAGATCACTTTCCACTCCATATATATTAGAATTCCTCATAAACACTCATTGGATTAAGTTTAATGTCCTTGGGCATGAGACGCTAAGGGTTTACTCCTTAAGATCTAGATCATACTATGCCCAATATTAAATGGGATATGACTCCCCAAACTCAGTTATAATTATTATTGTGGAATGCTGAGGATTTATCCTATGGATTATACTTATACCCCTATGGCCAGACTACATGAGTTATTACTATGAGTTTGCTTGACCCTCTATGGTCTAGGATACTTTGGTTACACCATGGATCCCTCCTTATAATTATATTTATGTTTCATATGTTCCCTTTTTATACATGATTTATATAGGCATGTCTCCAATTAATATTAAATGGGAAACACATGATATTGTCCCTATATAGACATATAGGAACTAAACCTGGGGTCCACATTGATGTATGAATATCTTTGTAAATGAATTTCTTATTTATAAATAGCTTTTCATAATGGAAGGAGTGTAGAGAAATTCTGGATTATGGAGAAGCAGGTTTGGATGGAAAGGTGCCCTTGAGGAACATGAGACTGACATGTTATTTTTTATTATATACCGATTCATTTTGATATATCTTCACACATCTTATTTTTATTCATATACTGGATACCTTTAGACACCATTGGTGGTGGAATACTGAGTAAATCTCACACCCTATTTAGGACGTCATTGTACTGGGGTACCTAAAAATACATCATTGTTATAGGTTTAGTTTCACAATTCACACTTTTTCTTTTATGATTTATATATGGGAGTACAAACTACATGACTAAGCCAGAGCTTAGGAAGCTCATATAGATAGCCCTTTTCACCTTTTCCTTTCCCTTTTATATTGTTTATCTACACCTGATATATGTTTTTTTCTTATACATTGTGTCATATTCATTCATAATTACTCTTACATTATTATTTTTAGTTATTTTTTATTACCCTTCCTTTATTTGTTATTTATTATATTATACTTGTTATTGATCTAGAGGGTATATTATACCCACTATAACTCCATTAGAACCTTACTTCTAGTCGGCATCCTCTAGTGTGTGAGGAGCTATGCTTGAAGCCATGTGGCCAATCAGCTCAGGGCACCATTTTAGTGGGTCACAGATTGGGATGATATAAGTAGTTTTTTTCATACCAATGTAATCATAATCATTTTGGCCTTTTTCACAAGAATTTAATAAAAATATTTTTCCTTTTAAGCATGAGAAGAGGTGTTTTCTCCCACAAGTATCACAAGTTAGAAAATTCTTTTTTCCATTCTTCCCCTTGTCCATTTTTTATTCTATTATCCTTTTATTCTCTTTCTTACCATATAATAGATAAGATAGGTAAAAAAATTCTCTATCTTGATATCACATGATATTAAATAATTATATGACGAGAAAAATTAGGACAGTAGTGTCATTTGAATGATTCGATTAATCACATCAATGAAATGGTCAATATTTCTCTTTGGATAACATACATAGTTTGTGGCATGCCTTTCTAACTGTTTAAATATTGTTTCATACATGGATATATATTCGTATTCCTTTTGTCTTATACTTGATAATTTTCTCTTCATATCCACTCATTTCTCATAAGGAAAATAATTTTCTAAAATTATTAAATTAAAATATTTCCATTCCATTCATTATATTTCTTCTTCATCCTTAGTATTTTGAATCAATAACCACAATTGATCTATAACTCCTATGATATGATCTAATACCATGAAAAAATTATCACTTTCATTACTTCACAATGAAAGAAATATTTTCTCTAATGATCTTATCAATTTCTCATCTAAAAATGGATTTCAGTCCTATTAAATGACGGAGGTTTTTGATGTATGAAACATTCTAACATTGTTAAACAACAATACTGATAAAGAGGTTCTCTTTTTATTGGAAAGGTTATTAATCATAACCTATGTCAAATTCCCCAATATGGATATAATTTAATCTATTTCAGATGTATCTCCACCTCTAGCTTCATTTTTTTTCAAGAGAGAAACCTCTACATTGAGTACATGCATTGATACATTTCACATTCCTCTTGTGAGTCACCTTTTATAAACAATGGAATACACTATATTAGATCATAATCTGTTTAAACATAAAGTATTATCCAAAAAAATAGTGAAATAGATATCATAAATTAAAAAATTTATACTGGGATAATCTCCTAGTAAAAACATAGTTTCTTTCAAAAAGTTTTCAAATCATAAAAATATTTTCAAATAAATCATAATGGATTGTAAAGAAAATGTAAATTAACATAATTATATCCCTCAATATTGTAAAATTAAGTGTTTAGTCAGGCTAGTTTTTATGTACCATGTAATTCTCGAGTCAATCCCGATGTGCCTTTTTCAGATTTATTACCCCTTGGTACATCAATTCCAAAACCATGTGCAATTTTAGCATCCAAAAAGATATTAATTTCAAAGAAAAATAATATTATATCTTCCTTAATAGAATATTAATATGTTCTTCTATACATATAGTCAAATTAAATAATAGGTTTATGTTCTTTAATCTATGTTTTCCTAAGTCTAATTACCAAGGTTTCTAATAAGACTCCTCTAATACCAACTATAAATACCCTAACCATAGTATCTTAGAGCCAGGGATTTATTTATTACATTAAAACTATTTACAAAGAATTGTATCCCAAATAACCAAATAGTTTAATAGTCTTGTAAAACTATTTACATTCTTGAAACTCACATTAAAATTGAGAACATGAAATAAAAAATGTTTTTTCTTTGTTAACACCATATTTAATTTTATCATATCCTTTAATATCAATCACAAAACACTTCTTGGTATCCTAGAGAAAATAAATCATAAAAAATGGGTGAGTTATAATGCTAGTAAGGGTATATGTACAACAGAATCTATCCTGAGTAAATAAGGAATAATTAATATGGAATAGTAAATAACTTATGTGCATGCCATTCAATCAATTACTTGTGTATAAGATAGTAGGAATATGTCTTGATCAAATAATTTCATATAAATAATCACATGAGATTGAATCTTAACCATTGATATTATAATTATTGAATAATCACATGGGACATCAATAATTAATTTTATAAAAAAAAATTCATAACATCAGACATCTAAAACATTCTTTTAACTAATAGTGCTCAGATATGTATACCTCTAAGGAATCATGCTATGACAGCTTACATAAATGGGTAGGGTCTCAACCAAATACTTATGCTATTTTGTCTCATGAGACCTACTAATACACCGAGGGGCTCTATTAGGCCCATACAATCAATTATTAAGTCCAATTAATTCCTCATATGAAAGGGGTGAATCATAATTAACATAAAAATTCATATTTAAAAACAAGAATATGAAATGTAAATAATTACCATAATCAATAAACAAAATCATAAACCATCCAGACTAATATGGTGAATGGTAATAAAACTGTACATCCTTAATCAAACTAATCATTAACCATCCAAAGAAATTATAATAATTATATCAATACAATATATCCCCAGTGGATCATAATTACAACTAATGGTCTATATCGTATATAAATATAAATACTATTAAAATCCCACTTAAAACATTTTGGAAGAAAATAACTTTTTAAATTTGAAAATATATTTAAAACTAAACATTCAAAAATATTTTGTAAATAATTTTATTTTAAAATAACCATTGAAACATAAAAATTAATCATTACAAAAATTATGGGCCATAATGACAATAAATTCTGATCATGTTGTGCATTTTAAGACAAATATTTCATTCACATTTTTGGTAAATGCCAAATGGACCTTGTTTGGAAAAATACATCAGGATTCATTTAATTTTTTTTAAAAGTGAAACATGGGAAGATATTTCTTTAATAAATAATTTTTATATTGTTAAAAACATTTTTTAAACATTTTTTGAAAACATGGATTTGTATGGAAAATGATTTTGGACCGAACAAAGATATAAAGTCAGATTTTCTTAAAAAAAATATCTCAATCATTTTAAGTTACAAAGAGAGGTAAAATTGTAATATTTATTGAAACAAATTATTAATAACCATATTAAAAGAAAATATATTTATTTTAATAAATAACAAATAATTCCCCCAAAGGAGACTTAACTATAAACAATCCCGAATAATGATGAGATTTTGAAATACACACTTACAAATTTTGTAAGATTTAAATCATAAGCCCCATGAAAAAAATAACTACAAATGAAACATTAGATACAATGAAGATAAATATTTTCATGATAAAACATATCAAAAATTTCAATATATACATCACAAAAAGTAATAAGTGTTGAATATGGCATATGTCTTTTGAAAATAAAAATGAGATGAGAAAAAATTACCTTAGGTACAATTTCCTTCGTATGTGTTCAAAAATCATGAATAATAAACATTGGTTTATTAAAAATATATTAAATAAACATAATCATATATTTCATACCATATATGATTTATTTATAGTATGTTATTACTCATTTATTAACATTTCTTTCATAGAATCACTATTTTTTGTGATAATTACTTCGTTTTCGTGTTTGTTTTGGTTCAATAATTTCGATCCTTTTACTTTGAACACTGTTCTATAATATCTTTAATTTTTTCCATTATTTAAATATTATATATATTAATTATATTTTTAATTATAGTAAGTGATAAAATTTATAGAAAAAACAGATTACACCATTCAGGGAAACAGTAAGTTGTGGGTACACATGAACATTATTTCCATTTTTCTCAATGGATAGAATAAAAGGAAAATAAATGTTAATTAACAATTAAAGAATAATTAATATGTTATATATATATATATCATTTATTTTAATAAAATACATCCTTATTACCATCCATGTAAAAATAAATTGAAAAACATGTCATATCGCTACATGGAGGCGGTAGTCCACACGTACACACCAACGATGTTATTATTTTTCAAAGGATTGGAAGGTAATAATTTTTAAGTTATATTATATTTATATAAGTATTATTAGTTCATAAATATAACATATATGCACTAACATTATCCTCACCACCTTCAATGTAATGTTTAAAGGAAAAACGAATCACATCGCTTTGTGAGGCAGTAGTCGGCCGTACACACGAGCGACGTTATTGTATCCCTACAAAGAATGTTAAATAAGAAGGTACATGTGATATAATAATTAAAAATGTACAATAATGTCATAAATATCATAAAAATATGTTAAATCAATCATTATAAACATTATATAAATGTGGATATGGAAAACTAATTACATCGGTTCACGAGGGGGTAGTTCGTCGTACACACGATTGATGGTTTTGTTTCCCATTTGATAGAAGTGGAGATGAATACAAGATATTAAATTAACATAATAAAATCTAATTATATATGTGATATTTTTTTTATTATCACAGTTGAAAAATATTTAAAGAATGTGAAATAAGAAATAAAACAAATATGCACGTTAAGAATTTTACCTCATCATAATAAAAGCCCTTTAGGTTTATACCTAAAGCCTTCCAATATAGGATTTATGATACAAATAAGGAATACAGGATGTGGGTAGAAATATTATAAATATGTTGTGGTAGTTATCAGACCAAAAAAATGGTTTTTTAAGTGTGAATAAGAGAGAATATGGTGGTCTTTTATAAGTGGAGATAGGACACACTTGAGATTTTTTTAAATAATGGATTACACCCACATTTCTCGCATGAAAAAAGACTATAAAATGGGTTATTATATAAACTTATTTGTAATAATGTCTAAATATTTTAAAAAAAGGTTTTATATAAATTTTTGGGTCATTTTTAACCCTTATATTTTTAGTTTAACCCTTGGTAAACCCATTTTTACCTTAATCAAGGTAAATAATTTATAATTTTTTACTGTTCAATTTGACCAAAAATAGTGTTCGCCATATTATAAAATATAAATTATTATGATTAAAAATAGGGAATATATTTTTAGAAATATAATTCATAGAATTGGTAGAATTAATTTTAAAATTAAACCCACAGACGCGTCGAAAAAATAGTTTCTCTAAAGAAAAACACCCATAAGTTAAGAAAGTTTTTGTATCATAATTCAATATGAAATTAATAAAAATTACTAAATTAGTTAAACTGAAATAAAATTGAAATAATTTTACATTAAAAATAATTTATAAATATAATTTATCTTTTAAAATATTATAAATTAAAAGGTAGATTTCAATAAAAATAAGTATTTTCACTATTTATAAAAAATTATTCTTTTTAAGAAATTATAAAAAATCACCCAAGGATAAATTTTACAGGTTGATTTCAGAAATAAATTTTATTTAAAAAAAATATAAATGTGGTAAAAATTAATTTTTTAGTATGTGCGTAATGAGAAATGATACTGCCTTTTTGAAAAATATAGTTTTCCAGAAAACATTTCATTTTATTTTAAATGATTCTTTTTTTAAATCTAATAAATAGATAAACATTTAATTTATTTTATAAATTTTTAAAACATATAATTATTATAATTCATTTATTCTTTTTCATGCCCTACAACTTAATGTCTAGGTTATAATGTTCATGATTATATAAAAATATTTTAATACAGTATTATATTTTTTTAAACCCAGCGTTGTGTGCATCGTAAGCTACCAAAGAGATTGAATTTATTTAAACTAAATATATCTTAATGTTTTGTGGTGTAATATTCTCTTCTAATGTTAGTGTTTTTTTTCATATATCATATCAAAAATAATTTTATAACTTTAAAATATTCGAGCATTACATGAAGTGGGTCAAGTGAATGACACATTGAAAGGTACATTTTCCATCCACTCAAGAACTAAAAGTGGTATATTTCATCATGTATATAAACAATATTTTATATATGAAGAATTTATTAAGGGTTTCACATCACTGACTCAATGATTATATGTTGAGCTAATAGAAGAAACTCCTAGTGGAATGATGATCCCATCTAAATTCTATGTCTCATTTGCGATATAAGTTTGTAGGAATGTGCTTCCTATAAATAATTTGATTCTACCTCTAGTTGAATTTGATGTGATTTTGGGAATGGATTAGTTCTCTCTATATAGATCCCATATAAAATTCCAAGGAAAGGAATTCTTGGTTTATATTTTCAATCATTCTATGATTTTATATCAGTTCAAGGATGAATATGAACTTATAATTGAAGTTACTTCTTCTACATAGGTCTTATTGAATATTCATGAGTGATATTTATCTCAAATAGATTAGGGGAAACTAAACATATAATTTATTCCTACGATTAAGGAATATGTTGATGTATTTCCTGAATACTTTCATAGCCTTCCTTGAAATCATGAATTTTAATTTTCAATAGAACTCAAACCTAGTGTTGCACCTATTTCAAAGACTCCATATAGAATAACCCTAATTGAGTTATTGGAACTGAAGAATAAACTCTAGGATAATCAAGATAAGTTGTTCAATAAGCCTAGTACTTCACCATGGGGTCCACATACTCTTTTTTAAGAATTAATATGGGTTAATGCATCAGTTCATTGATTGTTGAGAACTTGAACAGATCACTATCAATAACAAGTATCATCTTCCTTGTATTGATTATTTTTTGATGAACTACATAGAGATCAACTATTATTGAAGATTGATATTTGATCTAGATATCATCAATTAAGGTTAAAAAAGGAGTATATATCCAAGATATCATTCTATATGAGTTATGGTCATATAGAATTTTTTGTAAGTCCTTTTGGACATATCAATAATATTTTTATATTTATAGATTTAATGATTTTAATCATTAAAGATTAACTTGTTTAGTTTTTGGTGGTACTTATTGAGGATATTATTATATATTAAAATATAATATAAGATCATGAATAACATTTGATAATTGTTCTAAATACTATTAGCAAGGATAATCTATAATCCAAATTTAAAAAGTGTGAATTTTGGTTAAAGAATGTCTCATTTTTATGTTGTATAATTTAAATTCAAGTTATATTAATAGATCCTTAAAAGATATAAGTTGTCAACCAATGTCGCAGAACAACCATGGTAATAGAATTGAATAGTTTTCTTAGGTTGGTTAGATACTATTGATGATTTTTGAGGTATTTCTCATGGATATATAATCCAATAACCAAGTTAACTCGAAAGGGAGCTATGTTTCTTTAGACAAATTAATGTGATGAAATTTTCAAGCAGCTGAAAAGATTGTTTTATAGCACACCTATACTTACATTACCCTAAAGGGGAGAAGGGTTTGTAATCTATAGTGATGCATCAAATAATTTATTATGATGTATCCTTATACAGAATAAAATTTGGATAGATTATACCACATTCTAATTGGAAAATCATGTGAAAACTTATCTGACTCATGGTTTGGATTTGGTGATAGTAATTTTTTCACTATGAATATGAAAAAATTATCTTATAGTGAATAATGTGATATATATATAATGATCATAAAATAATAAAGTATATATTAATGTAGAAATAGTTAAATATTCTCTAGGTATGATAGTTTGAGTTGATTAGAGATTATGACTACTTAATAAATTTCAACCGTGGGAAGGCGAACATGGTGTTTGATGCTCTAATTTTGAAAAATCATGCTAGTTTTCCTATGATGATGATTTAAAGAGATCCAATATTTATGGATTTAAAAAATATAGTTATTTAAATAATGAGGAAAGGGGGTAGATCATTTATTTCTCAGATGAATATTTAACCATATATTCATGTAAAGTTTAAAGAGGTGTAAAAGGAGGATGTAGAGCCACAAAATTAGGTGAGAAATTTAACTAAGTTTAAATATAATTGTATGGAATGATAAGGTTTATTAATATAGTATTTGTCTGATAAATACTAGATCTAAATAAGGTGTTATTTGGAGGAGTTTATAGTTCATAATTTTATATTCATCATCAAAGTATAAATATGTATGGGGATCTAAAAAATTATTTTTTATGGCACAATATTAAAAGGGATATTGCATAGTATGTGTCTCAATTCCTAATATGTCAGCATGTAAAGGTTGAGAGATAGAAATCTAAGGTAGTGTTCAAACCATTACCCATACCAAAATAAAAAAGGAAAATATTACCATCTATTTAATCATCGGACTCCCCAAAACATCTAAATGGAACAATGATATTTAGGTTATAGTCAATCACCTTATGAATTAAGAAAATTACATTAGAATATTAGAATATTTCTCACCTGACTAGATTTCTAGAATATATATTAAGGAAATGGTAATGTTTCATGGGGTACCACATTCTATTGTATCTGATCAGAATTTGAGGTTTACCTCTATGTTTTGTAGAATTATTTAGTATGATATAGATATATAGTTGAGTTTTAGTACTGTATATCATCCTCAGATAGATGGGTATTCTAAGAGGACCATTCAAACTCTAGAATACATTTTGAGATATTTCTTTATGTATTACAAAGGTGGTTGGTATAAATACCTTCCTTTGGTATAATTTTCTTACAAAAATATCATTCACTCCAGTATATAGATGGATCCTCATAAATACCTCTATAGAAAGAAGTTATGAACACCAATATGTGGGGATATTGATCTAGAAAAATAAATATTTGGACAATATAATGTTGAGTAAATGGAAGAGAAATTTAGATCTACTTAGCAACATATCAATGCATTTTAGATTCAACAAAATAGTTATGCTAATAATCATTGACAAGATATTTAGTCATAAGTCAATGAAAACATATTCCCATGAATATATCCTGGGATGAAGGTTATGATATTTAAAAATAATGAAAATTTAACCCTATGATATATTGGTCCTTTTGAAACTCTTGATCATATCGGGATAGTTTCTTATTTCTTGTCTCTTCCACAAAACCTCTCTTAAGTTCATGATTTGTTCTTTGTATCTATCCTGAGGAAGTACATGCCTAATCCTTCACATGTACTAAACATAGAGATCATAATACTAAATCATGATCTCTCTTATCAAAAACAACTTTTGGATATTTTGGACCAAAGGGAAAAAGTTTTTCAAAACAAGACCACTCAGTTGGTCAATGTTTTGTGGAAAACCCATGAATTTAAAGAAGCTATGTGGGAAACAAAAAATGTGATAAGGCAGAAGTATCATTAGTTGCTTATATCAGAGTGATTGAATTTCAAGGGATAAATTCTTATAAGTGGTTTGAATGTAACACTATGTGATTTTTTCTATATATTTCTCTTCAAATAAATTTAATATATTCAATAGCTTACTATTCACACAACACTAAGTTTAAATGTACTATAATATAGTGTACACATATAACCTAGTCATTAAATTGGAAGAATAAATATGAATAAAAATATTTTTAAAAATATGTATAATGGTTTTAGATAAATCAAATATACTGATGAGTAAGTACTTGTATTTCCGAATATTCATATATGCTTCAAAAATACATTTTTCCTCAAAAATGGTTTTTATTGATTTTTGTTATAAAATAATATAATTAATTTTAGATAATTTTAAAATATATATTCCAAAAATTTAATATCAGTTTTTAAATAAACATCTCCAAATTATATTAAAGTAGATTATATGTAATTTTTTAAAAATTTAAATTTTTCAACAAATAGTGAAAATACAAATTAAAAATTGTCTTTTTGTTTAACGCATTTAAAAAGTACCATTTTTTTAAAAAAATTGTTTCAAAGTAAAATTATTTTATTTATAGTATAAATAATCCAATTATATCCATTGAATTCAATTTTATGCTTTATTTTGGAATAAAAAATTTATATTTAAGAAGAGATTTTCTCTAGAAAACCGTTTTTTTATCTCATTTTATGGGTTTATTTGTAAATTAAATTCTTCCATTTATGTGAATTTAATTTTATAAAATATATTTAATATTTTTAATCATCAAAATTATTATTATTTAATAAGTTTAACTTAATTTTGGTTTATAATGAATAGTGAAAATAGTAAAAATTTGCAACCATGGTTAAGGTTAAAAAAAACTATCAGGGAATTAAACTAAAGTGATAAGGGTTAAAATGACCAAAAAAACTTATCTAAATCCTATTATATGTCCATATATCGACCATATATCTTCTCATATTTGAAATTTTTTCATCTTTGTTCTATTTTTATTGACTAATGCAATAATATATTTTAATATTTTTAGAAATACCAATTATGTCCCCTCCTCCACTTATAAAAGTACACCCCCTATCCTCTCCTCTACACACATAAATATCCAATTATATCATCAAATAACTACCCACATCTGTTAATAAAATCCCTCAAAAAAACCTAGTGGACTTATTTTTGGCATAATACCATCCTTGAGGGCTTAAGGTGTAAAGAAAAGAAGTTTGTCTTGATAAGATGTGTATATTTTAACCAAATGTTTTAGTTTTATCTCTTATTATACATCTTCTAAATCTATGTTATTAATAATAAAATAATAACATTAGTATCCTAAATATTCTTAAATTTTACTATGATTATTAAATCACCAATATCCACCCACCTTTCCATCAAATGGGAAATAAAAAGTATCGCTCGTGCATACATGTGGACTACCAACTCTATGTAGCAATTTAATTTATTCTCGAACACATTAATTAATGATTGCTTATTATAGTGGATTTAATTTTTATATATTATATTTATGAAATAATAATTATTTAATTATAATATATTATATACCTTCTTAACTTTTCACTCATTTAAAAATAATAACATCACTCGTGTGTACGTGTGGATTACCACATCCCTAAAGCGATGTGATTTTTTTTTTCATTTTTACATTACATGGATGGTACTAAATGTGGGTTTAATGAATCAAAATGAAATATATGATATAATAATTATTCTATAAAGTTGTATTATTGTTTACCTTTATTTCATTCCAATCATTAAAAAGTAAAAAACATCACTCGTGCATGCATACAAAATACAATCTCCATGAAGTAGTGTAATTAATTTTTCACCACAACATTATATAAATAATTATAAAATCATTTATGATGAATAAATATAATAATTATATAAGTATTAATATTTTTAGTTTATTAAACAATTTCCAAGGTATAAGTACTAAAACCATCTAACTAAAACAGACATGAAATATGTAGTTATCACCTGGAACAATTATTTTAATAAAAAGTTGTCAATAAATGGGTGATAAGATATTATAAGTAACTCATATATTGTATGATATGTATTAATATGGTTATTTAATATATTTATAATAAATATATAATTATTATATAGTATATTTTAATGTGCAAAAATAAATACGAGACTTTAGGTATAGGATTTATGTTTCAATCCCATTTTAATCAAGATTGCTTATACTTAAGTATCCATTTACATAATTATATAATAATTATCTAATAAACTAATTTATTTTTTCCTATAATCTATTTATTTATTAAAAAAAATTATTACCATCTTCCTCTCTTTGGTACACAAAATGCTTCAAAAAATGATTTTATGAAAAGCTAGTCTTTTGTTTCATCTATCGGTCAGATGTTTTTTTATTCCATATCCATGTTTCATAAAATATTTTCAATAATTATTTTGACTTTTCATAAATAATAATTTAAATTCATTTTAACCCACGTTTTACATTTTACAAAAAAAATTAAAAATAATCTCCTTGTAATTTCCTAAACAAGAAACTTTTAACTAAGGTTTGAACAAAATCTTTATTTTAATAACTTCATTATGAACTGAATTTCATACCGTCCTGACCAATCCATGATTTGAATATTACACTATAATTTTTCATGGTTATATTAAAATAAAATGTTTCACTAATATTTTGGAAATATTTGGGTTTTAAATAAGTGATTTCAAAATTAAAATGATATTTTCTTAAAAAATATTCCAATGGTATTTCAAAGAAATATTTAATATATGGTAACATCCATTGATGTTAATTATGATTTAATAGGGATATGATAAAATAATACCATCATTATCTATTATTTGGATGCTTTATTATTATTATGATGATAATTTTATGAAACTTGTTTATTTTCTGTGGGTAATGTTAGAATGAAATGACGAATGTTTTATGATCTTGTGACATTTATATGAATGGATTGTGATTATGTGATGATTGGGTTTGTTATATCCTTCCAATTAATTTGGTAATATGTTATTTATGCTTCGTTATATGATAATGACAAGATTTTACATGATTTAAAATTTCTTTATCCACATATTGATGCATGAGTATAATAAATTTCTAGTTGTTCTCAGAAGAATTTTTATAGAGGTGATTGTTAATACCTTTGTTCACATTTTTATTCAGGAGTATGATAACTTTATAACTATACTAAAAATATTATTCATGGACCTGATTGAGTTTAGATATGTTCACAAGATTATAATTTTCTATACTTATGATGCCACATGCTTATATTATGGCTCATGAATGATGAGTGATGCCTTTTCATCCTTATTGATTGTGTCCTTGGATATGGTTTGATTTTGGAGTTTATAATCTATGCTTTTCAATATATTAATTTTTTACATTTTGAACATTAAACATAATATCTTTTCATTCCCTTATGGATATCTTGATCTCTAATGACTAACATATCCCATGTTTACCATTACTGAGCATCTGATCTCACCCTTTCTTATGTTTTCCTTCCCCAAATTTTCATTAAAGCATTTATATGTGATGAGTCTATAATGGAACCTTATATAAATATGGATGTTTGAGATGATGAATATTTTACTCAAGTAAGATTTTTATGTATCTAGTCACTAAATACACAAAACCATTACAGTACTTGGGAATTATTGTTAAATGTATTTAATATTCATGATCGGCTGCCCCAATTCATCGTTAATTCCTCAGGGCGCGAGTCAAAATAGAAATTTATATGCCTCCCAAACTATACTATCTACTAGGGCATAATATGGTAGAAGTACGGGGTCGATCCCACAAGGAGGATGTTGTTCTCTAGGGAAAATAAATATGGTCTTGAATCATTTATAGGAGTCTTTGTAGTTGACTAGTGTTTTGGAGTTTTATAATTATTATTGGGTATTACTTTAGTTGATTAAAGAGGGGTTGGGATAATGTCCATATATTTATATAAATTTGATCCTAGTTTTAATCTTCAGAAGGTCCTAAGTGATTATTCTATGAATCAGGCATTAGTCTCTAGTCAACCTTGGTCCATCATTTTTGTTCTACCCAGTATTTAACTATTCTATAGTATGGAGGCTAGCAACAATCCTAGAAGGATTACTTTTAGATTCAATTGTAGAAAATTC
Organism: Viscum album; assembly: GCA_963277665.1. Classification (NCBI taxonomy): domain Eukaryota; kingdom Viridiplantae; phylum Streptophyta; class Magnoliopsida; order Santalales; family Viscaceae; genus Viscum; species Viscum album. The sequence goes on from OY728148.1 coordinate 1,815,203,038, forward strand.
CCTAAGATAATGGTCATGGTCATAGTTTACTTCAATTTGGATAGAGTCATTTTCTTCACTGTCTAATGGTTACAGTACAGTCTCAAAAATGGGGTTTGAGCATTGGTTTATATCATAAATACTTATCCATTTAGGTTTTCCAAGTTTAGAACTAGAGGTCTAATTAAGTGTGTAGTTACATCGAATCTTGATCCCTACCCCGATGTGTTTAGCTACTCATTTTGGTAATTAAAGTAATAAAAGGGGTGAAGGAAATCATAACTATGCTAATAGAAATGAATAAATATTTGATTAACAAGAAATAAAATTTTAGATAAAACCTTAGTTGAAAGGAATCAAATAGAAATGAAGTAATGAAGGAATTATAGACATTGAAGAAAAGGAAACCATGGCTCTTTTATTGAAAATATAAAAGAATTAAAAATAACTAAAGTGTTTAAAGAGGTAAAAGAGAAGAAAATCTCGAAAGGAGTCTAAAAGTGTGTGAGAGAGATAATACAGGCATGTTTAAATGTGTTGCCGAGTTGCTCCGTATATAAGAACAAATTGTCACAATGTGTACTTAATAGTCACATTGTGAACCCTCAATTTGCATTATTTCAACCAGGATCTCTAGCATGGAATGTAGATCTTATGTGGATTATTTATGTTTGACCATGGTCACATCATGTTCAAGTGGTTCACAACATGAACCCCATGGCCAGCTAGCTTTTCACATTGAATCCTCATGGATTTTTCTGTGTCTGGTTTGACTAGTTTCATGACGTGTAGAAGGGATTCATGATGTGAACTAGAAATTTCTTCTATCATGGTGGTAGGCCACAACATGATTTGAACTATGACCATCTATTACACGATGTGAGCTTGGCCGTCATGATAGGTACTTGGCTATTTTTTCAGCTTTTCTTCCTTTCTTCCTTGGAATCTTGTGAAGATCTATTTCCTACAAAATTGGACATCTACCACGTGTATTATCTAATAAATGAATTAAAAACAATGGAAAAGTGATAGAAAAATATATATAACATTTAGGATTATCAAATCCCTCCACACTTGAATCATTTCCTGTCTTCAAGCAAAATATCTCAACAAAGATTTCAAAAGGATAAGAAATTTGCAAAGAAAGAAATGTGTATTATTTCTAAGCAATTAAATTAAGTGTAAGAAGAAAAATAGAGAAGTTATAGTTTTAATCCTTCCTGGTCAATTATTCATGCCTCATAGTTCATATTTTCAAAACTAATTATATTATTTTAATTATAATATTTTAAATATTCCTTAATCTATATGCCCAGTTGCAATTTACAGCACCATGATTTTCTCTCATCACTCTTGTTAAAATTTAAGTAAGGTATGCTCGTACCCTTAGTCAATGTTTCTAACCATATTCTTTCACCGGTTCTATCATCTCCACTATGTAAATACAAGTAAAAAAATAATCTTGAGGACTTTTAGCAACTGGGTTCTGATGACTCTATGGCTGTAGGTATGTTGGTAAAAAATGAAAATCATGGTCAAAATGGGGATAAGGTTTAATGTAAAATGAAAATTAAACATGATAAGTGTGAGAAAATTCCTCCATCTAGCAATTCAGGTCCATTCTCCATCAGCTCAGGTTGTATCCATATGTACCACAAGTTTGAAGATAAATTAATGATTCTATTCCTTTCCTTTTTCTTTTTCATTTTTAATTTTCAAATGTTATTCCTAGGATAGATTTCAAATCCATCACTTAACCACATATGAACTTTTAAGGGATTCATCAGTCTATCAAATGGGGATTTTTACCCTCCTTGTACACAACCCATATCAATCAAAAAAATTCTTTTCTTTAAAATTTTCTAAATGAACAGAATACGAATGTGATACAATAAAAATACATATAGATCACAACCTAATAGTCAGGTTAGCGCACCTTATGTCTCTGAAATTGAAAGCATCCCATGCTGTCTGAATGATTCCCCTACACTTGTTCAAAAATAATCTTTAATAATTATACAAAGAGTAGGGTAAGAATGGAAATATTCATGAAATAGCTTTTCTTCCAATATTCCATTCATTGAAACTATAGACTAAATAAATGATAGATGTTAGGTGGGTCTCAGGTAAATTTTCTATAAAAGGATGCCACAATAAATTTAAATTTAAACATGTTCATTCATCATTTTTATAAGATCACAATGAATGTTCCATTAGGTTTCCTTGTCTTAGGAATCTCTCAAGAATCGTGATCATAAAATAAAATGTGATTGAAGGCTTAGAATCATCTCAGGCAATGAGAATAAAAAAACTGGAAATTACAAAGGGAATAAATCCTATCTATTGAGTCAATTAGTCATTATTTAAAATATTTTTAATTTAAATTAAGCATATAAACTCAGAAATAATTCTAAAATTTTAATCAGGGGTGAAACATGGTTCTTAACATTTTTATTTTTAACTTTATCTTTAATTCACATGGGAAGAAAATTTTTAAAATTTGCAGCATGCTTTCCAATTGAAAAATGTCTCCTAGAACATTGAGAACAAACAAAAATTCAAGTGTATCTCAGTGAAAATATGAGAAGGACCCCCGAAACTTAAAAGGAGACAGTGTACTCACAGTCTATGAAATTATGGGTGGGAGTTGTGTCGTAGTGATTATCAGGAATTGAATTGACATGGAAGTGATGAAAGAATTAAAAAAGATGAAATCTAGATCTTATTGAGATGAAGTGGTATTCTATGGGGGTGTCTGAGCTATCTTAATATTTATGTTTTATGAACCTACAAAATACGTTAGTAGAAGAATCCTGCACTATAGAACAAATGTTAATTCTTGGGTTTGAACATTTTAATAGCTTAAAAACAGGAATGTGTAAAAAGAAAGAACAATGGTAACCATTTTATTGATTGAATGAATGTTTGTAAAATGTATAACAATGAAACACTAAAAAATAAAAGACTCAAACAAAACTCAAAAACAACTATGGGTTGCCTCCCATAAAGCACTAACTTATCAATGTCAGCTGGGCTTTCTTAGAGATTAGTTGAACGTGAGGTTGAGAACATAGCCCTCATGGAATGAAATGTGAAAAATCTTTATTCGTGGACCGTTCAATTTGAATGGGTGCTATACATATCGTTGAATTTCAATCTCTCCATACAGAAAATCATGGATAACATCATAATAACTAGACCATATTGATTTCATCTTTCTTGGAAAAAATTTTAATCTTGTGTTGAATAGAAAAACCTTATTCTATGGGATGAAAGTGCGTCTTGCAATCCATCGGGTGTTCCATTCTTTTTTTTCCTTGTAAATTGGTTCATACTCATATGCATCTTTCCTTAATTCTTTTATTGCGGTTAATTACAATAATAGTTTCTCTCAAACATTGTCTAACTCCAAATTTAGTATTTTTATAGCCCAAAATGATCGATGCTCTAACTCCACCATAAGATTACATGGTTTTCCATAAACCTGTAAAAATGGGGTGGTGCCGATGGGTGTTTTATAATCCATTCTATACACCCATAATGCATCATCCAGTTTTTGAATCAAATCATTTCTACTTGTATTGAATATTTTTTCTAAGATCTGAATTACCTCCCTATTTGACATTTCGAATTGCCCACTCATTTGTGGGTGATATAGGGTTTCAATATTATAGCAGATCTCATATATTTGAATCATTTTTCTCACTAGTTTATCGCAAATGAGCAGTCATGGAAATCCAAAATGTGAAATCACATTTTTCTGAAGGAAATTTATTACCATTTTGGAAGTTTCACGATTCATTACAACCGCTTTGACCCATTTAGACATGTATTCCACTACAACCGGAATGTATTTCTTACCATGTGATGTAAAGAATGGTCCCATAAAGTTGATTCCCCAAACATCAAAAACTTAAACTTCTTACATGGGGTTCTATGGAATTTCATTATTTTACTGATATTCCCTATCCTTTGGCATCTGTAATGGTGGCGGAAAAATATACTGGTGTCTGGATGTAATGAGGGCAAGAAAAATCCACTTTGTAATATCTTATACACTGTGCACTCAAGCCCATGACGTCTGAAAGTTGGAGAAGTGTGTCACATTCTGATTACAATCTGCACCTCTTCTTATAGAATGAAACATCTTAAAAGGCCATCAACATAGAACTTTTAAAGTAGAGGTTCATCCTAAATGTAGTTGTTGGCATCTGAAAGAAACTTTTTCCATTGTTGGTAAGATAACTCTTGTGGGAGGAATCATTTTTCAAGAAAATTGGATATGTTGGAGAACCAAGGCTGGGTATAGATATTAAATAAGGTCTCATCAAGAAATGTTTTCTCAATATCAGCCTTTTTGTCTTTGATAATGGTAAGAGTTAGTCTAGAGAGGTGATATGAAATAACATTTTATATTCCCTCTGTATCTTCGATTATTATGTTGAATTATTACACATAGATAATCCAGCATATCAACATTGGGTTTTTATCATTCTTGGTCATCATATACCGAAGGGAAACAAGATCTGTATGAACAATAACTCTTGATAGAACAAGGTAAGAATGGAATTTTTCAAAGTCATACAAGATGGCTTAGATCTACTTCTCTGTGGTCTTATAATTAATCTGAGCTTCATTTAAGGTGTGACTTGAATAATAAATTGGGCAGAAGATGTTATTTGTACATTTTCCCAAAATAGATCCTATAGCCAGGTCACTGGCATCGCACATAAGTTCAAAATATTTTCCCCAATTTGGTGCAATGGTGACTAGAGATGTCATCAAGATTTCTTTTAAAGTATCAAAATTTTGTCATCATTCCTGATTTAATTAGAAAAGAATATCTTTTGACAATAAGTGTGTCAAAGGACATGAAACATTAGAAAAATCTTTTACAAAGTGTCTGTAGAATCCATCATGCCCAAAGAAACATCTGATACCCTCAATAGTGGATGGATTAGGTAGATCTTTGATAAATTTTATCTTTGATGGATCTACTTTGATTCCTTATTTGGAGAATTTTTGGTCCAGTACAATTCCTCCGTGCACCATGAAGTTACATTTTTCAAATTCAACACCATGTATTTATCTTCATAGTGTTGAAGAACTAGTTCTATATTGCCGAGATAGACATCGAATGATCTTCCATAAACTGAGAAATCATCCATGAAAATTTTGAGAAATTATTTATCCATATGATGAAATATTTGTTTCATAATTCTTTGAAATGTTTCTGGATAATTACACATACCAAAGGGCACGCGTCTGTATGAAAAAAGTACCAAAAGTATAGGTGAAGGTGGTTTTTGGCTAGTCAATTGGGTCCAATTCAATTTGATTATATCCTAAATATCCATCCACGAAATATTAGAAATCATGCCCCGATATTCATTCTAACATTTGGTCCATAAAAGGTAATGGAAATGGTATTTTCTTATGCCTGAGTTGAAACATCTGTAATCCAAGAAAACTCTCTATCCAGTGATGGTGCGTGTTGAAATACGTTCATTGTCATCTGTTCTTGTTACTGTGAGTCATCCTTTCTTGTGAACAACTTGGAGGGGTTTCACCCTTTCACTATCTGAGATATGAAGGATTATTCCTTCATCCATGATTTTCTGCTCCTCATTCTTGAAAACATCCTTCATGGGTGTGTGAGCCACCTCTGAGGTTGTCATTTTGGTTTTTTATCCTTTTTGTGTAAGATTCTGTGAGTGCATTTAGTGGTATTGATCCGTTTAATGTATACCACTCTACAAGAGGTAGCGTGATTGTGTCTTTTCAGGACGTCAACCAATTTTTATTCTTAATCATGGGATATTTAGGAGTTTACTATAACAGGAAGAGATAAATATTCCATTAGAAATGAGTACTTTAATGTACTAGGAAGTGGTTTCAGGTCTAATTGAGAAGGCTGGATGATGGATGGGGTAAATAATGGAACAACATCTCTAGTGAGTGGTTCAATAATGTTTACTTCCTCAAAGTCATAGTCTCATTCTTCTTTTGTAAGACAGTCTCCACCTTATTCCTTGATATCCATGTATTCTTCTCCATTTGAGATTATAGAAATGGTGTGATAGTACATAGTGTCATCTTAGTGTTGCAAAGCTATAATCAGGTTGAACACAACTTGTTCTTCTCTTACTCTGAATATGAGACATCATTTTTTCACATCAATTAGTGGATTTCTTATTTCTAAGAATATTCATCCAAGTATAATAAGAACATATACATCTTCTTCCATGTCTAACACTAGGAAATCATTTGGGAAAATGAAATTGCATACTTTTACCAATATATCTTCAAGAATTTCTTAGGGGTACATGACCGAGTGATCAGCTAATTGAGAATACACCCTTATTTATTTGAGCTATTTGAGTCTATGATTATGAATGATACTAATTTTTATGAGGTTAATTATTTACCCAAGATCACAGTGTGCTCTACTAAATTTTCATATTCCTATCTCACAATGGATTGACAAGCTGATAGGGTATCTCATATTTGGTGGAATTTTCTATTTTAAAATAGAAGAACATTCTTCATTTAAAGAAATGAATCCTAGGTATTCTTTTTTTGTTTTGTTTGATAAAATTTCTTTCAAGAATTTTCCATAAATGGGCATCTGGGAAATAGATTCGGAAAAAGGGATGTTGATATGTAATTTCATGAACATATCCAGGAAATTCTTGTATTTTTTCTCCTACCTAATTTGTCTTTATCTCCCTAGATAGGGAGGATGTGGCTGCTATAGAGGTGGGGAAACATACACAGGTTCCTTGTGTTGCTCAGGTATATGTTCCTTCTCAGCTGGTACTTCTTCATAATGTAAGGTGGGATTGAATTCATCAGCATTTTCATCAGGTACTGTTTTTTTTCTCAAATCTTCTTCTTATGGACTTGCTTATTTGGGTTATTGGAAGTCCATAATCTTTCTTCTTCTCATCACTACTACCTTATATTTCTCTCATGGGTATGTCTTAGTGTTACCAGATAAAGTACCTGGTAATCTCTTAGATAAGGTCTTTAGGATTTGACCCATTTTCCCTTCAAGATTCATCATAACTGCTCTCTGGTTTTGCATATCTATCTCATGGGTTGTCATTATATGATCATACTTTTTCCCAAATGATTCTACAAGGCTTTCTAAATTGCTTTGCATAGGTGCTTGTTGAGGTCTTGGCTAAGTTGGATGAAATTGATGTTCTCATTGAGGGAATGGTTGTTTTTGATCTTGTGGACTTGGTATAGGGTTAATTAGAGGGTATCCTGGTGGTCCTTGAGCTATGAATTGGTTCTATCCTCCTCTTAGTTGAAAGTAACCCTAATTTTTATGAGTTTTCTAGTGAGCAGGCCTATGCTGATAATATCGTTGCTATTGGAATGGATGGTTCGGTTGATTGTAATTTATGTAATTAAAATATTTTTGTGTTTATTCATATCCATCTGTGTGGTCTTGATATAGATGTGGTCCGTTTCACATCTCTCATGATTTAAATTCCATGAAAGGAGTAGGAGAGGTTTGAGTAGTTGGTATCTGAAATGATTCTAACTTTTTAGTGAGCGCTTCCACTTGAACTGATAGCCTTGTGGTCTCATCAATCTGGTGGATTCTACATCGTGGTGGTCCATGATCACTCTACAGTAGACTAACACTATGATAGACCTCATCTAGAATGGCTCTTCTCTCTTTGAGAGTCTTGAACATGAGACCTCCATCAACAATTGCATCGACAATATTCTGTGCCGTTGGATGAAGTCCTTGATAGAAAGTTTGGAGTTGTATCCACATATCCAATACATGATGTGGACACTTCTAAATTAATTATTTAAAGTGGTCCCATGCATCATAAGTAGATTCTCCATCAATTTGGTTGAAAATTTGAACGTCCATCTAGAGCTTCCAGGTTCGGATGAGTGGGAAGTACTTGTCCAGATACGTTTTGGCCAATTCATCCAAAGTCGTAACTGACTCAGGAGATTAAAACTTTATTCAGTCCTTGGATATGTCTTGTAAGGAGAATGGGAAAATGTGGAGTCTTTTTTCATCAGACAAAACTCACTGTTTGCAAAAGGTATCTAAGACCTCCAGAAAGTTGGAAATATGTTCATGTCGATCTTCGCTCTGAAGACTGCCAAATTTCCCCATATTCTGGATCATATGAATGAGTCCAAGTTTTATTTTTAATGTGTGGGCTTGGAAAAGGGGATGAACAATAATAAGATTCCTTGCATGTATTTATGTCAAGTCATTGTCCATGGTCATTTTCTCATGGTTCATTATTGGGTGATCTCCCGGAATGATATGATGATTCAGGTTTGGTAGGTTTGGTCTTACAAGGTGTAATTTATCATCCATGACTGATTAGAGAAGATAAGAGAGATACATCTCAATCTCTAGATCGAAGTACAAAAGAGATTTTACTTCAAGAGTCCTTAAATGATTCAAAGTACCTTGGTATATCCATGGAGTGAATGAAAAGAATACAAAAAGACACAAGGGAGTCTAGAAACAAAGGAAAGTGGGTGAGGAAAAGGTAATACTAGATCTAGACTAGATTCTTAATCACAAAAAAATATCATTGACTCCCCAATAATGACCCCAAAATTTTGTTGGCTGCCTAAATAAGTTGTTAATTCCTCAAGGCGTGAGTTAAATTAAAAATTTATGTTTCCAAGACTTTACTAACTACTAGGGCATGGTATAGTAGAAGTCCAAGGTTTATCCCATGAGGAGGATGTTGTTCTGTAGGGATAGGAAATCATATCTTGAATCATTTATAGGATTCCTTACTAGTTGAATAATGTTTGGGAGTTTTATAACTATTCTTGGGTTTTACTTCTATTGATTAAATATGGCTCGAGATCATGTCCGGGTATATAGAGAAATGTGATCCAAGTTCTACTCTTGGTAAGGTCCTAAGTGCTTAGTCTTTCAAGAAAGTAGTATTCTCTAGTCAACCTTGGTTTAGTCTTTTAGTTCTAACGAGGATGTAACTATTCTTTGTTCAGGACTCTAGCAAAATTCCTAGATGCATTATGTTCAGCTTCTATTGCAGAAAGTTCCCTAAGATAATCGTCATAGTCATAGTTTACTTCAATTAGGATAGGGTTGTTTTCTTGACTGTGTGATGGTCATGGTACAATTACACAAATTGGGATTGACCATTGGTTTATATCCTAATTACTATTTCATTTTCTTTTTCCAATTTTAGAACTAGATGTCTAATTATGTGCAAAAAAACATCAAATCTTGAACCCTACCCAGTTGCATTTAGCTACTCCGAGTGGTAATTACTGAAATAAAAGGGTTGAAGGAAGTCATACCTATGCTAATAGAATATAATAATTATGTGACTAACATGCAAGAAAACATTAAATAGAACTTTACTTTAAAGGAACGAAATAGAAATGAAGCAATACGAGAACTGAAGGCATTGAAGAAAAGGAATTCACATCTCTTCGATTGAAAATGTAATATAATTAAAAATAAATAATGTGTCTATAAGGGAAAAAAGAATTAAATCATTAAAGGAGTATAAAAGGGAGAGAGCGCTAATCCAAGCACGAAAAAACGTGCTTTCAATCTGCTCCTTATATAGGTGGAAATGGTCACAAATTGTACTTAATAGTCATGCCACGGACCCTAAATCCATGTTATTTTTACCAGGATCTCCAGCGTGGCATGTGGATCTTTATCGGATGGATGATGTTTGACCATGTTCACGTCGTGTACAAGTGATTCACGATGTGTACCACATGGCCAGCTAGCTTTTCACATTAAATCCATGTATCTTTATCAACATCTAGTTGGATTGGTGTCACAGCGTGTAGAAGGGATTCACAATGTGAGCTAAAAATTTCTTCATTCATCATGGTTGGTCACGTCTTGGCTTTAAAGCTTGACTCAGGTTGTGATCATCAATTACATGACGTGAACATGGATTTCATGATGTGTACTTGGCCATTTTTGCAGCTTTTCTACCTTTTTCCTTCGAATCTTGTGAAGCTCTATTTCCTAAAAAATTGGACATCTATGATGTGCATTATCTAGTAAATAAATGAAAAATAATGGAAAAGTGATAGAAAAATATATATAACTTTTAGGATTATCAATTCATCTAAAATTATATAATATTTATGTAAGTTGTACCCAAGTTGCTTCATAATACTTACAAATCCATGGATCCCTATTATTTATCTAGTTGGGATGCATATTTGTTTCAACCCAATTTAGGTTGGATCATACTACTTCACATGTATTATTAGGGTCTCCCTTGTCAAATTTATTTATTCTCTTTGCGAACAAATAATTTCCCTATGTCCAAAATTTTCACACTAAATGTAATACCCAATCAAAAGAAATTTAAGATATGAATTTTTACTCACCTTTGTTTTCCTTCCTTGCTCCCTAAAATGCCTCATAATAATGGATCACACATATTTTATATGCCTTATCATCCCATAATAATAAAATTAAATAATTGGCATCTTTAAATCTGCCGATGTTGCTTCAACAATACCTTTTTGGGTTTTTTTGGGGGTTATCCAAAACAATTTTCCATTTTCCATTAAGAAGTGGGATCTTGGGGTTTTCCCACAACTATCACTAGTTTCTTATTATGTTCATGCCCCATAACTTATTTTCCTTTTCCTCTAAGCTTCTATAACCAAGGAATAAAAAAATATTCAATGAGAACCACCTCTACTTCCTTAGTAGTCATTTCAATTATCCTCCCCAATGAAACACCTCAAATGGTGAGTGTTTTATTATTTTAACACTTTTATCTCTAATCCATGTCCTATCCTTCAGACTAATCAATTATTTTGATCCTCTTTTCTAAATATTGTTCAGACCATAAATAATCGAGTCTTTTATTCAATTTCAATCCAAAATTCAAATTTATTTTTTGACTTTATAGAATTTATAAATTATAATTTTTAATCTATGCTCCCAGTCCTTAATTATATTCTTTTTTTAATATAGATCTTGGATTCATATACCACACCATTAACATTTTTTGTCTCTAAAAATGGGGATTTATTCAATGGATTACTAACGCACACCTGTTATAGGGTGTGTAAAAACAATTATTTCCTAAGTTAAAATGAGTTAATGTGGTTGACCTAGGATGTCTCCTGAAGAAAATTTCACACAAAACTATTTGTCACTTTTAAATGAGGGTAACATTGGTGTGTTATTTTTAGAATAAATTAATAAGATAATGATTGAAATGAAAAATGAAATTCAAATGATTGAAAAACTATGATATTATAAGGGTGATTAGGTCAGGGTCAGTTTACCAATTGTAATCCAATCCTTGTTCATTTTAATTCAAAAATCTTCTTCTTAGTTAGTTAATGTGAGTTCCCATAATCATTTCCTCTCACTTCCATGGTGAAATTATGATGGTGCGAGAGAGCCTTACTAGGATATTAGTTCGGTCAACTCTCCTTCCATGTGAAATATAGTTGTATTGAATATCCTCAATTGGTATGGGAAATACTCCATCAGGTCTTTTTTATCCCAAATAATCATGAACATTCACTACCCATTTTACACGTATTGACGATCATCGAGTACTTCACCACTAATCCCAGGTCTACTTCATCGTATATAAACCAGAAATTAATAGGGGGAGATAATGATTAATTTACCAAGGAAAAAATCAATAACGGAATTAAAATTCAATAATGATTTCACTTGATCTTAAAATCCTCTATATGAAATTGAAAACAACTTTGAATAAGAAAAAACTTTCATTCAATTACGTCTAAGAACACAAGCATTACAAAATAGAACACCAACCCTTCCCCAATCACTCAAAATGATTACCCACCATGGTAAGGGTAATCGAGATGAATAGGAAAAAATAAGGCATTACAAAACTATGGATAAGAAAATAAATAAAAGAGAGAATGCTGAAAATTTCTCCTCCATGGTGTCCTAGAAGTAATGATATTGAATGAAGATATGTTTTGGGAGGGAGGATCTCCTCTCCATTTATAGCCAGAATCTCTCCCCCGAAAGGTGATGCATTGTAGCCCTATTAAATAACCTATTCATGCGTTTCTCCCTTATTTAATGTTGTTCATAATTATGTTTTCCAATTCTTCTCCAAATTTATACTTTTTTGGGTAAGTATTCCGAGAGGTATGCCCATTTTACTCTCACTATTTATTCGGTCTTATCAGACACTCCAAATCGCAAACCTCCGGATTAGAATGATTTAATGATAATTAACAATACTAGTTAACGCATCCTTTATTTCATGAAAGATGTTCCAAAACTCTATGCACATCCACCCACAAAATGTCACAATAATTGGGTCCACCATGAAGGAGTTATGGACCCCACACCAAAACTCGACAGATCTGAAAATAGTTTTCATGCTCCCACTTGTGATCTTATTTTGAGCATCCATATGGCCGATTCAGCTTTTGGTCAAGAAGGATGAGATGAGGATCTTGATGTTTAGAATCTGGAAAATAAAAAATTTTTAATTTTAATTATTTTAGTAAATTTTATAACCAAAAAACAGAAATTATTTAAAATAGTTAAAAATTTGAAATGGTCCATTTTTACTATTAAACTCAAAATATTATCAATATCATAGGAATGTAGCAATTTATCTGAAAGTAACACTTTGGTGGGTTTAAAATATATAGATTAAATTTAAATTTAATTGAAAATATTTTCTCTATAAATTCCCCAGACATAGCACTTGGACTCCTAGACAAGAAAACATCAAAATCAAATCAAATAAAATCCAAAACACATACCCATGAGATCTATAAAATCCATACCAAGAATAAAAAAGATATCATTCCTCATAAAAAATAATTATTTCAAGTTCTACATTTTATATTATTTAATATATTTCTACTTCATTTCTTATACTATACACACAAAACACCTACCTTACCTGAATTTTCTCTCATCTAACAAATGTAAATGTTAAACAAGGATTTTTATCATCCAAACTCACACAAGAGTCATCATAGGCTTGATAAATTCATACTTCTCCACCCAATGTATGTCAAGGACATGTGATTCTCATGAGGAATTTTCAAAGTTGTTTCATGGATTTCAGTTGTTAGAATTTAGATGTTAAAAATTATGAAGCCAAAATTTCTTCTTAAACATTGTTTTTCTGGAAATCTCTAGACAAGAACATCTTTCTTTTTACATTGGAAGCTCCAAAAAGGAAGATGTTCTTTTATCATAAAACCTCTAGAAGAGGCACAAATTTTTTTAAAAATAAAATCTTCAGTACAAACATTAGCTCTTAAACATTTTATATTCCACATAAAGTATCTCCAAATGAGGTAGTACACCACAAGACATCATCCCCCACACTTAAGTTCAACTAGATCATGCAGTTTTACATCAATAGTAGGTTGGATAGGGAAAATTGTCTTACAATTTGGCTAACCTAACACGATATTCATTACTTCTAAAAGATAATGAAGGATAAATGTATAAGGTAGGCCACAAAAAAGGATTATTTTGAAAAGGGGTCTTCAAACCAAATAAATGCCTCAATCATTTAAAACACAAGTACCACAAACCCTCACATTTTGATAAGAAAAAATAAAATTCTATTTAAATCAATAATGGTATGTCTCTCTCATGAAATGATTTTAATGTAAAGAATATGAAAAAAATGGTAAAGAAGCCTCACGGGAATGTGATTTCAAATATAAAGACAGTGAGACGTGGCATGGGATTTAAAAATCAGAGTACTTTTCATGAAATTAAAAAATAGTTGAACTTGAAACAAATTCATTTCAGCATTCATTTAAGCATATAATCATGGAATAGATTATTTTACTCATTGAAATTGGTTTAAAAAAATTAAACGATAATCAGTTTAGCTCAAAAGTTTTGACAGCACACCTAAATTTAAAAATAAACCCACAGATATCATAATTTTTTTTTATGAAAACAGTAAACCAAACATCAAATGAAAATCCTAAACTATAAATTTTCCCTCCCCCACACATAATATATATAGTTTATTCAGTGAATTCAAATGGATTTAACAATTAATAATATTTTAAAATGAATCACAACAAGCAAGATAATATAAAGGTGAGGTACGACCTAACTTATTGGAAATGCAACTTTGAGTTAAACTCCTAAGTGTTGCTCTTTGAAAACCTAAAAAAGTAAAAATATATCATAAGAAATTTCTTAAATGAAATGAAAATAGAATCAGAATGCTAATAAAAGGATAAATCTTGGTTTATTCCCCCAAGTGGGCCCTGGGTTTTGACTACCTCTAGAGGGGCAATTCTAATCAGTTATCCCCAATCTGATGGTGCGTGAGGTTTCTTACTCATGAACCAACAAAAATTCTCTTTTCCATCATGAACTTGTTCCGTTTTGTTGATGAATCTATGGATATAGCATACCAAGTTCACCCCCACTATAATGAGATACATCATGCATGGTGGGGTTAGGATAATGAATGATTCTTCCTCTTTCTTAGTTTCCTCTTTCACATCATCTTCATTATTCTCCAGTAATTGTTAAAGGTATAAAATATCAGTGGAAAAATCAAATGGAAGGTCAGAGTATAATTCTATTTGAAAAAAATTAAAGCATGAAGTTTCAATATCAAATTATTCCCTTTCAATTTCTACAACCTTTATCTCAGTTTCCCCAAGAAAATCCACTTTTATCTTCTCTTGAACACCCTCTAATAAATTTTCAACAATTTTGGGGAGCTCTATATGTTCCTCTTCAGATGAATCTCCTTTTTCATCATATTTTTACAAGTAAATACATGTATTGGATGAATCTTAAAAATTAAAACAAGGGGAGGTAATAATAAATTCAGTTTCAACATAATCAAAAGATAATGAGATTATAAAATGATTATCTATCCGAGTTTGTTCATCTTCAATCTCTTTATCCCTGGACAACACCTCTTGGCATTGAGTAGTAGCAGGTAGAGGCAGGTAGTCAGTCTCCACTATATCTTGTATCTCTTTAGAAAAATTAGGGATGACTAGGGGGTCTTCTGGGACCTTGGAAACATTATAAAAATCTAGAAAGTATTTGGAGAACTTAGTAAGCTTTCAGGCCATCAATTCAAAAACTTTTTTGTTCATGTCTTCCTTTCTTCCATCTTAGAATTCTTTGAATGTTTCCCCCTCATTATTTATTTTCAAAAATAACCTCACCTGTCCAATAATAGAAGAAAAACTATCCTCCACAGAAAATGTTGAGTCAATAATTTTTTCATTTATCGGTGGGTAATTGTTCCATGAATTAAAGAAATAATAAGTGGAAAATAACATGTAAAAATTCTTTTTTTTTTCTTAATTTGAAAATTGTTAAATTTTTATAATTTGGTTGTGGGACTGCCACCCCAGTAATGTCTCCAAGTTTGACGCATGCCTATCATAGCCCGTGGAAAAACAATTATTTCTTATGATAAAATTAATTAATGTGTTTTACCTAGGATGTATCCCAATGAGGAGTTCACACAAAATAGTTTTTCACTTTTAAATGAGGGTAAAAATGGGGTGTTCTTTTTATAATAAATTAATAAGATAATGATTGAAATGATAAATGAAATTCAAATGATTGAAAAGATATGATATTATAATGGTGATTAGGTCAGGGTCAGTTTCCCAATTATTATTCTATCCTTGTTCAATTTAATTCCAAAATCATCTTCTTAGTTGATTAAAGTGAGTTTCCAGAATTTTTTACTCTCACATCCTTGGTGAAATTATAATGGTGAGAGAAAACCTTACCAAGACCTTAGTATGGTCAAATCTCCTTCTATGTGAAAAATAGTTGTATTGAATATCCTTAATTGACATGGGAAATACCTGATTAGGTCTTATTTATCCCAAACAATCAATAACATTCACAACCCCTTTTACACGTACTGATGATCGTCGAGTACTTCACCACTAATCTTTGGTCTATTCTATTGTATATAAACCAAAAATTAGTGGAGGGATATAATGATTAATTTACCAAGGAAAAAATAAATAATGGAATTAAAATTCCCGAACTATTGCAACTGATAATAAAATATGATATATTAAATTGAAGAAAACTTTTAAGAAGAAATAAATTTCATTCAATTACGTCCAAGAACTCAAGCATTACAAAATAGAAAACCAACTCTTCCCCAATCACTCAAAATGTTAACCCCAACATGGTTAGGGTAATCAAGATGAATTTTTAAGAAGAAGGCATTAAAAAACTAGGGAAAATAAAATAAATAAAATATAGAAATTTGAAAATTTATCCTCCTTGGTGTCCCAGAAGGGTTGGGATTGAGTGCGAGATATGCTTTGAGGGGGAGGAGCTCCCCTCCTTTTATACCCAGAATCTATCTCCTGATAGTTTACGCATTGTATCCCCATTACATTACATCTTCACGTATTTAATCCTTCTTTAATATTGTTCATAATTATCTTGGCCGTTTACCCTCAAAATCTCAGAGTATTTGGACAAGTATTCCAAGATTTATGCCCATTTTACTCTTACAATTTATTTTTTCCATTAAAACTCTCCAAATCGCAAACCTCCAAATTAGAATGATTTGATTACCATTAAAAGGGCCAATTCATGCTTCCTTTCTTTCATGAAAGATGGTCCAAAACTCCATTCGCGTCCACCCACAAAATTTTAAAAGCAATTGGTCCCACCATGAATGATTTATGGACCCTACACCAAAACTCAGCAGATCTGTAACCAATTTTCATGCTCCCAATTGTGAGCTATTTTTGAACATCTATATGGCCTATTCCACTTTTGGTAAAGAAGGGTGAAATTAATTCCATGATGTTTATAATATGTAAAATAAATAATTATTCAATTTTTATTAGTGTAGTAAATTTTACATACAAAGTACAGAAATGATTTTAAAACAATTAAAAATCTGAAATGGGCCATTTTTACTATTATGCTCAAAATTATTACCAATATCATACAAATGTATCAATTTATCTTAAAGTAACACTTTTGTGGGTTTAAAACAATTAAATTAATTGTAAATTTAATTTAAAATATTTTCTCTATCAATTCCTCCAACTCAGTTCTAAGATCAATTCTTCCTTGATTTCATGTTATTCATTATAAATTTCATCATCTTGCTTCTTGTTAACAACAACCTTAAATAAATCATCCTTGATATCTTTATAGTATTCATCCTCATAAAATTTATATTACTCTATATCCTAATATTCATTAGGTAGAAATTATTTTTATTGAATAATTTTTTCTTCCCTCTTCTCTTAGCCTTATCACCCATGAAAGTTCTATTCGTGGGATCTTCTTCTTCATTATCATCCTCGAAGTTCTTTGCACGCTGAATTTCAAGATTCCCAACTTTTCCACATTGAAAAAAAGTGATGTATTTCTTCCCATAGAATATAACATTTCCTATTGTGAGATTTTAAAATAAAAATGAAATCATATCAACTTCTTCATCCTTGGTTTCATCTTTGATTGAGAGTTTCTTCATAGCCTTGAATGTTATCTCATAAAACTATTCTTTTGGTAAAAACTCATTATCATGGTTTCTCATTTCATATGAAATATGTTTTTTTGATGTATTCATAATTTCACCACTTTGGATATTTGTTTTTATGAATCAATTTTTTTCATTAAATAATGAAGGTAATCTTCTTAGGATCTTGTTGATAATTTTTACATCCTAAATAGATTCTATAAAACCCCACATGTATTCAATAAGAATACTCAGATAATAAAAAATGTATCAAATAATTTACTCCGACTCATTATCAAATATTCATATTTATTCCACAAAACCTACAACTTTGCTTCCTAGATTTATGAGTCTCCTTCATAGATATTCAAATGTTTTTACCACATAACATGGAAAGTCTTCCATGATATCACTTTTTTCTAAATAAGGTATTCCAAACTTCCCTCTAAGGAATTAATTTAATATGAATCTATATCAATCTCTTCAAAATCCTTTTTAGATAAAACCCAACTATCCATATTGTCTATGATCCTATGAATGGATTCCATAAACAAATTCATCCCTAATGATTATTAGTAATGAAGCAAACAATTTTTACATAGATGGAAGTTATTGCCTCTATATAGAGGAATCCCTTTATTGTTAAAAACTATAATCACAAATTCATATAGATAAAATCAAAAATAATCATGGCTCTCACACCCCTTGTTGGTCCCTAAAATATGTTTTTACCGTAATATGGGGGTTGAATAATTTTACATGAAACTTGAAATTTTACCCTTTATCAAGATATTGTTCCATAGTTATCAAGAACACTTATCTTTCCCTCACAATCTGTATAAAAGTGGTGAAATAATTAAAAAGATTCATATGAGATTTTACTTAGTTCACCCAAATGGGAACCTCTAAGGATCATGCATGAAAGTATGTGTGTTCACCTAAAACACTAATTCTCACTAAATTTGGTTACAAAGTTTAGTGTTGTGGCACTAAACCTCCTAGTTTACAACAATTAACAAAGAATTATCGCTACTCCCCAAATAGAGTTGAATTCACTACTACCCTATAATAGCCTTCTTCTCCCAAAAACTATAATTAGTGGTTTCACATGTAGTGGTGTATCAATTTTATTCAAATTCCTCAGTTTGAGGAACTTTAAAAAAATCATAGAGAGTAGGACTTATAGTACACCTCTCTCTTTCTAATTTGATTTTTTTGTAAAATCTATTTACCACTCTTTTATTTTCCTTGAAAATAGAGTGTTAAATGTGTAAAACTTAGGGCTACTTATTCTAATTATTTATATCATATTGAAGAATAATATTTTCCTAATAAATATAGTCCCATCATTATCATGTAAGAAATTGATTTTGTGACACTCCTAAGGTCATAGGTACACCATAGTTGAGGCTTAATTATTATATTTTTAGGTTCGAGAAGATTTTGGGGATTAGAGTTTGAAAAAAAGTTTTTTTAGAGAAAAATAGAAAGTCGTAGGGTTAAATAACATGGTTAATTTAAGCATGAAATAACCATGTGGTGTGACTCTTTGAGGTTTCATTGGATTATTTCATGGTTTGATCATAGTTAGTAAAACTGTGTAAAATTCCCAGTGAATTGTGTGAAGTGTTAGGGGTTATCTAGAGGGGTATTTCATGGTTGGTGCATAATTAAACAAACTATGTGTACCTAAAATGAAAACCATGCACCCATATAAAGAATGTAAATTATGAGAACTTAGTTAAAGTGACCAGTTAGTTTAATCATACAACCTCTCCCAGGAAAACATATGACCCCATTCTAAACTATTAAAAATTGGGATTTCACCCTTTTTCCTTTTGTTATTTTAAAGTTTAATCACCCCATTATTTCATTTTGGATCATTCTAAACCTTCCCCATGGCTTTTTAGGTCACTCCCCTTTGATTCGTGGTGGAAATACTTTCTTATTTAGGTACCATCTTGAGGTATGTTGTGATTTTGATATGGTTTTCCCTCTTCATTGTTGATCTATGTTAGATGCCTTCTCTTATCATCATAATGGAACAAAATTGGAATAAAATTCATGATATATTGGATTTGATGGTGGATTTAAATCTTTTCTTATGGATCTACGATTGTTAGGTCCCGATCTTTTCTTACCCGGCCTCCGTCTAAAAAGGTGGTTTGTTCTACCTCCTTTTTAGGTAGGTGTTTCTATACAATGGTTAAATTCTATTAATTTCTAATCATTATTTTAAAATTCCTTTGGTTTATTCATATAATTAAATTTATTTGTGGTTTCAAAGGATTTATGGTAAATAAATATGTTTTTAAATGGTTTTTCTTTAAAAATTGGATTTTGTACACCAATTGTTTGATTAAATGATTGAATGGTGGTTTTGATTTAGAAATGGGATTTCAAACACCTAAGCTAATTGGATTGGATATTAAAATGATTTATAAATTATGAGAATGGTTTTTGGAAATGTAACATTTATAACCTTAGGTATGTCGAAAAAGGTACATAGGTGACTCTAGTGTGTATGGAACCACTAGGGGTTACTTTGGGATATCTATAGATTGTGTCATGACTTTATATTGGTTGGTATTAGTGTTAGAACCTATTTAGAATCTATGGTGGTATTTTAATGGGATTTGGGATAATACTCCACTTTAACCATTGGGTAGTTGTAGATGTTATGTTATAGGATTCAAATAAATTGAAAGGTATCTTATTCAATGTTGGCTTCTTTTATTGTTGATTCCTTTTTTGGGGTTTTTTTGAGGTTACAGTTTGTCACATGGAGACTTTTTTCTTTCTTATGATTCATATTTTTACGGTACATCCAATTTGGATTGTGTTTTATGAATCTTAGTTTTACCTATTTATTCCTCTTTTTACTCTATGTGTATGTCTTGTTTTGGTTATATATAATTCTTGTTTCTCATATCTTGTTGTACCTCACAATAGGAATAAGTCAGCATGGGTGAATTATCTAGTTAACATGGATTGGTTTGTTGTAATTTGGTATCAAAGTGATGTTAATCAACAAGTGTGATAACACTTCCTAATTTTGGTTCTATTTATTTGGTTGATAGTAGTTTGGACCATTGGAATTAATGTTGTAAGTGTGGGAGGTTGCCTGGCCACTCACTTGTGTGTCTCAACTTGAGTTACTATGGGTGCTTATAAAATTTTTAATAGTTTAAGAGTCAGTGTTTGAGATCATTTGAGTGAAATGAATTGGATGATTTTTTAAAATGGACCTATTTCTTTTTAAGGCATTGTTTCACATTCATATAATTCATAACTTATTTAAATTCTTGATTTTTTTAGATCATGTGTATCAATTATTGAAATTGGTCATAGGACTATGGAATATTATCTAAATCGAATTAGTCATTGTTTTGTACCTAAAATATAATTATGTTAAAAATATAACTTACAAATTCAAGAGAGGAAGTATTGAGATAATATTTGTATGTGAATCCTCTTGTGAACCCTTCTTTGGTTGAATTTGTAATCCATACAATTCAAAATCTGGGTCAAGTAGGCATTGAGAACCCAGGATGTGTTTTGGATCATTCCCCTTAATTCACTTAGTTTCATCCACCCATATTCTGTGGTGACAAGGGACCCTAGTAATATGAGGAGTGGCTGAGCAGATTGAGAGGATCTTCAACTTATTGAAGACTCCTGATAAATCTAAGGTGGGGTTTTCCAAATATATTCTCAAAGGACTGAGAACAATATGATGGGACTCTATCATTCAAGATTAGTTTCATGAGGATATTACGGGAACTTATTTCAAGAAAGTCTACAATAAGCACTTTTACCCTGATATATTACATGCAAATAAGACCCTATAGTTTCTAACCTTGGAGCAAGGGGATCTTACCATTTTGGATTATTCCACCCACTTTGTTGATTTGGCGTGTCTGGCACCAAAGCTAGTTACTAATGAGTATCTGAAGGATGAGAGGTTTGAGTTGGGATTGAGGCTGAATATTCAGTTGATATTGATTCTAATGTGCCTTTAGATCTTTGTGGATGTAGTTGAGAAAGAAACATTGGCTGAGGTTGAAATAACATGAAAGATATTTTGGTTGGATTCAATTGGTGCAATTATTATCTAGGGTTTGTTTTCTTTCTAGGAAAAGGAATCTTAAGGGTGGTCAGTTTTATTCAAGACCAGTTTAAGGGGATTCATCAGGTTAGAAGTAGTTTGTCTTCTATATGTTTGAAAGTCATGGTCATGCCAATCCAAACTATATATATTCAACTAATACTTCTCATCATTGTAGATTATTAGGCTATCTAAAGAATTTTTATGAAAGATTTTCTTAGGGAAGTAAGGTTAGATCCACTCTCACCAAGAGATCACATGATCATAATAAATCTTCCAAAGGTTTTGGGTATAATACTCAAGACAAGGGGGAGTTCTTGTGGCTAAGACCAGAAGGATTTATACTACTAATTTTGCACAAGAGGAATCGTAATCCGGGAGAGCAACTATTAGATATACAGTGTTTATTTCATCTTTTATGGTGTCGCCATTTTTTGATACAGGTGATACTCATTATTTTATATTATCAAAGATTGTTCAAAACTTTGGGATTACATTTAGAACATATTTCTTAATTGTTGGATCATTACCTGCCTTCGATAAATAGGTATGAATAAGGTTTCTAGTGTCCCGCATTTCGGGTGATGGTAGCAGACTTTGAGATGGAGTGGTACTTCTTGGTTCTCAATATTGACATATTTCAACTTGATTATTGGCATGGATTGTATGATCAATGTTATGGCCCAAATAAATTTTTATCATCGTTGAGTTTAGTTATTATCTTCTAATGGGGTGACTCGTCTTTTTCAGGGTGAGTAGAACTATAGATCGGGAAGAGAGGGGCATGTTGTTCCTTATGTTGGCATAATATTATGATAATTATCAGAGATGTTATATGCTTTTTGGACCCTTGTTTGAGATTTCTTATTATTGTGGTGGTGTGTGGGTACCCTGAGGTATTTCTAAATAATTTTTTTGGTTTATTACAAAGAGATTGATTGATTTTACTATTTACCTACACTCTATTATGATGCCCATTTCAATGCCATCTTATTGAATGAAACCTACTAAGATGGTGGTACATAAAAAAATCTTGAGGATATAAAGTCTATGGGATTTATTCTTTCAAGAGTTTCATCATGGTCTTTACTATTCCTTTTTCTAAAAAGGTATTCATGAGTCTCATACTTTTTCTGGATTATCAAAAGTTAAATTAGGTGACTGTTAAGAACAAATATCATTTTCCTTAGATTGATGGTATTTTTAACCATCTTATAGGGGCATGATGGTTTTAAAGATTATCCTTTATTAAGGGTACCACTAGTTTATAATTTGGTAGAGGATATACCTAAGATATATTTTAGAAGATGGTATGGTCATTTAGGGTTTCTGGTTATTCCATTCAGTATCACTAATGCTACAGTGGTATTTATCGATTTGATGAAACAAATATGTCATCAGTTATTGACTCTTTTGTTTATATGTTCATGTATGATATTTTGGCATAGTCTAGGACATAGGAGGATCAAATGGACAGTTTTTATATCACTCTTCCAACATTTAAATAACATCTTCTATATGGTAAGCTTTCTAAATGTGAGTTTTGGATTTGGGAAGTGAAATTTATGTGGCATGTGATATTTGAGAGGGGAGCCTTAGTGGATCATAAAAATATACAACCTGTTATGTCATGGGAACAATCCAAAAAAGTGTTTGAGACTTGGAGTTTCTTAGTTTTGGCTGGTTAATATAGACAGTCTGTTTAGGATTTCTTTAAGCACACATCTTTGATGAAAGATTTAACCTTTAGTGTGTAATGTTTGAATGGAATGAAAATTTTAAGATATATTTTTTAGGATCTGAAGGTAAGGTTGAATTCATCTCTAATTTTGATTATTATGGAACTAATTTTAAGTTATGATGTTTTCTACGATCTTTATGGTATGATTTTGGGTTGTGTCTTAATGCAGGGGAAATTGGTAGTGACTTATAGCTCTCAACAATTATGACCTCGTGATAATAAATATCCTACCCACTACCTTGAGTTTGCAGTAATTATAAATTCACTCAAAAACTGGCATCACTATCTCTTTGGAGAGTGGTTTACAATATATTCTAATCATAAGAGCCTGAAATATTTCTTTATTGAGATGGATCTGAACTTGAAAGAGATATGTTGGGTGTATTATCTTTAGAATTTTTATTTTGAAATTTCATAGACTCTTTGTAATGGAAAATTGTTTTCTAATGTGTTGAGAATAAACATAACTATAAAAGACATGAAGGAATCAGTTTAGGAGTGTTATCCAATGAGTATATTTACTGAGATAATCTTGGGAGTGAAATAGGTTCGTGGAAAAATGTTCTTATCATTAATGAAATCTAAATCATCCGTTGAAGAGTGGGTTTGGATCAAGAGGGTGACAGACATGAAGTTCCAAGTCTTGGATAAAATCCCTTTTAGTGGGGAGAACACCTGTGAGTGGTCTTACTCTCCCTGTAGAGATTTGTGCCTTCTTAGATGTTTTGTTGTTCTGATTTCTCTATGATAGTAGTTGTTGGATAGTGGACACTGATCATGTAGGTCTGTAAAAGGGGTAGTGAACGTTCTTGATTGTTTGGGATAAATAAGACCAGATCAGGTATTTCCTCTGTCAATTGAGGATATTCAATACAAATATTATTCACATGGAATGAGAGTTGACCAAACTAAGGTCTTGGTAAGATTTTATCTCACCATTATAATTTCAACAAGGAAGTGAGAGCTTGGAAACTCACTTTAATCAACAAAGAAGATGATTTTGGAATTAAATTGAACAAGGATAGAATAATAATTGAGAAACCGACCCTAACCTAATCACCCTTATAATATCATATCTTTTCAATCGTTTGAATTTCATTTTTCATTTCAATCATTATCTTATTAATTTATTCTAAACGAACACCCCAATTTTTCTCTCATTTAAAAGTGACAAACTATGTTGTGTGAGCTCCTCGTTGGGATACATCCTAGGTAAACCACATTACTTCATTTTAACATAAGAAATAATTGTTTCTCGATGCCCTATGATAAGTATGCGTCAAACATGGAGACGTTACCGGGGTGGCAGTTCCACAACTAAATTATAAATATTTAACTATTTTTTATTTAATAAAAAACAAAAAAAAAACATTTTTCTATGTTATTTTCAAATTATTATTTCTTTAATTCATGGAACAATTACCCACTGATAAATGAACCAATTATTGACTCAACATTTTCTGTGGAGGATAGTGTTTCTTCTATTTTTAGACAGGTGATGTTATTTTTGAAAACAAATAATGAGGGGGAATCATTCAAAGAATTCCTAGATGGACTAAGGGAGGACATGAACAAAAAAGTTTTTGAAGCGATGGATTGAAAGCTTACTAAGTTCTCCAAAGACTTTCCAGAATTTTATGAAGTTACCAAGGTCCAAGAAGACCCCCTAGTCATCCCTAATTTTTCTAAGGAGATCCAAGATATAGTGGAGACTAACTACTTGCCTCTACCTACTACTACTCAATTCTAAGAGGTGTTGTCTAGTGAAGAATATATTGAAGATGAACAAACTCAGAGAGATAATCATTTCATAAACTCATTATCTTTTTTCTGCATTGATGTAAATTATTAGGTCTGTAAGATTAAGGGTGTGACAAATTCATTTTTTACTACCTTGGGAAATGAAGGACTATCAAATGATGTGGTGAAAGGTGAAATGTGTTTTTACTTAGATTATGATAATTTCTGTTCTTATTTGGAGTCTACTTATTCTTTTATTTATAGAAAATTTTCAAGTAAAATAGAAATATAACCTCAATAAATAGATATGGAAGTTTTGGTAAAAAATCATGGTTGAAATATTAAAGCTATAAATATTTATATGATTATTCATGTAATTATCAGTTGAATAGTTTTTTCTATAAATATCATTATCATTATCATAGTTGAGTTTGAACTTATTTTGGGTATGGATTGACTTTTAGTTTATCATGTTAAGATAGATTGTATATTTATGGATTTTATTTTCAATTTTCAAACTAAGTCTCAATTTTTATATAAGAATAAGTTCATGACTATGTTAACATGTCAAGAATCTGAGAAATTATTTATACATGGAAGAAAACATTATCTTTCTTATATTATTGAAATAAAAAGAAATTATACATATTGGTATTGTTCCAGTAATAAATAAATATATAGATTTAATTCCATGTTAATTTTCTAGAGTAATTATGGATAAGGAGGTTAAATTTACTATTTAATTAGTTCCAAAATCTAATATAGTTTTAAAAACCCTTTATCAATTTTATCAATTGGTATTTATTTGAATTGAAATAGTAGTTAGAAGAATTTCTTGATAAGGGTTTAAGTTTTTTAACACCTCACAATTTGGTTCTGTTGTTTCTATATTAAAAAAATAGACGGTTCCATGAGAATTTGAATTGAATATATAAAACTCAAAAATACCACTCTTAAGAAAAGGTATATTTTACCTCATATCTATGACTTTTTTTATTATCTCTAGGGTTATCATAATTTCTCAAAGATTGATCTCAGGAACGGGTATCACCAACTAAAATTGAAGGAGGTCTAAATTTTGGGGATGGAATTAAATACTAAGTATGGACATTATGAGTTTTTTGTTATTCAATTTGATATGACAAATTAACCTACAATATTTATGGATCTTATTAATAGATTTTTTCATGAGTATTTGAAAAATATTATTGTAGTTTTCATGGATGTAATTCTAGTTTATTCTAAAATTTATGAGGAACATGATAAAAATCATAGTATTTTTTGTAGACTATAGAAGAAAATTTGTTTTAGGTAAAATTTAAAAAATGTAAATTTTGGTTAAAACATATTACTTTCTTTAGGAATATTGTTTCTAAAGATAGATTAATTATTTATCCTAAAAAAAATAAGGTGTTTTAAGAGTATCCAAGTCCTATTAATGTCATTGAGATTCAAAATTTTCATATATTAAAAGGTTACTACTGATCGTTGGTTGAAATATTTTCTCAATTACCTAGCCCACTAACTATATTAAATCAAAAAAGTAGTTAAATTAATATGGAAAAAGGTGTGTGATAAATGTTTCTCAGAATTTAAAATAATATTGATTAATTCCATAGTGTTGAATTTTCCAATAAGTAATATATATTTTTTTATTTATAGTGATTATTATTTTAAGGGATGAGGTTGTTTATTAATATATGATGATAGAGTAATTTCATATTCTTCTTGAAAATTTAATCTAAGTGAGCATAATTTCACTATGAATGATACCGAGCTTGAATTTTTGGTTTTTTCATTAAAATATTTGATACATATTTTATATGGTGTAAAATGCGAAATATATATGAACAAAAAAATTATTAAGTATATATTCTATCAAAAAGAGTAGAACATGAGGTAGAGAATATTGTTGGAAATTATGGAGGATTATTATTTCACAATTAATTATTATCCAGGTAAATCAAATAAGGTATTTTATTTCTTTAATCAAAAATATAATGCAACATTAACTATGATATGTTTGGAACATGGTAATTTAGTTAATGAGTTAATGAATATTACTATAAAAATTATGCATGTAAGAACTCCCTCTATTTTGGATTAGGTATTAATGAAATAATAGTTTTCAGATATAATAAATCATTTTTAGAAGTAAGAATCTAGTTTTCAATAAAGAGTACAATTTCATAAGGAAGGTATGTTTCCAAAATTTAACATTGATAAGGAAGGTGTTATAATATTTAGAAAGAACTTTTTTGTGCCAAGTGATCCTCATATGAATAATTAATTATTGGTTAAATCTAATAGCTATCTATTTTATATTAATCCTGGAATCACTAAGATTTATTGATACTTTCATGAATATTACTGGTGGAAAGGAATGAATAAGGATATCAGTGATTTTATAATGAAATTTTCGACTAGTCAATATCTTAAAGCTAAGTGAAAAATACCAAAGGGAATTATTTAACCATTTATAGTATCAAAAAGGAAATGAGGGAATATATTCATGGATTTAATGGTGATATTACAGAATAAATCATGAGGTAATAATTTTATTTGGCTTATTATTGATTTGATTAACTATTTCTATGCATTTTCTTACTGCTTAAGATATTATGCCTTTATATATATTTTTAGATGTTATCTTCAGGAGATAGTTTGGTTATATGGAGTTATTATCCCTATTTTATCTGATAATGATCCCATAATTACCTATAATTTATTCAAATTACTTCAAAATTTGATGAGCACTATGTTAAATTTTAGCCCAACTTTTCATCCACAGTATCATAGATAGTCATAGTACATGATTTAGAAATTACAGAAAATTATTTGAAAATTTTTATTACATTACAATGGATTCTGTATTAGTATATTTAGTTAGTTAAATTTTCATATAATAAAATTTTTCATTACTATATACAAATGGAAGCTTCTGAATCATTATATGGAAAGTAGTGTAAAACACCAAAATGTTGGGATGAAGTCGGTGAGAATAATTTTTTTAAACTATAATGGGTAGAATAACTAAGTGAGAATCTAAATATGATTCAGTAGAATGTTATGGTAGCACAGACTAGCAAAAATTGTTCTATAGATAACAAGTTTAAAGACCCTTGACTTGAGTTAGGTGATCATGCATTTTTAAAAATATCTTCATCGAAAGGTTTTATATGATTCAAAAAGAAACAAAACTGAATACTGCTATTTATTGGTTCCTATGAAATTTTGAAAAAAGTGGGGTTAGTTGATTACAGAGTATACATACCTCTAATTTTATCTTAGGTACATGATTTGTTTCATGGTACACTATTTTGAAAATATATATTTTTATGTCTCTCAGGTTTTTATCCATGAAGTGGTACAATTATATGAAATTATTTCTCAATTTGAAAATTCAATGTATGTTCTAGACCGTAGAGATCAAGTGTTACAGAATAAGGTAAATCTCCATCTTAAAGGTTTTTGTAATAACTAAATAATTTATTAAGTAACATGGGAACCTAAAAAGGATATGAGGTAAAAATATCCCTACCTATTTAATTGATTAATAAACTTGTGAGGTTGAAAGTACATTATGGGGAAGAATGTGACAACCCAAGTAAAATAAATAATAAATCAAATTCATTTATTATTAATAATCATGATTATTTTTTAGGGATTCACATTAACAATAAAAATCTCTATGATTTTCATAAAAAAAATAAATAGTTTTCTTCTAAATAAAATGTTTATTTATTATACATTTTTATTTTAAAATTAAATTTTATAATTTTGGAATATTAATTAGATAAAAAAAAGAATTCGTTTTTTATATTATAACTTAAAATAGATCTTAGGCTGAATTTTTTGGATTTTACAAAAAATATTTATTTTTTAGGTAATAGTGAAAAAATATGGATTTTTATAAAAAACGCCATTTATTTTCAAGTATCTATAAATGGTCATTATATTTAAGATTTTTGAAATAAAATTAGTTAAATTTAACTAAGAATAATATATTTAATTTTATATTAATCCACATTGTACTTTATTTTGGTATAAATTCATTTTTAGGCTTAAAACACATTTTTCAAAAAATAGCGGTTTTCATTACATTTTGTATTCTCATATTAAAATTAGTTTATTAAAACCATACAAATTTTATCTTGAAATATTTATTTAATATTTGGAATCATGAGGTTTAAATTTATTAATAATTTTAATTTCATTTTTCTCATTACGAATAGAAACCTTGGTAAAAATGGTATCATCATGGTAAAGGGTAAAATAGGTTAATTAATGAAAAAAACTAAGTGATAAGGTCATAAAATATTATCTTAATTGTTGTTTGATGATTTTATTTTTATATTTATTATATTATGTTTTAAATTGGAATGATTTAGTTCCACATTACCAAGATTAAGTGATTTGTAATATTTAAAAGTTAAGGATGTTTACAGGAGTGACCCTCCCCTCACTTATAAAAGGGAACATCTTCTGCTCCCTTATTCAAAACTTTTGAGCACTATACATAGAACAAAACCTACCCAAATACCTCAAAAACCTTCATATTAATTTCCTATAGGTTATTGTCTCACCAAAATACCATCCTAGAAGGATTAGGGTGCAATCCAAATGAGGTTTTTCAAAGAAGGGGTGTAACACTTAACTGAGTTCTTTCATATTTATTTATTATTATATCTCCTTGAAAACTATCATAACCATAATTATAAAATAAAATAAGTATTTCTAATATACATAAATGTTATTATGATTATGGTACAAACCTCTTTCATCTCATTTTCTATCTTATGGTAAAGGAAAACATCGCTCCAACATATGTGCGGACAACCACCAGCACGATGTGATGTCTTTTTTTAATCACCACTTCTCATGGATTGTTATTATTATTGATTTAATGAATTTAAAATATATGAATTAAATAATTATTATTATTTAAATATAATATATTATTCACCTTATTACTCATACATCTATTAAAAAATGATAATGTTGTTCGTTCATAAATGTGGACGACCACCTCCAAGAAGTGATGTAATTATTTTCTTATGTAATTACTTAATGGATGGTTATAAATATATATTTAATGAATAAAAATGATAATTATTTCATTATTAATATTTTTAATATCATGTAACTATGAAACCTTAGACCATGGTCGACCTACCAAAGTTGTTCTAGGATTATGAACCGAATGTTCTCAAAACATATGACATGAACTTAATCAATTATGTAACAATATAATACCTCATAATAAAAAAATGGATTTAAATAATCTTATAAACCTAAAAAAATTCCTTATTAATTTAATAATTTATATAAGTTTATTATTTAGGATTTAAAGAACTTATGTGGTGAGTCAGACTTGACGTAAAATATTTCTCATTAAAACCATTTTTAAAATGATTTAACATTTTTTTCAGACTCTTTTTCCTCCATATACATGTATTTTAAATTTTTTTAATATTATTATAAATATACTCGAATGGTCCATTAAAATCATTTTTAATGACATTTTTCATTCCTTATAGTAGTTTAAAATGGTATCTTTTTAGCATCTTCTATATGGGTTATTTTTTAAAAAGTGTTAAAGGAACATTTTTTAACATATGAGGAATTAATGGTATTTCATACCATCGTGACCAGTTTTTAGATCCCAAAAACCAAATATGGTTTTAATGGAGTATTGTTTTGGTGGTGGCATAACCTTTACATCATACCCATATTTCCATGTACTTTCTAGGCAGTTTCCAATAGGTTGTATTCATAAGACCGAAAAAGAACCAATGGATCACTTATTCGATATGTTTTATGAACCTACCTCCAAAAGGTAAGTGGTAACTAGGAAATGTATCTAAAAACTATTAGGGAATCAAATTCGTGAATAGTATGGGATTTTGGGCTCATCTCACCTTTTTAGTGGGAATTATTGCCTACTCTAGGACTCCCTTACATATTTAATACATATTCATGGATCCTTTCTTAAATACCAAATATAAGATGTGTCAATATTATATTAACAATTTATCATTACAATGTAATGAAATTTGATTCATCTGTATGTATATGAGGTTCCCCATTAATGGTACCATTTGTAAATGGATTATAGATTCTTATTTCATTTATTATAATGATGTTGGTTTTATGCCACATAGTGGGGTGCTATGGAATTTATCAGTATCTAAGAAAAAGGTAATTATTTTGATTTCTGGATTGGGGCCATGAGATGGTATTCCTACATATATTTATAAAAGGAATCATAAGTCATGTAGTTCAGTTTAACTTAATGGGGCACATCACACCTTCTAAGGTCATGTGATGTGGACCAAACCGTGAATTTTAACGTTGTGTGGCATGGTCATCTAGGAAGAAGGTTCCTAGTCAGGGTTTGGTGTGGGACTTTTGATGAAGTAGGCCAAGGGACCTGGAAAGGATATATCCTCCCATGTGGATATGAACCTACTAGGGATATGGTCCATAGAATATTAGGGTGACTTTGGGGTGTTTGGTTTGAACTTTATAGAGGCTTCCAATGTATCTTATTTAGAAAATAATCAAATCCCACGTATTTCATATTATATGTTCTTATACCGAATATGGTTCCTAATTCAATACCTCATTTGAAATATAACCCTTTTAAGTGGATGCATTGTTTTGGGGATTATACCGAATAGGATTCCCTAGTGAAGGATAGAGAAATATCTGAAAGGGGATACCCTTCTTGATATAGGTATTTGATCATGTGGGTTTCATAATCATTACTAACCCCAAAGCCCATGTGATTCATGTTTGATGTGGGAAGAAAGAGAGAGTGTAATATCTAGAAAACAACATAATCTCCTTCATATTCCAGTAGATGAGTTCATGGGAATTCCCTATAAGAAATACTAGGGTATTACTCCTAGAGATACTACCTATGGAAAGGCAACAGGAATATTTGTAAGTGGATTCTATATAGAGATAGTTTACTCCTCATCTTTTGGTAGAAAAGGGTGGATTCATTTGTGGTAATCAGGAAGAGAGAAAGGGATTTGATGTTCCCATATCCTCTCTTATTTTTAACCCCAGGGTCCCATAATTATCCCTAAGGTTGATATTCCCATTACCATAGATTTTTATAATGGAAAACACTTTGAGGAAAATACTTAGTAGGTGGGGTAATTTTTGTACCTCTATTACCATGGGAAAGTATAATTGAGAGGACATGGTGATGTTCCTTAGGCTCTAATTGTACAATTTGGATGATTTGGGGGATGCCTTATCTTGGAAACCCTTAGATGATAGATCCAAGGGAAGAGGTTCCCTACTATAGGTGCTATGAAAGAGGGCTTAAATGGTGGCTCAGGCTAGTGAGGCATAGGCAGAAAAAAGTGGCTTGCATAGGTGAGGCCTGGGAGAGCTGATGATGTATCATGCATGGTAGACCTGGGTGAACTAAAGGTGATTCATGAAGGGTATACATGGGAAATTCATAGATTCCTTTGGGATATTTAAAACCTTATAAAAACACTTGGATGAGTCCTTTCTGTAGGCTTTAAGGGTTTCCTAAGGTTTCTTTGGACGACTGCTGCATAATTTTTGAGTAATATAATGGTCATCCTCCCTATTTGTTTAGACTAGGGGGTGTTTTCCCTCAAAATTATTGGTACTTTATACCTTGATATACCCCAATCCATTGATTTTGATTAATCTACCAATATTTTGTACGATTAAATAACCACTTGAGGACTTTGATGACTTGAGTGTGAGACTTGGGTGAGTAGAGCTTCATGCGATCTCTTTATTGTTTAATTGTGTCAAATGAAGAGCCTGAGGGTCCTATTTATAGGAAAAATCTAAACCCTAGGTGAAGGAGGCCAGTCATGTAGGTCCACCAAGCAGGTGTCTCGTGCCAGGACCTCATGTTAGATTTGTTGCTCCTATAGGGCCATGTAGGTAGGGGCTTCGTGATTCCCTTGGCATGAAATTGGGGTGTATACAGGTTTTCTTGGGTGAGTTCTTTAAATCCCCTTTCTCCTCTACCTATTTAGAGTCATTGTTTCTAAGTCTTATCATCCCTTTGTGAAAAATAGAGTGTCAAAACCATTATTATTTATGAATATAACTTCAAAACGTTTCATCATTTTTAAAATAATATTCTTTTTTTATTCTAGGAATTTTTAATTTAATGAGTTTTCAAAGGAAAAAGGATTTTTATCCTTTTTTATATAAATCCCAAAATTTCTTCTCTATAGGTGTTAAATAGATTATATTTTGAGGTTTTATGATAGAGATGAAATATTTTATTTTTTATGTATTTTATGGACCTTTTAAATTTTCTATGATGATGGGTGAGCCTGATATAGCCCTCCAGTGCATTGGGTAATGATATTATTCTCTGTAAAATTATATTGGAATTAATGTTTTTGGTTATTCCATTGGAAAAGGATATATTAATATGATATCCCAAGGAACCCACATGACTTTTCTAGGCTTGAAAAAGGATTTTTTTATTGAATTATTTTTATTTTTCGTGTTAAGAAAATAAGCTTATGTTTTAAGAAGGTTTATAACCCTTTTAATAAAGGTGTGTTTTTTAAGAAAATATTTCCATGGATTCTAATTTTTCCTATGAAACGCTGGTGATTATGATTTTTCCTTCATTATTGATTATGAATTTTTTCAAGAAACAATTTATGAACTAAATATGATTTCACGAGTATGTTAAAAAAATATTTGAGATCGAAGATTATTATTAAAAAAAGGGAAAATTACTTAAGGATTTCATAGATTTTCAAATTTAATAACAAGTTTATTTATTTTCATATAATTTTCTATGATTTTTTTTTCTCATCCTATGTTTTCAAAAAAAAATCAATGATATAATGATGAGTGTAATCTATAAAAATATTTATCTTCCCTTTTTTATGACTCATCTTGAATGAAGAAAAAAGTTCATGAATAAACATGATTATATAATTAAGAATGATATATTTCTGGGAAAACTAACACTCATTGTTTGTCTTAACTTTTAAATGCATGGTTTTTATAGGTAATATTGTTTCATTATTCTATAAAAATATAAACCAAAAACATATTTTTAATGCAATAGATTTATATACTTTCTATTAAATTCTTAATTTTGGGTTAATTAAGGTATTAGAGAGTTTTTTGATGGGACATGATCTATATATCCCTCTCTTTAGTTCATTGGGGTCTTTATAGGAGGCATGATCTATAAAAAATAAATAAATAAACTCAATCAACTAAAAATAATAATTCTAAAAGTAATAATAAACCTTAAACCACATGAAATCTCATAAATTTGATAAAAAAACGATGCTGAATTCCAATTCACATCTATCAACAACCCATGGTAATTTGAGGTTCGACACAAAGAAGAGATGAGCATGCACTCCCCTATACCAACCACTCAATATTTGATATACTTATCTTCATTCAACATTTACTCACCCAATAGAAAGAAGTATCAGATTCCATTTTTTAATGAATTGGTCCAAGTTGACCCAACTTAACACCCTACCCATCCTGTTATAAGGCATGAGGTGCATTCCCAATCACACTAAGATAGAAACTAGTTTCAGTGTATCAAGATTGATAAATTGAGAATTTTTTCATTTTGGAATCAAAATAACCGTCACATGGATTCCAACCATAAATCATGCATAACCCATCTATAAGTTGGATGCCCATGAAAGTAAAAAAAAGAGTTTAAAATGTAGAATAAAATAAATAGATAACAATGTATTAAAGACCACCAGATAACCCTTAACCATAACACAAAAAATATGAAAAAAAATTAAAAAATACAAATAAAAAGTTATCTCAAAAGTTATCTTGGATGAATAGGTTGATAAAAGATTACCCAAACATCACTAAAGAACCCAAAAATCTTCAAATAAGATCTGAATTCTCATGATACATAATCACCACCATAATGGAAGGAACAAAATATCATGAATATCCACAAAACCACATGGAACTATTTCTTTTACCTGCATCCTATAAAACCAATTATTCATATACCCTATTTTAAATATTAATGGGGTAGTAAATATCCTAGTAGGATACCACAATGGATTTATATAATGTATTTTAACATGAAAACCATTTCTCTAGTTTGAAAAAAATATTTTAAAAAATCCTTTGAAAATAGCTCAAAAATCATACGTTTTATTTAAAATAAGACAGGTTTTAGGGAAAATGAATAAAGTAATAAATATATTAAATTGAAGGAAATATGGAAAAATTATCATTAAAATCGAACAATAATATAGAAAATAATATGTATCACATCAATACCTATCAATATCTACATCATGGGTCCACACCTATAGGCCTCAAGAAACTAGGAATCGCTCTAGGAATACTATTTGGTGTATAAAAAACAAGTAATTCTGGAAGCTCACTTGGTCTCATCAGAGTGAAAACCTATCCTATTATATTAATCATTATAACTAGGACACTATCCTTAGCCAATGCACAATCTACACTAGGGGTCATATTAGTCTGGATTTCAAACCCAATAATGGTCTCCCTTGTGAATTAAATCAATAAATTCATGCATAATTAGTGCGCATAATCTTATAGGAAGTAAAAAAAATCTAAATTATATTCCTTTTTGAAACTAACTTTGAAAAAATATTCATAACCAATTATTTTGTTAAAACATTTCATCAACCACTTAGTGTGCAAAAAAAATATTTTCTTTGGAAAACTAGTGAAATCACCCCTTTTAGTACAAAACATTCTTAAAAAATATTAAACATTAGTAATAAGATATCAATAACATGAATAAAGTTCTATCAAGGAACTAAAACTAAAGAAAAATCATGAACTTAAGGTTTTCTAAGGAAAGACCAATTAGGTGGGGACACCAACCTGAAAACAAAGTTAACCTCATGGCCATTATTTAAAATCACTAGATATGGGGAAAAGGGATCTTTAAGAACCTAAGAAATAATTTAATTCATTATACCTCATACCTAATCCTAGGTTTAACCCCCATGGATTTATAAGGTTTTAAAACTCAAAGTGAATGAAATAACATGGTAAAAGGAAGAGAATAAGACAAAAATAAAAGAAATCAAGGCCCGTCATGAAGAAGTCCTCCCAAAAATTCAAGATATAATGGACAAAAGTGGAGGAAGAGGCTCATATAATAGAACCTGCATCGCAAAAATTTGGATAAATAGGGGTGTATGGGTTTAAAATCAATTAGGGGGAAGTTATAATTTAATTTTTTTTCAGTCTATAATAGCACCACACAATGTGACCTCTTAGGCCTATTGCGTGGGGACGCATATCCCAACTCATATATAGTGTATCCTCTATGGATTTAATCATAGATATCCCTTTTTAGGGCCTCCACATCATAGTTCAATACTCCATGGTGTGGAGTATCCCAATTTAGTGGAACTAATTAGTCTGAACCTATGGGTCTCCATGACATGAAGTCCTCCCTCACAATATATCCTCGCCCATGGAACCTATGCTATAGGTAAACGCTACCAACCATATCATGGAAAATCCTCCTAGAAAAAAAAGAGGGTAAAATAATCTCAAGAAAAATTCTACCGGTCATGTCATAATTCATATGCTATGGCATGACACCCTATAGTTCAAAAATACAAACCCTTTATAAATCACTTCAAAACCTCCCAAACCTAAAAACCACAAATAATAATAATAAATAACCAAAAAATTAATTTGAATACATAAAAATGACATTTTGGGTGTTACATTTCACCTATATGTATTATTTTGATATTATTTTACCTTATTATGTACAGTATTAGTAAGTTGTCCATGGTGAGAATGGTATTAATTAACCTAATTTAATCAAAAAAAAATTCATTTGTTTATTCATTGGGATTTCGTATGCCTATTTGACATTTTAAAATGTGGTTTCAAGGAGGATCCTACCTAGTATACCTGTATCCTCACCCCAATATATATATACTTATTAGGTCTATGGGAGTTGTTTACTAATCAAGTTCGACATTACTTTCTCAAGGAGTTATTTAGGATCATTCAAAGAACATGGTCACTAGATCGTATTTATTCTTGTAATATTTAGTTGTTTATTATTTTTATGAAATTACATTCATGTACTAGGATTATTTCTATTCTTATTTATGAGATATAGTTGGTTAGTAGATCTTATCTCTTATCAATAAATTTATATATTGAAGGTAATGTCTCCCATTTTATGAGTTCTATTCCCTCGATTATATCCACAAATAAATTTCCTATTAGAGGTGGGATTTAGGGGTCATCCTCATATTTATTATTGTCCTATAAGGGTACTAATGGATAGGGGTAATGACATGAACAACAACCATTTATTCACCCCCACTTAATGGTCACCACATCTCATAAGTGGGACTATCAATATTGAATTAACCCAATACAAATTATCCATGAATGTTTAATGATTAAATATTCATTATGATGAGCTAAAAAACTAATAAATATTATTTTATTTTATTAATTTGAATAATTTATTGCCTTGTGTGGAAGAATAAATTTCATAGTGTGTGATATTTTATATCACATGCATATCCTTTTAATAAATAGGCTTATGTCACTTCTAATGATAGCCATCACATAATTGTATACTCAAAGAGATATTCTAATATCATATGCATCATCATTATTGGAATAGTCTATAAAATACTTAAATTAATGGTATTTTAATGATCACAAATCATGTTTCTTATATTATTAATGAATTTAATGATTTATGATAATAAACTATTTTCTGACAAAAAATGATGAAAATGGATGAGTATTGAAGTAATAATGAAAACATACCACATGAAGAAGTTCAACTAACCATAAAGTTCAAGTGACCATGTGGAAGTTACCACTTTTTTAATGCTATGTTACCATGTGAACAATCAAGTGACCATGTGTTAGATGAGAAACTTTTCCCAAGTCTCGAACTGGTCACATGTGTATTGAACCTAGCATATTAAGATATCATGTAACCGTATGAATTATTAAACCTACCATGATAATTAAACAACCTAAAACAATAAGAAATGAAGTTACCTCAAGAATAAAGGAATTTATCATAAGAATAAATGAACCAAAAGATTAAATGAAGTAACCACAAGAATAAAAGAAGCGATCAAAGAAAGAAGACTAGTTGCCAGGGAAAGTGACCATGGAAAGTGACTAGAGATAATTTTTGTGTTAATTGACCGTAAATAAAGTGATTGTTAGGTATATTAATCATTATTAAGTTAATTTTAAGCAACCATAACTAACTTATGTAGAAAAAAATTTCAAATCCTCAACCGCTATACTTTGTAGAATTTAGTGCATGACATAGAATATAAGGATATCAGGTAAGACTAATGAGTACTAGGATTAAATTATGAATATCCTAAAATGTATAATTTGAGAGATTTATCTCTTTAAGAATAAAATACACTCATAAATTGATATATGCAGATACACATGTGCCTGAAAAATATTGAGATACACTTTGGACTTACTTTGATAATACTTCCACCAAACTATGTTTTTATAACCTCTCTTTGCATCAATTGGTTAAAGTTTTTCAATGAAAATTTAAAAACAAAACATTGATAAACTAAGGCTATTAATATTATACTTCTACAGAAATTCACTCTTCTCATCTTCCACTCTCTCTATTTTAGCTAACATTTTGAGTTTTTTTTTTGCGTTACTTTATTTATTATATAAAATGTTCTCTTGTATTGTATTGAAAAGTGATAAAAACTCTTAATTATTTTACATATATTATCTTATATAGAACTTCTTAAGAGGTTGTTTATACAATGGGATTCTTGTGAGAATTTTTTATATGTAAAACCTAATCATGTTTGTGGATCAGTTTATTTATTTAATGAACCGTTTAGTAGTTATTAATTACCAAGTGGAGATGAATAAGGCACTGCTTGAGACTAGACATATTATTTAATTCTACTTTTTGTTTTGTTGTTTTTTAATATATTTTTAATCAAACCAGTTTCAGTTTTAAAAAATATATAAAAAAACATTACTTTGATAGTTAAATTTAATTATTGTTTTGTATAGATTTTTTTAAGGAAATTAGATATATTTAAAATATTTAGTGAAATTGTAAAATTATTTTAACTGATATGTGATCGAGTTTCTGAGAAATATTTTAAAAACTTTGAATTATATATTTCTACTATTTTATTTAACAAATTCGATTTATAAACTGATTATTTATTTGTAAATATTTTAAATAGAAAGTTTAATTGGAAACTCAATCTTTCCCCTGTTGATTTTTTCACTCTGACAAACATTTTGTATTAGATGGTATTTTATTTATTTTAACCATAATTACTTTTTACCAAAAGATAAAAATTTCTATTGTTTCTAAATTTATATCATTATGGATGAAAATAGACTTGAGGGAACTTCTACTAACAGGACTCCTTATTTTAATAGAACAAATTTTGATCAATGGAAAATTAAGATGAACATACATATTGAGAAAATGGGATTTGATATTTAGACTGTAATAGATGATAAATATAAAAAACCTAAGGATTTAAGATTTTTTTGGAGTAATTCCACTAATTCCATATATGAATATAATTCTAAAGCAATTAATACCTTATATTATTCATTAGGATAAGATGGGTTCAATAGAATTAATACATGCTCCAATGATTATGAGATTTTGGATACACATTTTGTGTCTAATGAAGCAAATTTAAATTTTAAATAAATTCTCATGAATACCTATACAATTAGATATGATACATTAAAAATTAAACCTGATGTAACAGTTTCTGAATTGTATATCTGGTTCAAAAAAATGTTTTATATAATGAATACACTTGGAAATAAAATTGAAGATAAGGATCAAGTGATTTGAATCCTATGATACTTACCAGATTGAGGGATATGAACCTCTATCTACATTTTTAGAATCAAGAGGCATTTGAAAACTGTTAGTGAAAGAATTTATTAGAAAAAACATGATATACGAGGAAGAGTTTAAAGTGAACAATGAATATAATTAACCCTAAAAAATAGTTTCTTTCAAAAAATATTACTCAAATATAAAGGAGAAAATTACATAATATATTTAAAGTTAGGATAAATTGCCCTATTATGTTGATGTGGAGATATATAGTCAATATAAAAGATTTAAAAAGTTATAAAGGAA
Organism: Viscum album; assembly: GCA_963277665.1. Lineage (NCBI taxonomy): Eukaryota > Viridiplantae > Streptophyta > Magnoliopsida > Santalales > Viscaceae > Viscum > Viscum album. The sequence continues at coordinate 1,815,243,279 of OY728148.1, forward strand.
GAAGCAATTCTCTAAATCATGTGATAGAGGAAAGTATGATAGAAAGGGGGACTGTAAAAAGGAAAATCAACTAGGGGAAGTGATTTGTTATGAATGAAAAAAGGAATATCAAAGTTGAATGCCCTAAATTAAATTATAGAAATGGTATGAGGATAAAGTAAAAAGGACTAAATAAATCTATGAATTCAACCTAGAGTTCCTCTAAGGATAGTTTTAGTGGGTTTGATTCAAGATAAAAAAACAAGGTTGATAGAGAAAATATATGTTTTATGGAAAACATATATGAGGTGTCAAATATTATCTCAACATATCCAATTTATATTATTAATTTTTCTAAGAATGAAAATAATAATCAAAATATGTCCAGTGAATATTTATTTAAATACTATAACATGATAGATAAAACATTTAATGAACATAAAGATAATTATAAAAATCTAAAGAAACATTCTTTATCTATTCATGTTAAATATGATTTTGTTTTATAAAAAGAAAATAATGGATTTATTAAATGATAATAATGAAAATAAAATTTCAAACCAGCTAATTAAAAATAATCTTTAATGGTTTATAAATATAATATAAACCTTGACCAAGATGGTTGGAAAACATACCACACCCAGGTATAGAATTGGGATTGGATACCAGCATGGTCAAAGAAGAATTTATAAGAATAAATTTATACTTATATCATGTTATTCTAATTATATAAGTAGTTTATATTTTTTTAGATCTAATAAATTTTTCATTTATAAAATTATTAAGTATTTTTATGATAAACCTATTAAATATATTTATATTCTAAAATCTCTTATTTATAACTTCTATAGACCCAATAAAGTGTGGGTACCAAAAGAATTTATTTTTTTCATTTTTTTGCAGGAAATATTCTTATAGAGAACCAATATGCACTTACGGTATCTGTATAGTGGCTGTTCCAAACACCTGATTGGGTATTACTCAATATTTTAAAGCCTTATAAAAGTGGATGGTGGATATTTCATTTTTTGTGACAATGCTAAAGTAAGAACAACATGAATCGATCAATCGATAACTCTAATTCCATTTTAATTTCGAAATTGTCATTTGCTGATAGGTTAATGTATAATATTATTTGAATCTCATAATTAAGTGATGATTCTTATCATTTAATTTTTGAAAACAATTCTTGCCAAATATATGACTTTAAGCATGATTTAGTCTATATTAAGTTATATAATGATAATTTTTATGTAGTTGGTTTAGATTCTTTATCTTCACAAAACATTTCATTCATAAGTGAATTTTATAAATATTCTTGGCTATAGAATAGGATACTAGGTCATTATAACCATTAATCTATTACAAATAAACTATGCAATGTTTAGTTAATTATATTCCTAAAGTATAAGTCCCAAAAGATAAAGTCTTTAACCAAGATCAACAAGGAAAACAACATAAAATTCATTTCAACACAAATAAATATGTTTTAACTACATAACCACTAGAGTTTTATCACATGTAATTCTTTTGAACTTCTAGATTTTATAGATTAAATGGGAATCATTGTCCTTATGTTCTTATAGATTACATTTCTAAATATACGTGAGTATTCTTTTTATCTTTCAAAATTGAATCTTGTTACTATTTTATAAAATATGAAAATCTATATAAAATTATAGTAGTCATACTATTAAAACCTTAATAAGTGATCATGGTCATTAGTTTGAAAAATAATACTTTGAATATTTATGCTCATGAAATGGATAAAATCACAACTTAACTGATCCTTAGACTCCCCAATATAATGGTGTTATAGAAAGAAATAATAGGACTCTTCAATATATTTCTCTGACTAAACTCAATGAGTATGACGTACCTATTAATTTTATGTAGAAGATATCAATAAATCCTATTGTGTTGTCAATTGATTTCGTATTAGTCCTATTTAAATAAATCTCAATATTAGTTATGGAATAGAAGAAAACTAAAGGCTAATTACTCTAGAGATCTTGTTTGCAAGGACTTTATTCACACAAAAAAAGAAATTTGAGACAAATTTGCATCCAAAATTGATGAAGGGATATTCTTTTGTTATTAAACCCCTAGTAAATCATATAGGGTGTTTAATAAAATAACATAACTTGTGGAATAATCTATACATGTCAAATTAGATGAAACAAATCCACCTGATCTTAAAAATTATTTAAAAAACCATAAGGATGATCTTTCAAAATTGAATATCAATTCCTAAAACAATAATATTTATAGTTCTATAAAACCTATTATATAAAAATCACCCAGTACTAATGAATTATTTTAATGATACCCTAAATAAGAAAATTGAGTCCCAATCACTTCTATCTCTAGATCTATTAGAAGTCATAGATACCATCCTTTTGGTTTTGTGGTTAGATATTTAGATAGACGTGCCCAAACTATAGCTTCTATTAGAAATTAGGTTGTACATCATGCCTTATTTTTATAACATGAACCAAATAACATAACTAAACCAATATATAATATATTTTGGGAAATGTACATGCAAGAAGAGTTGAATAAATTTGAAAGAAACAAAGATTGTGAACTAGTATAAAGTGATAAATAATTTTTGACCATTAGAACTAAAAGGGTGTTTGTGAAAAATATTTTGGAGTCTATAACAAAAAAGATTAAATAAAGCTAGACTAGTTGTAAAAGGATATAGTCAAGAGGAAAAATTTAACTAATCATTATCCTTTTTATTAGTATCAATACATGAAGCTATTAGAATGTCACTTTCCTATGCAGCACATTTCAATTTAAAACTATTTCAAATGGATGTAGAATGAGAATTATTTAATGTTAATATAATGAAAGATTTTTTTCTACAAAAAACCTTATGGATTTCAAACCCCTTATTTTTCAAATCAGGTTTCTAAATTATCAAAAGATTTTTATGGTTTAAAACAATCTCCCAGAGGTTGGAATGATAGGCTCAATAACTTCTCTATTTCTAAAGGTTTTTCAAAAGGTATAACTGATAAAACTCTATTTAATAAAGTTATTTCAATATATATTTTGGTAGTTCAAATCTATGATGATGAAATTATTTTTGGATCATCCAAAAAGTCATTGTGTACTTAATTTTCAAAATTGATGAAAAATGAATTAGAAATGAGGTTAATGGGTGAGTTAAAATTCTTCCTTAGTATTTAAGTGTTTTTAAATAAGGGAGGAATCATTTTAAACTAAATAAAATACACTAAGGATATTTTTAAAAAAATTGTATGGATAGCACCAAAGGTTGTAATACCAATGAGAATAAGTGATAAATTAGTTCTAGATGAAACTAAAAAATCAGTTGACCAAACTACTTATAGAAGTATGATTAAAAGTTTACTATACTTAACTTCTTGTCAACCAAATATTATATTTAGTGTGTGTGTGTGTGATCATTTTCAAGAAAACCCAAAAGATTATCATTTAAATTATATTAAAATAATTTTTATATCCCTCAAAAGAAAAACGAATTTAAGACTGTTCTATTCTATAGGAAATGAATTTGACATTTTTATATTTATTATGGTGTATATTTTAGTGGTTGTAAGTTAGGAAAAAACACATATGGAACATGTCACGTTTTGGTAATGTATCTAATTTAATGGGGTAATAAGAAGAAGAACTCCAATGAATTGTCAACTACTGAAGACAAGTTCATAGGTAAAGGTAGTTGTTTTGGGCATATTCTATAAATAAAATAGACATTACTAGATTATGAATATCAATTCATACATTTTAATATAAATTGTGACAATACTACATCTATAAACATTCTTAAAAATCATGCATTTAATTCACGGACAAAACATATTAATATAATAAATTGATTTTTGAGAGTTCATTTTCAAAAAATATATTACTCTTGAATTCATTGGTACTCAATATCATCTTGATGACATATTTACAAATCCACTTAATATTAAGAGAATAAATTATATCTGACATAAGTTAAAAATTATTAATTTTTCCTAAATCTTATATTTAGTTTGTATAAACTGTTCTTATTTAGTTTTTGTTCTAAATTAAATTATAATTTTGTAACATATATTAATATTAATATTTTTCTTCAGTAACCCTGAATTATAATTCACACATTCAGTAAAGTGACCGTGAGATTTTATTCACACGGTCAGTTAAGTGACAATGATTTTTTAGTCATAAAGTTAGTTAAGTGACTGTGGGTGTTTTACATGTGTGGTCACTATACCAACTGTGAGAATTTTTCTCATGTGGTTAGTATAGCCACCATGATGTATCTAGTATTTCATGAGTTTATGGTTATTATACCTACCATGACTATTTTAATTTGAATTTTACTTTAAATTGTGATGGTGGGTTGTTTATTAGTTTATTATTACTTTAATTCCTAATTATTGATGAAAATACAAACTTTTAATATGAATCATCGCATGTATCTTCCCTAAAAATACTTTCACTTTTTCAAATCTTTAATTTCTCTTATTTTCTTGAATCCCACTTTCTCAAACCTCTCTCTGGAACAACAACTTTAAACTCCAGCTATTCTAGACATAGTGTGAATATGGTCAAAGTTAAAAGAGTTTACAATGACACATCTCTTACCAAATCACCTTCTTCAGATAATTTGAATAAATACAGATGTATCTCAAGTGATACTATTAAAACATACAACCCTCATCTATCAGATCAGCCGGTGTGCACAGAAAAGGATGTAAATGTGGAATAAATTAAGTCAAGTAGATCATTGGTGTTATATAAATCGATCCAATTTTTTTTGGAGTGAATGGCAAGAGGATAATGGTAATCCATATTATTAAATATTGGTTAAATAGTTTTATTCCTATATTGAATTTATTCCTGGAGAAAAAAGAGATCCCATTTAGAAAATGGTTAATTTAGAAATTTATGTTTTTTTTAAATATTTGGGCTCAGATCTTAATTATTCCTCACAAGGGAGAATATATATATTATCAGTGATCATATCCTCTAAATCATTATCATTTGAGGTTTAGAATGATATTTGAAGAATTTACTGGGAATAAGACTCTAGGAAGGTCGATTGTAGTAGATATTATAGGATAATGTAGGGTGTTTGTTAAATTTATCCAACACATAATTAGTCCTAGGAAAGGGGAATTCATAATTCTAAGGATGAATGATTTTTTTATATTAAGAATGGATTTTAAATAATTTCAACAAGGTATATCATGAAACAGAAGACTGATATATATAGTCCTTTTTCAAGATTTAATTCCCTACCTTAACCCAAGTTCATCTCATATATATTGTCTTATAAGGGATAAGTCCCTAAATGGAAGGAAAATGTGATTTCATTTGATAGTTTATGATTAAATAAAATGATATTTAACAACATGGAGGTAAATTGGAATCCTTGGATATAAGAATTAATGGGTGGTAGGGATATGTTGTATGAAAAGTTCAATCCTATTAAGGATTCAGTTATACCAAGAGATCAAGTAGATCATAGTCTGGATCCTAATGAAATTGTTCTGTATTCTTCATATGATTAGGATATTGTTGTTCTGGAAATGTATGAAGAGGAAATTGAGGTGGTTGACCTCAGTGAGGATGCTAGGGAAGCTTATAAGAATATTAGGGAGCTCTATCCTGTAATATCTTTTATACCACCTAACTCTCCCCTACCCCTTACATCTCGTAAAGAATATTTTCAAGATAAATTTCTTTTTAATAATGAAGTACCAATGAGTGTATTTTTTTAAGAAAATGAATGAGATAAATTAGGCGAGTTTAAATAGAATTATTTTTTTTGATAATTCTTCTACTTTATGCCCTCAAATTGGAAGTACTCTAGTATATGAGACACACTATCTAGGGGGGGAATACCTGGGATTAGTAATAATATGTCTATATTACTCTGAATAAGATCATGATGATGATGATGAAGATGAAGATGATGATCAAGGAGGCAACCCAATTAATAATGGTAGACATGCCATCCCTTCTGTTCAGAGATCACTTAAAGGATCTTGGATAACTGAAATTGATTCTCAAAATGGACTTGAATTATCTTTTTTCATACCTCCAGTTGATCAAGTTATAGAGGAAATGTTTATACCATCCCTTAAAAAATATCGGGGAACCCAAGGATAGTGTTATGATAGCTCCGGTTAGATCTCTCCATATATATGTTTATAATGTTGAAGAAAAATATGATTCTGAAGTAGGGGTTTAGTCTTTGGGACCTAACTCAATATATATTTATGGTGAGTTAGATGGTAGTAAAATAAATTTTTACCCATACACTCCTATAAATTATTCTACCCCTTCATCATCATATATACCAAAAGAAAAATTTAATGAATTAAAATTTAATTTAATTGGTGTTTTTAAAGAAATTTTTTTAGTTTAGAAACAATGTTAAACTAGTTAGAGATAATGACATAGCTAGGATAATTACATTTGTGATTTATCATCTTCAACCAAGATTCCATCTGAAAATAAAACTTATGAAAAATGATAATTAGAATTTTAGGGAAAATTTTATTAATTTCGAAGATGATATTAAAGATATGATGTAGAATTTAGATTAGATAAATTGAATGTAGTGTTTCAGTCTTATACTTCATCTAATCTCCCTTCATCTTTATTTGTACCTCCTCCTACTCTTGTTCCATATTTTTTTTGAATTTGTAATTAGATATATCTTCAGTGATGAGTTTAAAGTTTTTGTTTTTTAAGTTTAAGAATATAATAGAAATTATGATTTAATGTTTTCAAAACCACAATTATAAGACACTAGATTTGGTGAGAAAGGATTTAAAATAGGTTGGAAGAGATAAAGATACTATTGTAAGAGCTAATGATTTCTATATAAGTATTATCTTCATCAAATCTTACCTGAAGACCTTTTTAGATCCTTGTATTGTGATCCTTTAATGCCTACCTTGACTCAAGACATCAACTCTCAAGTTGAAAATATGAAATTTAAAAATTTTGTTCTAGAAGACTTTATGTAAAATTAAGAGGGTTATTTTTAGGTCATGGAACATTGATTGGGAGCTGTAAAGGATTTCACCATATTTCTAGATCCATACCTTTACACTAAAAATAATACCATCTTGGATCCTCCTACCTAACCTGTTACTTAAATCCCTCATTTTATTATAAAATCATATGTTAGCCCGTTTGGATGGTATCCTAGAGAGGTAGTTCAACAAATTTGACTTATTTCCAGGTGTGTGGTTATTTGAGACCCTACTTCTACCTCTTCACTATAGCCTACACTTTCTATCTTGGTCTCCAAATATAAGGAATAAATCAAATCCATCCATCTGACATGAAGAATGTTGTATGAAATTATGATTAGTATTTAAATATCTAATAATGTTATTTTTTCACATTATTTTATAATGTTTTTGAGATATTAATGAAATGAAATTTTTTTATTCATCTTTTTTTAGTATTTTTTTCTCGTTCATTTTTACAATATCTCTATATTGTTTCTCTTTTTTTCTTTTTCCCCCAGAATAATTTTTGATAATCCCAAAATGGAGAGATAAATTATGATTTCAATTTCAATTCATTGTCTATGTCATGATTTGTGATCATCAAAAATGGGGATATGGAAATATTAGTCTTGAAACTCCTTACTTTATTGGTATTTTAATTATCACCAATCTTGTTTCTTATATTATTAACAAATTTCATGTTTTATGATTGTAAACTATTTTCTAGCCAAAATGATGAAAATGGTTAAGACTTGAAGTTACCATGAATACCTATTACATTAAGAATCTCAACTGACCACGAAGTTAAAGTGACCACATGGAAGTTTCCACCTTTTAAATTCTAATACACCACATGAACAATCAAGTTATCATACATCAGATAAAAAAATTTAACTAAGTCTTGAGCTAACCTCAAGTGTATTGAACCTACCACATGAGGATATCAAGTGATCCCATTAAGTATTAAACCAAATGGGAAAATTAAATAACCGACCACAATAATAAATGAAGTTACTGCAAGAATAAAATAAGTTTCTATAAGAATAAATGAATTAATAAAAAGTAGAAATGAAGTAACTATAATCACAAAAGAAGATACTATAAGAATAAAAATTAGTTATCATGGTAAGTGACTATATCATGTGACCATGGCATGTAACCAGGCAGGTGACGGTGGCATGTAACCACAAGTCAAGTGACTACAAGTCAAATTAAATGTGATTAAGTGATGTTTTAAGTGACCATGTCTACCTTAAGAAGTAAGGATTTTCCAAATATCAAATGAATATATTTTTGAGCATTTATTTCAATTAATATCATTAAAAGATTCCAATTTAGAATAATTTTTAGTAGGATTAATTATGAATATCCTATAATAGAAAAAATAGATAGCTCTCCCTTTAAGAAGTATATCTAGTCATTGGAATATATACAAAGATACACATGTGATTGAAATATATTGAGATACATAAAAAAAATTACATTGAAAACACTTCCATGAAACTATTTTTTTCTGAAATCATTCTGAATCACTCAGTTGAAACTTTTCAAGGAGATGTTTAAATACAATTGATAAAATAAATATGATAAAGTTGAGTTTATTTATACATTCAATATTCTCATCTTCTAATCTCTCTTTTTTATCTTACATTTTGAGTTGTGTTTGCTTTAATCTATTTATTCATTAACACATGATATTGTATTCTATTAAATATTTATAGACACACTTTACTCTATTATTTTACATCTTTCACCCCAGATAAAATTATGGAAGAGGTTATGTGGAGTGTGTACTTTCTAGGAGTGGTTATTATATTTAAAACTTGATCTAGGTTGTGGGTAATTTTATTTGTTTAATAAACATCTTGGAAGTGGGTGATTGGAAAGTGGAGAGAACAAGGTATCAATTTAAAAATGAACCTCTTTTTTTATTCCACTGTGTGTTGTCTTGTTTTGTTTACTTTTTTTAAACAAAACTATTTTAGTAATCAAAACTATATAGAAAAAAGTACTTTGATGTTAGATTTAATTAGTGTTTTATATACTATTGTTATATCTATTTCAAAGGATAATGTAATTTTGAAATTGTTTTAATAGAGTAGTTATTTCAATGGATGGAGAGGATGTCCTCTAGGTGCGTTCAGCTGGAACCATCGGTCGATTGTGGGGGGTTTATTTCTTGCACAATCATTAACCTCAGGTCACCATTTTCATTATTAATGGAAACTTCCAATGGTTCCCTAATCCATAACTGGGTATAGACTTGCATTCCCAAGATAGGTGGTCAATTGGGGTTTCAGACCTAATGAATTTCATAGACTTTAATTGGTTGATAGGATGGGTGGATAGTCTTATAACACCCTATTAGGGGGAAATTTTTTAACACCCCAAGCTTCCACGGTAAGTTTCCCTTTGAATAATGCAATAGCTTCCATTGTACACAACTTTGAGATTCTAACACTCTGCGACCAGTCAAACTAGCAGTTATGAATAGTAATACCCACTTTTAGAAAATTTATAAATTTTATTTTTCAAAATGGACTTGTTTTTTGAATTTGGAATATCGAAATTAACTTAGGGTGAATATTTGGTATTTTTCTAAAAATATTCAATTTTTTATTAATACTGAAATACAATGCATTATTAGTTAAAACTGAATTTTATTTAAATAATTATTTATATTATTTAAATTTTTTTTAGGTCAAAATGTATTCATAATACCTATTTAATTTCAATGAAATTCATTGGAGTTATTTTATAATATGTTTAGATATATAAAAATTTTATTGAACTTTTTACCCTCTTTTACCCACCTCCTAGGAATATTTGTAAATTTGCATACAACTTAATTTTACCTCTTCATAGAGCTGAATTTAAAAAATATGAGAGACATGGTTTATATAAATAATTAAAATTTGTTTCAATAAGATGAAAATAATTTTTTTGTGAATATTATATTTTGACTTTTATTTACCATGGTTAAAATTAAATACAGTAATGAAGGGTAAAAATTATATCATAATTACCCTAACACATGTCCTAATTCTTTTGGGTAAGTATAATTCGACGAAAAACAACCTTAGGAAAAAAATATGACCCCATTTGGTCCACTTAGATTAGATTAGGACAATTATTATTATTTTATTTAAAGAAGAGTTAAAAGAGTTAAATTCAAAGTTTAATAACTAAACCATATTTAATATAGGGTTAAAGACAATGTAAATTAAACTATAAATATTAATTAGAAATTTTAAAATATTTCTTACATAATGGTATTTTATTTATAATTTTTAGACATTAAATAATTTTATTTATTTATGACACAATGATGATGCAGTAATTACATTATTAATGAATTATTAAAATATCTGATATTATAAATATCCAAATAAATGTAAATTGAGACCTCTGATGAGTTAAACTAATTTTATAGGTCAATATGACATGTAAGGGTTGGTTAAATAAATTTTATTCAATGTGATACATTTTTAATGGCTTTAAAAAAATCCAATACTAAATTGTGTCAAAATTGACATAATTGTGTTTTTAAAACAAATACTATATTATTAATCGATATAATATTCAAAAAAATATAAGGTTCAGCCAAAATATTTAGATAATATTATAAATATTAAAAATTAACAACTTTTTTTTCTCTCGGAAGTTTATAGTAAGTTAATTATCCATATAATATAAAAATACAAAAAGACATGGTAAATGTCAAACTATTTAACAAAGAGTTAAATCTAAAAGATATTGTTAATATGGTGACCTAAACCTGTCTAAAAAATATTGGTTGAGAGATTTTATACCCATCCAAACCTTAGACTCTAAATAAATCATTTTTTATCCATTAGAAACCCAAAATGATTTTATTATAAAATAATATTTCAAGATTTTCCAAAAGTGACCCTCACAACTCCTATAAAAAAGAACTTCCCATTATCTCAAAATCACACCTCCAAAGCCATTTGGATCGGCCTACCTCTACCCATATATCCCTCCAACTATCCTCCCTTTATCCTAAAAGCCTTTATTTGGGCATAAAGCCAACTTACGGAGCCCTTTTGATCAAATCAAAAGGAAGAATCCAAAGAAGAGGTAAATATTCCATCACCTCTTTCACGTTCATTTCTTCTTCCAATTCCTCTTTCTTTTTTATTTCTATACCAAAATAATAAATGTATTACCTTATACATACATTTATGTTATTATAAATATGGTACGACCATATTCGTTATTCTATCCATTTTATAAATGACAAAGTCACCATACGTGCGTACGTACGACTTACCGTCTCCACATCGTGGTGTAGTCTGATATTCAAACACTTCATTATTTAGATGGGTATAATAATTAGTATAAATAATTTAAATAATAAATATAACATGTTAATTATTCTTAATACATGAAATACAATCTAATTACATATGATTTTAGAATCAATATAATGATATTGTCGCTCGTGCGTACGTACAGATTACCGCCTCCACGAACGTGATGAGATTATTCTCCCCATCGTAACCATTCAAGAATAATTTTCATTTTATGACTAAAAATAATTTTTATGAACATAATATAATTATGTATATTAATAAAATACATCCAATTCAAAACAAACATGGCTTATGTAACCGATAATATAAAATAAAACAAATCAGTTAACACCTGAAACAATGATACTGCTGAAATATTATTAACAATGAAATATTATACTATCATATATAATATAATAATTATGTATATAGTTATTGTATAATTTAATAACAATTATTTAACTAATATACAAGAGATTAAATTACCATCAACCAAGGAAAAGTAAAATGTAAGGGTTAATTTTACAATCTCTTAATTATCCGAGGTTGTTTTTACGTAAGTATCTACTAGGAGCTCTATATCATCCACATCTCTGTTTTCATAAAAATGTATTTCAAAATATTTTTACTATTTACTAGACTATGGGTTAATGTCATTTATACCCTTATTTTACGTTATATGTTTTTAAATGAATCTTTCTATCGTTTTCCAGACAATGTATTTTATGACCTTTTCGACAAAATTAAGGTAAGAATGTTTTTTTTACTTATATGGCAGGTGTGGATATTTTCCACCGTTATAACATTATAGAAACTTACCTTACAAGATTATAAGAATATTTTCAAAATAAATGTTTTCTTTTATAATTATGTTACTCTTAAATGGCTTGAAAATAGAAAGATATTTTTTTCTCAAAAAGTTTTGATTTCATCTATGTCAACATTCTTTGATAAAATTTACACTTGTTTGAAGTTTATTTACTATGATAAATATATTTCATATTGTATTTAAGGTTTTTTGATATTTTCAACTGTCGGTGTGTTATTTTTATATCATTCATGGTTTATGGTTAAAGTATTGACATTTCCTATGCTAGTTTTAATATGGATGTTTATGTTATGTTTTAAAATTTTCATATAAGGAATGTATTGGACTTGATATGTGATGGGTGTATCCCACTATTTTTCCTTGGTGCATCGGTAGGTCACATGATACAAGTAGAAGTGGAATTGGCTGATGCCTTTCCCAATTTGATATATGGTTTTAGATGAGGCCTAAATCATTTTTAGACGTCATGGTCGAGGCCTTGACAAGATGTTTCATAATGTCCGACACTATAAATTCTCTCATTATGAAAATAATAATGATGGTTGATGTTGTTATTCAACTAGTAGAATACCAATGATTATGTTTTATAATGGAATTACTTACACAGCTCATATTCCTACCATAAAGTGTTAATGTTTATTATTTGTAAAGGCATGTGGTTTTAATTATTCACCATGCCTAATGTTTATGTTATCTTCCGCTGTATTTCTTACCCTTACTAAGAATTTGTGCTCACCCCTTTCTTATGATTCATTTTCCTAGGATATGAGGCATAATATAGGAGGCTTTTATGTTTCTAATGGAATAAATTAGTGTTGTATTTCTTTTCAAGTTGTAATGTTGAACTTATGTATGTATCTTATTTCCAATAATACTAAGTTGATCGGTCTTTCGAGACATGATACCTTGTATAATGCCAATGTTATGTAATAAAGAACTGACTTTGGGTAACTGGGTTCGGGGCATTACAGTTGGTATCAGAGGAAGTTTAGTACAAAGCATGGAAACTAGATTTAGAAAAACTCTGATTAAAGAAAATTTCCCTAAGATATACTTTGAGGATTAGTATAGAAGAACTTCCTAGAATTTTGGTATTGTATATATTTTGTGAGTTTTTCAAGAAATATATCCCTATCTGGATATGAGAAGGTAGATGCAGCTTTGGCATAGATGTACCTTGGGGTAAAACCAGAAAACACCACTTTGAGATAAACTTGAATGGTAACTGTTGAATGATAATAGGTCTTGTTGCACTCTTGGATACGACACTCTTGGGGGATATGCTTAGGAAAATTATCATTTTATTTACAACCCATTATGAGGATTTATGAGTATATACTTTCTCAAATATTTGTTTTTCTGATTATGGATTATATCCATAAACTGTTCAATTTATGTTATGTGTTTTACATGTTCGGAATTATGTGTTGTAATTCATAAACTAATCTACTCTATTCCATTTTTTAGAAATGACACCTAGTGGAAGGAATGGAAACTGTATCAACACACATAATCCATTTAGGTATTTCCCTTCTACTCAAGATAATTATAGTGGAGCTAGTGATGCAACTGGTGCTGATCAACTTATCACCATACTGGGACAACTCACTCAAGTTATGAATAATAACCTTACCTGTATGGAGCACCCTGATCCAAAAATACATAGGATCAATGTTAGACCACTTCATTAGGAAACAAACACTAACATTCAATGGGATTACAAATCTTTTAGTATTTAAGCAATGAATAAGTTCCATAGAGAAAATATTTCATGATTTGGGTAGTAGAAAAAGGGAAAAAGTTGTCATGGCAGTTTATCACCTCACAAGAGATATAGATCAATGGTGGTCATTGATTCAAAATAGAAAGGAATATGAAGTAGTATAAAACATTTAAGGGAGGTTGTTTAATAATATTTTCATAGAAAAATACCTTTCTCATGACCATCAAGCAGATATGGAACGACAATATCTGAGTATTAGGAAAAAGGAGGATGATAATTTCAAAATGTATGAGGATAACTTTACAAGGTTATCAAGGCTTGCTGCAGATTATATATGTAACCCAAGAAGTAAGATTGATCATTTCTTTGATGGGTTAAAACCATTTCTCTATTGAGTATTAGTCTCGCAACCCTTCTCATCGTATGAAGATATTGCCTCATGTGCTATCAAGAAAGAAAAGGAATTCTCTAAGTATTGCGACTTTAAAGAAAATAAATAGAAGAAGAGATCTCCTAAACACTCTAGGAAAGGAAATAAGGAAATAGGTAATAAGGAAAGAGTTGAAATTATACCCTATGATAATTGTGGAAGGAAGCACCATGGTGCCTTTATAAAAGGAAAAGGATTATGCTACAAATGTGGACAGAAATGTCATTTTTCTAGTGATTATAAGGAGAAGAAACAATATACTAATGTTCAATGCTACAATTGTAGGGAGATGTGACATTATGCAAATGAATGTCCTAAGCATCAGGTAAACTTACCTCAGAAAAGGACAAGGGATCAAGGATAAGATTATACGATCAACACTACTAAGGTTAAAGATCTGAATGATGTGGTGGTAGGTAATTTAATGGTTTCCTCATGTTTAGCTAATGCTTTATTTGATTCTAGATCATCTCATTTTTTTATATCTTCCCATTTTACTAAGAAAATCAGATATTTTCTACTTGTTTTAACAAAGGAGTTATCAGTTAAAACTCCTAAGGGATGTACCGTTGCAAAAACGTTTTGTGAATCAGTCCCCATTAAGGCATATAAACGATATTTATCTACCGATCTAATCATCATACCCATGATTGAATTTTATATAATCCTCGTTATGGATTGGCTTTCGAACCATGATGAGAACATTTATTGTAAGAATAAGAAGGTTACAATTCTCGATGATGATAAGGAGTGCCTTATCTTTAGAGTAGAAACATCACCATCTATTTCTTATCTAGATCCACCCCTAGTAGCTCTACTAAATTCAATTATTGGGGAGGATGAGAATGAAATAATTATGGGTGAGGAAAATAATCTTTGAATAAAGTACGTACCAATTGTGCAAGAATATGTTGATGTGTTTCTAGAGGATTTACCTGGACATCCTCCAGAACGAGAAATTGAGTTTTCCATTGATTTAATTACTTATTCAAGGCCCATATCGAAGACCCATTATAGAATAGACACTGTGGAATTAGTGGAACTAAATAAACAACTAGAGAAATTGAGTAATAATGGATTTATTAGCCCTAGTGTTCCACCATGAAGAGACCCTATCCTTTTTGATGAATAATGACAGATCTATGAGGTTGTGCATTGACTTTGGAGAGATCAATGCTATAACAATAATGAACAAGTATCCCATACCTCACATTGATGATATATTCGACCAACATCATGGAGATCAATATTTTTCAAAGTTTGACCTTCAATATGGTTATCATTAGTCGTGTGTGAAGAAGGAAGACATTCTGAAAATAACATTTTAAACTAGGCATGGGCATTACGAGTTTATAGTAATGCCTTTTTGATCGACTAATGCACCTTATGTCTTCATGAATCTAATTAATAGAGTTTTCAAGGAATATCTTTGTGACAATGTAGTGGTATTTATTGATGATGTCCTGGTATACTCCAAAAGCTACAAAGATCATGAAAATAACTTGCGTATTGTTCTAAATACTCTTAGAGGAAATGAATTATATGGGATGTTTAGCAAGTGTTAATTCTAGCTTCAGAAGATTTATTTTCCTATCCATATTGTCTCTAAGGACTGAATCTCTATTGATCCTTCAAATACCAAGGAAATCCAAGAATGGCCAACACCAACGTGTATAACTGAGGTATGCCGTTTTATTGGTTTAAAAGGTTATTATCGACGTTTCTTCTAGAATTTTTCCTGGTTGGCTGACCCATTAACCAAGATCACACGTAAAGGGGTTAATTTTTTTGGAAAAAATAGTGTGAATAATGTTTTGAATAACAGAAGAGATGATTAGTTAATACTCCTATATTCACTCTACCATAGGTGAATGATGGGTTTGTTATTTATATTGATGCTTCAAAGAAAGGACTTGGTTGTTTCCTTATAAATAATGATAGAGTTATTTCCTATGCATCACAATAGCTAAAAATTCATGAGCAAAACTATCCTACTCATGATCTTGAGTTATCAGCTATAATCTTTGCTCTGAAAATATGGTGACGCTATCTCTATGGTGAAAAATGTGAGATTTATACTGATCACAAGAGTTTGAAGTATATTTTCTCATAGAAAGAACTCAACATGAGGTAAATACGATGTCTTGAACTACTCAAGGATTATGATTTCACTATACACTACCACCTGAGAAAGGTAAATAAGGAGGGAGATGCTTTGAGTAGAAAGGACCATGGAGTTTTGAAAAAGATGAGAGTTGAAAGGTATCCTATTTTCATGGATCTAGTAAATATGGATATGGAGATAACCATAGAAGGTGAAACATCAATACTTTTTCAAATGGTTGCCAAACCATCTTTACTATAAAGGATAACAAGTTCTCAAACTGAAGATGAGGAGTTTCAAAAAAAGATTAAAGCTGTAAATGATGGGAGATTGAGTGAGTTTGTATATGAAGATGGAATTTTGAAATTTTGGAAGAGACTTTGTGTTCCCGATATACCTGATCCTAAAAGGGAATTGTTGTATGATTCTCACAGCTCTAATTTCTCTATACACCTAGGGAGCACAAAGATGTATAGAGATTTGAAGGAACATTTTTGGTGGGACAAAATGAAGATGGATATTGCTGATTTTGTGTCAAGATGTATGGTTTTTCAAACAATTGAAAGCTGAAAGGCAACAGCCAAGAGGAGTCATGCAATCTCTTCCCATACCTGAGAGGAAATGGGATGATATTATGATGGACTTTGTCAGGGGGATACCAAAGACTCCTATAAGGAATGATGTAATAAGGGTCATTGTTGATCGTCTTATGAATTCATCACATTTTCTTGCTATAAGAGAATATTTACCACTTGAACATTTATCAAGACTTTATATTAATGAAGTTGTAAGACTTCATGGAATACCCCTATCGATTGTTTCTGACCGTGATCCCCATTTTACATCAAGATTTTGGAAAAGTCTTCAGAAATCCATGGATACTGAACTTCATTTGAGTACTACCTACCACCATCAAACTGATGTACAATCATAACGGACTATTAATACCATATAAGACATGATGACATCTTTCTCACATGACTTTCAATGTATGTGAGATCAATATTTACCTCTGGTATAATTTTCTTATAACAATAGATTCTATTCAAGTATTTAGATGGCACTATATGAAGAATTATATGGAAAGAGATGCCACACACCAACTTGTTAGGATGATGTTGGTGAAAGAAAACTCGTAAGCCCAAAACCTGTTGAGGAAACAATGGAAAAATTGAAGATTATCCAAACCCATATCAAAGTATCCCAAAGTAGGCAAAAGATCTATACTGATAACTGAAGGAAGGATTTGGAATTTCAAGTAGGAGACCATGTTTTCTTGAGGGTATCTTCATGGAAGGGTGTTATACATTTTGTTAAGATGGGTAAATTGAGTCCCAGGTACATCGGACCATTAGAAATTCTAGAATGAATTGGAGTTGTATCTTATCATTTTACAATGCCTCTATGTCTCTCCAAAGTTCATGATGTGCTCCATGTATCACTGTTGAAAAAATACATTCCTGACCCAACGCATGTACTCAACTTTGAGGAAATTGAACTAAAATCTGATCTGTCTTATTGTGAAGAGCATGTCAGAATTCTTGATAGCAGGGAACAAGTGCTGAGAAATTGGACGACTCATCTGGTAAAAGTTCTATGGAGACACCATAAGTTTGAAGAGGAAACGTGGGAACCAGAGGAACTTATGATGAAGAACCACCCGAATCTTTTTGTGCGGTAGTATTCTAGAAATTTCAAGGAAGAAATTATTTTAAAGAGGGAAGAATTTAACACCCTATGCTTCCACGGTACGTTTCCCTTTAAATAGTGCAATATCTTTCATTGTATGCATCTTCAAGATTCTAACACATTGTGACCAATAAAAATAGTCGTTATGAATAGTAATACCCCATTTTTGAAATTTTATAAATTTTAATTTTCAAAATGGACTTCAATTTGGAATTCGAATTATCGAAATTAGCTTAGGGTGAATTTTTGGTAATTTTTTGAAAACATTCATTTTTTGATGAATAGTGAAAAAACACTATGTTATTGGTTAAAACCGACATTTTTATTTAAATAATTATTTTTTATTTAAATTTATTTTAGGTCAAAATAGATACATAATACCTGTATAAGTTAAATGTAATTCATTGAAGTCATTTTTTAATAAGTTTAGATAGATAAAAATTTTATTAAACCTTTTACTGTGTTTTACCCACCTCCTAGGAGCATTTTTAAATTTTCATAAAACATAATTTTACCACTTCAGTGAGTAGAATTTAAAAAATCCTAGAGACATGATTAATATTAGTATGTAAAATGTGGTTCAATAAGATGAAAATAATTTTTATTGAATAGTATCTTTTGATTGTTATTTACCACGGTTAAAAGTAAATAAGTTACTTAAGGGTAAAAATAATTTCTTCATTACCCTAAAACATGTCCTAATTCAATTGGATAAGTATAATTCGAAACAAAACAAACTTAGGAATAAAATATGTCCCACTTTGGTCCACTTCTATGAGATGATGACATTTATTATTATTTTATTTAAAGAAGAGTTAAAAGAGTTAAATTCAAAGTTTAATAACTAAACCATTTTTAATATAGGGTTAAACACAATATAAATTTGACTATAAATATTCATTATAAATATAAATATATTTCCTACATAATAGTATTTTATTTATAATTTTTAGACATTAAATAATTTAATTTATTTATGACATAATGATGATTTAGTAATTACCTTATTAATGAAATATTAGAATAATTGATATTATAAATATCCAAATAAATATAAATTGAGACTTATGATGAATTCCACTAATTTTATAGGTTATTATGACATGTTAGGGTTGGTTAGATAAATCGTATTCTAAGTAATAAAGTTTTAATGGGATTCAATAAAATCAAATACTAAATAGTGTCAAAATGGACATAATTGAGTTTTTAAAACAAATATTATATTATTAATTGATATAATATTCATAAAAATATAAGTTTCGGCCAAAATATATATATAAGGTTATATATTTTAATAATTAACCACTTGGGGTTCTTTTATCAGTTTATAGTGTGTTTATTAACCATATAATATAAAAATACAAAGAGGCGTGGTAAATGTCAAACTATTTAACTAAGAGATAAATCTAAAAGATAATGTTAATATGGTGACCTAAACCTCTCTAAAACCTATTGGTTGAGAGTTTTTAGACCCATATCTACCTTATCCTCAATATAAATCATTTTATAAACCGAAAATTAATTTATTATGAATAATATTTCAAGATTTTCTTAATGTGACCCTCACCTCTCTTATAAAAAGAAACTTCCCCTTCTCTAACAATCACACTTACAAAGCCATTTTTCTCAGCCAAAATTTTCCCAAATATCATCTCAACTTTCTTCCCTTAATCCTAGAGTCCTTATTTTGTTCATAAATCCAACCTATTAATCCCTTTTGATCAAATCAAAAAGAAGAACCCGAAGAAGAGGTAAATATTTCACCACCTCTTTCAAGTTCTTTTCCTTTTTCTACCTCCTCTTTCTTTGTTGATTCCATACCAAAATAATAAATCCAGTACCTTATACATACTGTGATGTTATTATGAAAATTGTAAAACCATATTCATTATTATATCCATCCTATAAATGAAAAAGTCACCATACATGCGTATGTATGGCTTACCGTCTCCACATCGTGGTGTAGTTTGTTATTCAAACAATTAATTATTTGGATAGGTATAATAATGAGTATAAATAATTTAAATAATACATATAACATGTTAATTATTCATTATATATGATATACCATCCAATTAAATATGATTTTAGAATCAATATAATGATATTTTCGCTTCTGCATACGTACAGATTACCGTCTCCACGAACACGATGAGTTTCTTTTTCCCATTGTAACCATTATAGAATAATTTTCATTTGATGACTAAAAATAATTTTTATGAACATAATATCATTCTTTATATTAATCAAATACATCCTATCTATAACAAACATGTCTTACATAACTAATAATATAAAGGAAAACAAACCAGTTAACACCCGAAACGATGATACTGGTAAAATATTATTAAAAAATGCAATTTTAGAGGATCATATATGATATCATATTTATGTATATAGTTATTTTATAATTTAATAACAATTATTTAACTATTATACAGGAGGTTAACAAACCCTCTTCCAAGGAAAATTACTAGGTAAGGGATAATTTCACAATCTCTTTATTATCTGAGGTTGTTTTTACGTAAGTATCTAATGTAACCTCTTTATCATCCACATCCATGTTTTCTTAAAAATTTATTTCAAAAAAAAATTACTATTTAATATAATATGGTTTAAAGTTATTTATACACTTATTTGACCTTATATGTTTTGAAATGAATCTTTCCATTGTTTTCTAAATAAGGTACTCTGTGACCTTTTCAAAAAAATTAAGGAAAGAATGTTTTTTTATCTTATATGGCGGGTGTAGGTATTTTACACCATTATAACATCATCAAGGATTTACTTACAATATTATAAGAATATTTTCCAAATAAATTTTTTCTTTTATAATTATGTGACTCTTAAATGGTTTCAAAATAGAAATAGATATTTCCCTCAAAACATTTTGATTTTATCTATGTCAACATCCTCTGATAAAATTTACACTTTTTTGAGGTTGATTTACTGTGATACAAAAATTCCATATTGTATTTAAGGTTTTGTGATATGTTTGAATGTGGATGTGTTATTTTCATACCATTCATGGTTTATGGTTAAATTATTGACATTTAGTATGCTAGTTTTAATAAGAATGATTTTGTTATGTTTCAACCTTTTCATATGAGGAATGTATCAGACTTTGTATGTGATGGGTGGAGCCTGCAATAGCTGCATGATGCATCGGTAGGTCTCATGTGGAAATTATATGTGGAATTGAACAAGGAATTTCCCAATTTGATATATGGTTTTGGCCGAGGCTTAAATCATTTTTAGACATCTTGGCTGAGGCCTTGACAAGTTGTTTCAGAATGTCAGGCATTATGCATACCCTCATTATGAAAATAATAATGATGGTTCATTTGGTTATTAGACTAGTAGAATATCCATTACTAATTTTTATTATGGAATTATTTACTCAAATCATATTCCTTCCATAAAGTGTTCATGTATGTTATTTGTAAAGGCATGTGTTTTTAATTATTCACCATGCCTAATGTTTATGTTATCTTCCACTGTATTATTAACCCTTACTGATCATTTGAGCTCACCCCTTTATTATGTTGTAATTTACCAGGATATGAAGAAGTTAGTAATGATTGACTTGTAGGAATAATCTAGGAGGCTTGGATGTTTCTAATGTAATGAATTAGTGTTGTATTTCATTTCAATTTGTAATGTTGAACTTATGTATGTATCTTGTTTCTAATAATACTAATCTGATCAGTCTTTTGAGGCATTATTCCTTGTATCATTCTAATGTTAATTAATAAAGCACTGACTCTGCGTAACTGGGGTTGGGGTGTTACAATTTTTTCCTACTCTGGGACTCTCTTATAGATTTAAGATATGTTCTCAAAACTCTTCCTAATCCTAATATAGGACCAGTTATTCTAAAAAAGTGATTATGGGTTAAGTCACTTCTTATACCAAAGATAGGGATCTCATATTTGAATTCATCTATGTGTATCCAAGGTTCTTAATCCATTTCTCATCAATGAATAGATGATTATGGTCTAAATCCATGTAACTAGGTGCTTCATAATTTTCTTCCATGCAAGGAGGTGGTTAATATTCTGAGGAGGGTATTAATAGATCATGACACATCTTATGTATCATGGTTATTACAGTAATCAATACCCATGTAGTTTTTAAACCCATGTTGTTTATCATCATACATAATGGACATATATGAGTGCTCAGGGAAGCTAGATATTCAAGCTAGATTCTTGAGGGGATGCCCTATGTATCTTGATTATGGAGTGAATTTGATTTGTTGTAGTTCATTTGGTTTCTTAGTCCACTGACATATGGGGTATAATGATCTACCCATTGGAAAAATTGGGTCCTAATTATTGAAATGTTAGACACATTATGGGACCCCCACTGAAGTGGATGCCCATTTGAGATCAAGCCTTAAAAAGGCATCCTACATATCCTGGTTATTAAAGGAATCAATGTTCTTGTAGTTTAGTCATGCCCTTGGGACTAGACGTAATGTATATTTCCTCATATGGGGGAGTTTTATATTATGCCACTCATTGGGACTTACATGTTTAGATTTCCCTAGATATGGGATATTTGTGATGAGAATGATATAACTATTTCAACTCCCTAAGACCACATGAGCTAGGATTAGTGGGGGGAAAAGGGATAGAAATTAATCAGTCTCACTATATATAGATGTGGGGATTATGTGATGGTATTTCCCTTGGGATGTTTAATATGGAGCTCAAAACTCAAGGGTCTGTCCAATGAATCTTATTTATGGAAGGAATCAAAGTCATCGTAGTTTAATTAATTTCTTGGTAAACTAACGAATGAGGTAGATTGATTATCCCATGGGAATGATTAGGTCTTGATGGTTGAAATATAAGAGACATGGTGGGACTCATGCTAATATGGATACCCATTTGAGTTTGGGCTCGGGCCATAGAAAGGTGTCTTATGTATCTCATTTAGGGAATGAATCAATGTCCTCATTGTTCATTTGATGGGGACTTATACACTGATGTTTCCTTGGTCTTTGTAAGGGTTTATGGTTTAGATGATATGATTATTTAAACTCCCAAATTCCACGTGACCCACACTCATTTGAGAAATAAGGGATGGAAAATAATCAATTTTATTACTTATAGGTGTTGGAATTTTGGGGTGTGTCTTCCCATGGAAGATTATTATAGAGCTCAAACATTTGGGAGGTGTCCTGAATAACCTAGTTATGGGAGGAAATATAGTCATTGTAGTTCCCTTGATTAGATATTACACACTAAATTTTCCCTTATAATTGATACATATCGTATTATTATATTGATCAGGCCTTACACAACAAGGTTTCCTTTATGTTTGAGGATTAGATACTAAGGATGGGAAAGGTCATCCGATCTTGGAATTCCCATGGATAAATTGTCCCACTTGCTTTCCCAAAACATACTAATTTTCTACTCTTCATGCTCTGATTTCTTACTTGACACGTGGGAGAGTATCTACCTAACATGTCCAAATAAAATTGTATGATCTAATTGACTCGTCCAGAGGAATTCTCATAATCTAGATGGAATGTCTATAGGTTGTCTCATGATTATGGTTGGCTTGTTCAGAGGGCATTTCAAGACATGGGTGTCTAGACCTGGAAGCCACTACATGACCTGGATGACTTATAGAGATGGTGTCGCATGATCTGGATGACTTTCCCTGGTGTCATCGTATGATCCAGTTGACACATATAGAGAGAATTGTGAGAGTAAATGTGACATGTCTTAGAGGGTCTCTCATTCCCTATATGACATGTGTGGAAGGCATCTTGAGACCTAGATGCCATGCCCATAGGGAATCATGAGTGTCGTTTGATAGGCTTGGGTGCTATAGTGAGACTCAGCTGACATGAGTTGGTGGCACCATATGAGTTTGATGATACATAAAAAGGAAAATGTGAGGATTTAATGGGGATCCTGTAGGGTTTTTCAAGACTTAGGTGGTTTGTTCATGGGATTCCATGTGAATTACTTTGACATTATTGGAGGACTTCTCAAGATCCAAACAATATACCAAAGGAACATCGTGTGGTCTAGGAGACATGCCTTGGTGTTGTCATATGACCTGGGTGGTTCATGAAAAGCAAATTATTATTAGCATATCTATTACTTGATTAAGTTTTTTTTATATAGTATTTTCTTTAGTATTTATATCACATATTCCATATATTCGTTTACTGTTAGCCTACTTTAAGTCTCACATGATCTAGAAGGTATGTAGGATGTTCTTCACGTGTCATACTAGAAATCTGTTGCATTATCTACAAGTGATCATGTGAATTTCTTTTTCATAATTCGAGGTTTCCCTGGTTGTTCCCCAGATTTTACAAGATGGGATTATTTTCCAATTGGGAGATCAACCACTCTTAGGGATCTTCTCTTTCACCAACGTGAGGTTCTGAGAGATCATCCATCTGATTGATCGTGGTATGGTGACCACAATTGTCCATATTAGAGGTTAATTTTTCATGATGGGTGGGGGTTTATAGGCCTTTCCACCCCGGTTATTCACTTCTTTTCATGGAACATATTGTGTGAGTCCAGACTGGAGTCAGTGAACGGATTCGATGTCATGCATCTTTGGAAGTCACTGCCAAAGATCTTCTCTGAGGGAATCACCTAATTTTCAGCGACCAAAATTCCATCCCATCAATGACTATTTTATAGGAATATTTCCAATTAATTGGGGATTGTTGAATCATGTGGCATGATAAAGGACTTATATATTTTCATTTTGACATGTCCAAGAGTTGTCATAATATTTGGGTACCTATTAAAAAGCGATCACATGATCTCATGTGACTTGTCTCGGTCTTTCTGTGAGACAAGTATGACTTGTTAGGGGAACTTTGTGAGATCAAGCCAACTTTACAAGGAGTCTTTTTAGACCATGTTGCGAATGTCCCTAGTGCGTCACAAGGTTTTTACAACTGTGATAGGCTCCTACATCCCATTATTTTTATTTTCTTTATTTATTTTACAAAGTTTGAGATTCATGAGAGATTGCATGAACAATGTCAAAGACAATTACTCTACCTCTTGATGATGAATCATGTGACCAATAAATTTAATATGGATATGCAATATTATTTCATGGGAAACACCATCTATTTTTCCTTGGGGAGCCAAATGGGATGTTTGAGGTTATGAGGACATACCTAAGGCTTCTCGCATAATGAGGATGTCATGTTGGTGGTCTTTAGTGAAATGAGGTGGGTATGTTGTCAGAGTCTTGTAGTGTCTTGTGGATTTACAACGGTGTATCATGTGATTTTTACAACCACGAGTGGCTCTCACATCTGACACTTGTATTTCCTTTCATTTTTTATAATGGTTCAGGGTCTCACGAGTTTTATTAAATGTTGTAAAGGAAAAACACTCTTTTTATCGGTGATCCATCTCATGAGTTTTATGACCAAAATGGGAATCTACCTTTTATATATTTTATCCCATTTTTAGAGGATTTTAAAATGTTATTTCAGGAACTCTTATGTTGAAAAACTGCATGACCTGGGGAAGCTCATCTGACTGTCACTGTGTGACATTTTTTTTCTAGGGTTCCTTCTCAAGAGCAGAAGAACTTTTTAAAATGGAATTCATAGTTTCTTATGGAGGCTATTCACTGGGTATATTGTTTTCATGTGACTTTATAATTTTTATGTGATCGTGTATCCTTAAGAGTTTCACGTGATCCGCAGGTATTTGGCCACCTTCTACTTCCTTTTCTTTTTTGGGGAAAATAATACCCATATCTAGGTATTTTTTCCTTTTTGAATTTTTAGATTCTCATTTGGGAGATCTAAACAAATCCCCCCAGGGGAAACATCTGTAGGGACAAGGGATCGGTTCTGAGGAAATTAAATGTCTGCATGAGTCTTTGGTGATGTCGTGAATCCGTGTCTAGTGTGAAACCTAATCTATCAGGTGACACTTGATATTCTATGAAATTACCTATATATAGGGGGAGGATATCCATTCATTTGACTAAATATTCATCCTTAAAAGTTCACTTGCTTAAATTCTATCATGCTCCCTCATCACAAGACTATTCTTCAAGACACGATCATGATACCCCGCCATGAGCCCTACTTTTACAAGGACTAGTCTACAAGACCACTCTTGCTCAACCTTCTATTTGAACTGACTGAAAACTATATTTTGGTGACTTTTTGAACTTCATCTATGATGATTATTATTATATTGAAGGTTTTGTGGGGTCTTCTAACACAACCATATTATCAATTTATTATCATGTGATTCATGTGACCATGTCAAGGTCATGCGATCGCAAGTCTCCAAGGGGTCATGTGATTGTGCGATGCCCCCTTGGATTATGGGACCCAAAACAATTTTGGGAGTTCAATGATTTTTGAACTCCTTATACGATTCGTGAATCCCTTTAGGATTCATAAGATCTACATGATGTTGTCGGTTTGTTATGTCATTATTATGACAAGATTTTATATTCTCCTTTTCAAACATAAACCATGTACTCTTATTCAGATGGATTCTAGTTCTTGTTGAGGTTCCCCAACTATGTCCAATCAAAGGACCATGATTTCAATAAATCACAACACCAACCCCCGATATCACCAATATATAGATAATGAGATTCTAAAGAGTTTCCTCTCATCTTATTTTTTGGATTATCCTCTATATCACCATCTTACTCTATACGAATTTAGTTTACTAGAAGATATTGTTATTCCTCCCTCAGACATCAATCTACCTTCTCACTAGGTGCCAAATCCTTCACAATGCATATAGATGAAAATTTACAAGGAGGGGATTAATGATACTGACATGTAAAGGTACTGAGGAGAGAAACATCCTGGATTCAACCACCAGTTTTGGATGATGCTATAACGTGAAGGTACTGAGGCTGAGATCATACTTCTTGTTACTTATTTTCTCACCTTCTATACCTTGTATTGTGCCTAGGCTTTGGTAGTAGATTATCTTGATATTTTTCTAATCTATCTAGTCCATTATGTGGATAGCCCTTTTGCCTCACCAACCCTGTTGTTAGGGGAAATTATGGAGTTGATCAATGATATGGGTTAGATGTCAAGGAAGCAACCTCATTCTATTAATGACTGCCACGATAGTGAAACCAAATCTTTTTAGGGTGTTAGCCCTCCAGTACAGGAAACAGGTGATACACATGTTGAGTGAAGGGTATTTACAGCTTCTTCTACCGCTTCCTTATTATCTCAACTGGTTATTCCTCCTCCTTTCATACATGCTCCATCATTAATATAGGCTTAGATACAATACATGATTATCTGGAAACATATTCATTCCTCGATTAATAAGACCCCTTGGAAGTATTCTATGACCAATGGGGACACCTTCATCAGTTATTTCATGATTTTGGTTAGGTGATTTTGACGATTAATATTTATATGAAATCATGAAGAATTTATTTTGAATTGGAAATATTTTTCTACAAGTGAAAGATATTTTCATGATCTTAGAGATGTAGCTCATATTTTTATGAATATGAGGGAGACATCATAGTAATTGGTGTAGGGTTGTCATTTGATATCTAGACTGTAAGCTCAAATGGATACCTGGACTACAAAAATATGGAGGCATGAGTAAATCATATCCCAAATAAGGTATGACCTTTAAACATTTTCATACTCATTAGAAACTAATCAGAAGAGATTTGAAGAGTTGACTACTTTGGTCAAAGCTCTTTGTCCTAGAGTTGAATCTGAATAGGAGGGGTGAGTGGTACTCCAGTGTTCAATCGATGCTTCATATTATACCCTTGCTAACTTGGCTAGTTTTGAATATTTAATATTATAATAATTTAGTTTACTTTGTTTTTGTTGACATTCTATTAGATACCCCACTATGTGGATATTCTTCCTTTGCACATTATTAATAATCTTTTATAAACCTTTCATGTTGTTGTCTAGTTTCTCTTTCATCCATGATATGCATGACGTTTTGCTGCTCTGATATGAATTTACAATGATACCCATCCTTTGTATATTATCAAGTAAAAAAAATTTGAGAATTGAAGACTGAAATTATAATATATTTATCTTGAAAATTACTCATGGATTCCCACCAATATGAGATTATTCATTGATAATTTGTTCCATCTATCATTGATATCCCCTTTTTTATAAGGATTCCTTGGGTATGATATATATGTCCTGAAGGGAGGGTGTTCTTCCATTTCCTGAAGCCACTAGTCTTGGTGAGCATAACTTTATTTTTTTCTAATTCAATATGGTTGTCCTTTAAAGCTCTTGGAGAATGAAATTGTTATTGTGATGCAT
This sequence comes from Viscum album, assembly GCA_963277665.1. NCBI lineage: Eukaryota > Viridiplantae > Streptophyta > Magnoliopsida > Santalales > Viscaceae > Viscum > Viscum album. The sequence continues at coordinate 1,815,271,671 of OY728148.1, forward strand.
TTTAGGACCATTTAGCTCAGTCCTTATATTGATTTAGTTCAGGGTCTTTTAGTTTGAACCTTATATTAATTTGATTTAGTGTATTTTTGCTTACGCTTTACCATTATTTAGTTTAGGTTCTTTAGATCAGACCTTATATTGCTTTATTTTAGGGTCTTTTATCTCAAAACCTATATGAATTTCGTTTAGGGTATTTTACCTCAGACCTTCTACTGATTTAGTTTAGGGCCTTTTAGCTCAGACCTTCCATTGCTTTAGTTTAGGGTCTTTTAGCTCTAACCTTCTATCACTTTAGTTTAGTTTTGTTTAGCTTAGATATTATATTAATTTACTTTAGGGTCTTCTATCTCAGACCTTATATTGCTTTAGTTTAGGGACTTTTAGCTCGGACCTTATATTGTATTAGTTTAGGGTCTTTTAGCTCGGACCTTCTATCAATTTAGTTTAGGGTATTTTATCTTGGGACTTTTATTTCTTTAGTTATGGTTATTTTATCTTGGACCTATTCAAAGACCATAAAATATGGTGCATACATATTAGGAATAACCCAAAACAAACTGAGGTGTTGGGTTCTACCATGACCTTTCAAGGGATCACAAGGATCAGAAATCCCTTTTTGAAGTGTGATTCATTTTTTTACACCCATAGTCACCTGCACAGGATCATTAGGCACACATGCATAGTTAAGAAAAGGGTCCTTGAAGTCATGTATCTTTTCTAGGTGTTATGGAAGATTTATGGAGTTAATATCAGTTGACAGAAAAATACTTGGGATGTTAGGTCCACCTAGATAGTTGGAGTGTGGATGACGAAAGTCATAACTGAAAAATTTTATTCTATGAATATTAGATGGGTCATACATACCACGGATGACCATTAACACTTTGAGGTGTTTGGTTCTGCCACAGTGTTTCTAGGATCATAAGGATTGAATCTCCTTTCTTGCAAGAAGTATATTCACTTAGTTGTTGGGCCAATGCTCTTATGCTTCGGTAGCAAGATCAATAAAAAGATGATATCCACTCCTTTTCATGGTCCATGAAAAATTTATTAAGACTCAAACCTCTAGATGATGAGGTTTGGTGTGGGAGGAAATCTATCTAGGATGGATTCTACAACCCTAAATAAATTTGGATATTATATTACAATGCTTGATCCCCACACCCTATGGTTTTGGATTCATGAGGAATCTTCCATCAAATGTTCATGAATGGAGTGCCACATTCATACATTAATAAAGGGTAAGAAATTTGGTGACATTTTCCCAAGGATATAAAATCCACTCAAATAGTTTGGAATGGAGATTTTAAATCATGGTCTAAAGTGGTTGGGTTAGGAGGATGATATGGTAAAATTGTATCAATAATTACCCAAAACATGCGAGGATGATGGGTTCAACCATAGTGATGTCAAGGCTCAAAAGGATCAGAAATCACATTTTCAGTGTGATGAATTTGGTTGATGACCATAGGTGAATATACAAGATCCATAGGCATACATGCATATTCAATCAATGGAACCTTGAAGTAGAGTATCCTTTCCAATGGCCTTGGAAGATTGTGGTGATCTGAGACACTCAAATCTTGAATTGTGGCTTGTGGAAAGTATAATATCCAATAAGGTTTTAACCACACTAAAAGTTGTGTCACTTCCTAGGGAACATATTCTCATGGAAAAGAGACGTGACAAATCATTAATCTAACTTTTTATTGAACCATGGGGTTCATCTAGCATAGCTTGTATTTTACTAGGAATATAAATTAGACCCTATAATATTTATGCCTTATTTATTTTCACCCTAATTATTTCCTAAACTCTTCTAATGAAGAGTTTAGAAAAAAAGTCAATTCTTTTCCTAAGGCCTCCCTTTGAGGGGTTTTGAAATGATAAGTTTTATGTATATTTCACAATCTTTTTAAGGTCTGGTGATTTTTACGATTATAGGATATATATTAAGTTCATTTATCTTTGACCAAAGTGCAATAAGTTTAAGGTCGTGATGCGCATGGACCTAATATAGGGGATGATGCAAAAAATCAAAATTAGGATACCTAGGTTCATAAATACCCCCGACATCCTTCTGAGCGGATGATGGAAATGTTTTAAATCATGTATCAAGGTCCTTGATCATTAGTAATGATATGGGACAATCATACTGGGGGAAGTTTAGATCATTCTGAGGTTTTGAGTTCTGCCACGAAGATGTTAGGGATCACAAGGATTGGAAATCCATTTTTCAGAGGGATGTTTTCAGTTGGTGATCATAGGCACATATTCATGGACCATAGGAATACATTTATAGTCAAAAAATGGTTCCTTGAATTATGGTATCCATTCCAGGGGTCTTGGAAGGTTTTGGTGATCCGAGGCACTCAAATCATGAAGTATGGTTTATGGATCGAGGTACTTTTAAATGATGATGGAAGTACCTCGTACTATGGCTGATCAGGGTAAGGAATTTTTAGTCCCTTCATAGGGGATGAAAATTGGGTGATGTCCTGCATAGTTTATCATCATTTAGTGTGGATGTTTTCTATGTTGTTTAATGTCATGCATTAAGGACATGCATTGTACCATTTATTGTTGTGTGGTGAGGATATATGTCATGTAGTTTAAATGTCATACGAGCATGAAATTTTCCTTGAATATTAACATCATGTGGTAAGGATGTTTAGTTGTCGTATTTGGACCCTATATTTGAAATCTAGGAATCACAATGTATCCTTTGATTACAAGAATCAAGCTACACATAGTTCTTGAATGAGAAACATTCTACTGGTTCAGCCCGTGCATAAAGCTGGGCATTGTTTCCATTGATTGTTGTAGTTGGGACCAGGGTTAGAGACCTATATGTCACTATGTATCCTATGATGGCAGGAATCATGCCACACATAGTTTCTAAATACAAGTGTGATAGGATACTAATACCATCAACAGTGGTCCTCTCAGGCATGCTCCACAAAAAATGTACAGTGTTAGTTCATGTAAGGTACATTAACCATGTAGTTTAACATCATGTGGTGGGGACTCAGGGTATTCCTTTCATGGTCTTTCATTCAAGACCATGATGAGACTTTTTCAATCTTGTATACCTTTTTTTGTGGGGAATCCCTTACTGAAATTCTTAATCTCACATGATCTATGCTCAGTATAAGAAACAAGGAATGATAAGAGTTCCTCTCACTATGCAGAGGAAATTAAGGATTGGGTGGATGTATTTTGAATCACGTGTGGGATGGAATATGTTATAGAATCGAGTCATTTCTACATATCACATTGATAATGAGAATCAAGTCATACCTAGCTCTAGAAAACCCATGCAGTTTAATGTCATGTTAAAAGGATATTGTCTATGTAGTTTAATGTATTCCAATAAGAACATGGATTACCTAATGTAAAGTAAAAGGTGTGTCATGACTGGACCCAAAACTAGTAGTTTGGGTGTCACTATGTATCCTGTAATGTTCGGAATCAATTCATACATAGTTATTATGGAATCATTCAGTTTAATGTCATGTGGCTAGAACAATCTCTATATAAATTATTGTCATGTGTTGTGGATAAAGGATATCGTGCAGTTTAAAGTCTTTCTATTATGACTTGGTGGTACTAATCAATTTATTTTCCTTATTCCAGGATATAATTTATATATTTTATCATCACACGGTTAGTATGATCACCAAATAGTTTATTTTTATGTGGATAGAATGAAGGATATCGTGCAATTTAAAGTCTTGTTTCTTGGACTTGGGGGGTGTTACATAGTTTATTGTCTTGATACCAAAACAATCTCTATAATGTTTGTCATCATGTGGTTAGGATGATCTATATAAATTTTATTTTCATGTGGACAAGGTAAAGGATACCATGTAGTTTAAAGTATTACTATTAGGACTTGGGGGTGAAACACAGTTTATTGTCATGCTATTAGAAAAATCTTCATTCAGTTTATTTTCAGGTGGTTAGGATGATCTCCATAGATTTTATCATCATGTAGTCAGGATGAATTTTATTATGCAGTTTAAAGTCTTATTGATAGGTCTTGGTATGCTAGATGATATTTATGAAAATTACTTCTGGAGAAATCTTTCATTTGTGGGTGGTGTGACACGCTCCCCATCCATAGTGGCCAATGAGCAAGCTTCATTATGATAGACCTTATGTATGACATAAGGACCTTCCCACATGGGTTCAAATTTTGGAGGGTTATTCCCTGGTATCATTGGGACCTTGAGGTCCAACACCAGCTCTCCTTGGAGGAATGAATGAAGGTGAACCTTAATATTAATGTCTCGTGAAATCTGATTCTGATGGACCTCCAAGTTGTGTAATGTGTGAAACCTACTCTAATTGAGTCACTCCAATTCAACCTTCCACTTTTGTAATTACTCATTATCTTAGAGCTATCTACAAATGGATATTCATGGAAAAGGCAGTTATACCTCTATAGGTAACACTTCTTCCGTTATATACACCAATGAGTATGTTGTTTCTTATGTAGTAGTACACGTGGTGGTACAACAATACCATAGAGCATGGATAATATTGTCTGGACATGAATTTTTATCCATGTTCATCATCTTATAGAGTATATTTTATAGATACTTATTAAATGCCTCTATCTAGCCATTTTCTACTACATGATATCAAGATAAATGATTGGATTTGATATTGTATTCCTGGTACACTTTCTTCAACTCTGTATAACATAAGTTGGAGATGTTGTCCATCAATATTGTGTGAGGTACCCCAAACCTAGTGATGATATGGAACTTTATGTAGTTGATAATGTTCTCCAACCCAAATTCATTAAAGGGTATTTTCTTTGAACATTTGGAGAATAATTTGGAATCAGTAAGGATATACTTGATATACTTAGTTATTTTAGGGAGATATGTCCCCACAACATCCATTCTCAAAATGGAAAATGGTCAAGAATATTTTGATGTTTGTAGAGATTATAGAGGCTGATATATGAATTTTAGATTGATTTGGTATGAAAAAAATTTCTTGGTGTATTCCACAAAGTCCTATATCACTGTTTTTTAGAAGTATCCCAACCTCTTAGTTTGGTGGGACAACCTGGTCCCAGATAGATGGGCGATTGAAGGGCATGCATGGAACTCCTCCATGATGGTGAGAATCTCTCCTTGTGCTATGCATCTGAGGAGGATTCCATCAAATACTCATTTTTAGAGGGATATTTTGTCATTAGGATCATATTTTAGTGTAAATTTCACTACATGTCATAGCATTTGTTCCCTCCTGACATAGTTTTCAAGAAGACACATGTTTTGGAGATAACCGATTATGGGCTCCATCCATCCAAGGGTTTTCATTGGTTCATCATGATATGGGTCAATGTTGACCAGGTTGATTTCTTATAGATCACATACGATGATTAATGAGACCATTCTTCAATGTGTGATATGGAATATTGTTTCCTCCTGATCAGGGTCGAATAGGATGGTGGATGCATTAGCCAATGCATTGGTGCGATCATTCTGTGACCCTAGAGCATGATACAACATGGGATCAAAAGGTAACTCCTCCATCAGTCCCTAGATGTAGCCAGTGAGAGGGTCTAGTTCCTCCTTTTTAATGGGATCTTCTCCATTTATCTATTTTATCATTTGTTATAAATATCATTTGATATTCGGGTTTGATATGTGAAACTGTATGGTTAGTTCCAGTCTAGTAATGAGTGCTTGGTACTCCATCTCGTTGTTTGTACAACCTTTAGATAGTTATAAATAGTAGGTAAAAACTGCTTTGTCAGGAGAGATAAATACAATCCCTAAACAAACTCAATTTATCTCCATGTTTTTTATTCTTTTATCAAAATGGATTAGGGAGGCTCCATGAAAATACATATCCCATGTCCAGGGAGTGTCAAGGAATAGAAAACCTCATCATCTATAATCTTGGTGTCCACTGGTGTATTTTTCAAGGAAGGATACCCTATGAGGAAATCAACCAGGGATTTACCTTTTACTAACTTCTTTGGTACAAACTAAATGTGGTATTACTATATAATATTTTCCCATCGAGATAAATACCCAATCAACATAGGGCAACAAAGGATATACATGATAGGATCTACATGAGAGACCATATGGGCTTTTTGGTGATACAAGCAATGCCTCAAATTTTTCAGTATGAAGAAGATTGAAAGATAGTTCTTATTGACATCATAGTATTTGGTCTCAGTACCTAGAGGTGTCCTACTAAGGTAGTAGAGAATTTTCCCCCTCATTGAATCATTTTTCTATGTATGGAGGGAACCATGTGAGCATTCCATGGTGGCCACATACAATATGAGTGGCCTCCCTTCCACCTGGGGCATCAGAACCAGTAGGTGTAGTTGATATTTCTTGATACATTCAAAGTATTCTTGTAAATAATCATCCCATAAATTAGTGATTCCATTCTTCATTATCCTAGTAAAGGGAAGAGCTCTGTCGGCTAGGCTGGCTATGAATCTATGAATATAGCTGAGGTGACCTTAGATCCGCCTTATTTATTTGAGATTTATGGGGGTGAAATTTATAAAATAGAATAATTCTTCTCTGGTTTTACCTCAATGACGTGGTGGAATACCACAAAATCAAGAAAAATTCTTGATGTTACCCCAAAAATAAACTTTAACGGATTCATCTCCAGATTGTGTTGTCGTAGATTATTGAATAATGTTTAAATGTTTGTGAAGTGATCAGATCACCATCAGTATTTGAAAACCTGGTCATCGGAATAACATTTGTAAATCCTTCTCAGAAATGGATTAAATATATGATGCATGGCATGATGGTATGTGGCTCTAGTGTTCTTTAACTCAAAGGGATAGACCTGATAATAGAATATACCTGGATTTTCTCTAAAAGAAGTGGATTATTCATCTTCGGGTGCCATATTTATTTGATTTTACCCTGAATACCCATCCATGGAAGAATGTTTTTGGAATCCAGTAGTTTCATTAATCAATAATTATGTAATTAGAAATGGGAAATCATCCTTGAGAAATTCTTATTATGGTGTCTGAAATCAATGCAGACCCTAATATTTCTATTCTTTTTCTTGAAAGAAAAGATGTTGGAAATCCACCTTGCCTAATAAACTTCTCGATCAAGGTTTGATTTAATCAATTTGTCAAATTCTTCCTCAACATTGGTGGCATGATAGGGGTGCATACTCTTAAATACCTTATTGAATCCTCAGTGATCATTGGGTATAAATAGATGGTGTGTGGACACATATTGATTCAATCCATTCATTTCGGTATAATTCCATGAAAACACATATCGATGTTTCTTGAGAAATGTGATGTACATCTCTTTCTCTTCAATAAGCTTGGAGGCATTAATCAAAGTATTTTTTGGTTCTTCTTCCATTCATAGATTTATCTGTCTGACCTCATTTATGGTGATGGAGATACCTTCCTCGAATGTGGGAGGACATTTCTGAGATCATCCTCGCATTCATCCACTTCTAAGTCTACAGAGGAACTTTTAGATGAAGCTAGAAATCTGGGGGATTATTTGTCACTATCGGGGCGAGGGAGGCCATGAGAAGATACATTATCATTCCTAACTATTTGAGTCATTTTATAGATATATGGGAGCTTATTTATTTTTACACTACTAGGGATAGGGGGTTATGGATCTATGGGACCAAGTTTATCACCTCAACTAGATTTATGGGGAGCACATAGTCACTATCGAGCATAATATTAGGGTTTGTAGGGTCTTTCCCTAAGCATTAGGAGCTACAATCAATGTATAATCATCCATCATTGGTTGTTTTTCTCACTTTTTGTTGATGCTTTCATCGGCATATGTGGATTCAATGGTTTCAAAGGGGGATCTATCATCATATAGTATGAAAATCTTTCTAGAAATGGGGTATTTCATACATTTGTGAAATATTGATGATACCCCCATAAGGCTATGGAGTTAGGCCATCCACACAAGACATTTTATGTGGTGCCTTGTTGGATAACCATAAACTTAGCTTTAGATATGAGCTCCCCAAACTATGTTTTGAGTTTTATCTTCTCAAGAGGTGTTTTCTGACACTTATCATACCCATTAATGGTCAACCTTGTGGAGGACAGGTCCCCTATGCTATATCCCAAACATAAAAGGGTTTGAATTAGTATGAGATTGATCTGAGATCCATTTTTGATCATAGCTCTTCGGATGATGGCATTATCGAGTATTCCCAAAAAAATAGGGGTCTAATGTACCCCTGAATGAGCACTTCTTGGTCATTATTTATAAATGATATGGAAACATGACATTCCATTGAAATGATCTCCATTAGATAGAACTTGATTGCAGAAACTTCTATCTCTAATTCCTATGGGATCTAAAGGGAATTAACAAGTGACAAACTTAGTTTTTTGAAAGCTGTATCACATCTAGGATTGAGAGTTTGGCTAGGAATATCTCCTGTTACTTTAGAATGGAATAATTTTTTAACAGAGGCAGGTGCTTCCCAATATAGTATTTCTCTTGGACATATGACTTAGGAACTAAGCCATTTGAGGTAGGGGGAATGGTGATTGTGAAACGGTTGTGGGATAATCTTGAAATGCACGGCCGATTTTCGCCTATCGACCGGTCAGTGTTCCGGTGCTCTGCTAATGTGTATAGCAGCACTCGGGTCGAATCCTCAGCGATGATACTTTGAAATAGTCGTTTGTTTTTAGTTGATTGTATTCTGATTGGGGGGGTTTGTTTGCAGAGCTTAATTGAAATGACTAATTTATTATGATTGATTTAATAAATTGATAATGATTGGGGCGAGTTCATCATTAGGTTATTTAAGCTTGAGATATCCCTGAGCTTTGCTTTATATTGCATTTAAATTAACACCCATGTCACAAGATGATGTTGATTAGAATTCCTAAGTGGTAAGGGTTTAAACAAAGCCTTAAAAAACATAAGGTTATAATCTCAATCAGATCTTATTTATGGTTGTGTATTTATGGTTCCAATAATCCATGGAAACCACATGTTAAATAAAACAAGTCATTAATCCATGACATGTTAAGTCCAACATACACAATGTTAATTCAAAGAATATACATCGAGCAGAAGCTCTCAGTCACTTAACATACCTAAATTATAACTCACCCCAATGAGAGATTTACTCAGTCATTTGGGTGTTTAATAATCTGTTTATAATGATTATGATTATAAATTAATAAGAGAAGAAAAAGAAAGGGATACGAATAGAGTGGTACGTCGACACACACACACGAACAATGATGATAATTAAAAACAAACTTTCGATTGAATGAGGAGGATAAAGAAGGGAAGGGGATTGAACTGAATTTAAACTATTTTAAGAAAATAAATATTAAACTATAGAAGGCGGATTATAATAAGAGATATTGAAGAAGGAATTACATTAAAACAGAATTACAAAGAAAGAGACTTACAAAATTACAAAAATGAAGAACACGAAATTAAGTGAAAACAAAGAGAGGAGGAAAGGTCTCTAAAGTGAAAACATGAGTATGTCAGGTCCTCCCAAGCCTTTTTCAAGGCTTTGGTCGTGCCAATATAATCTCCTCTCTACTGAAATGCCAACCCTTTTGAAAGGAGAGGAGGGGATGTATTTATAGCCCAAGGTGGTGGACTATTTACATTCCAGAAATACCCCTCCACTTGGCTCACATATATGGAAATCAAGAAAGACGAATCTAGAGAAATATCCTTCTTAAGAGTTTTAGATAATAATGTTGGCCGACTACTCTCAAAATTTGGAGTCATTTGGACTTAAGGAACAAACATTATGGCCGGTTTATTAAACAAAGTAAAACTGTCCATTTCCATCCAGTCTTTTTGAAGTCTAGAATGTGAAAGGTTTTTTGAATATGAAGATGCCTTCAAATCCGAATGGGTTCTTCAACAACGTCAGCCACATATATCGCCTCTTTCACACTGAAAAATCTCAGATCTCTTTGATGCTTAAACAATGAGATATGTCATGCATACAATACTGATTTTAATTCATGGCCAGAATGGTGGGTTGGACTTCAAAGCTTCATTTGGGACCCTTGTACTTAGATTTGGACTTGAAATTTTCATCCAAGATGAAATTTAGTGTCCTGAAAATTATTGTGGAGAGTTAATGTTTTTGGACTTCTGGATTGAGCCCATTAAATCAATCTTCAAGGCTGGTCCAGTTTGTTCACAGATTCATTGGGCTTGTTTGTAAGGACCATATGACCCATAAAATGGAAGAAGTGGCTCATGTTACCTTCTAATGAAATGTTGTATATTGAATGGATAATCCTACATAACAAGAACCACACAATTGGGAGTAGTATAGTGATATTTATTATTAAAACATTAAACTGATTGAATTGGACTTCTTCTAGAAATGCTCAAAAATTATACTTAATATTAAAACATTAATATTTTCACACAAATTATGCACATTTCTTATAAAATAAGTAAAAAGGAAATATAATAAGTCATGAAAATATTAATAACATCACATCTGCTGCTAGTGGTTCGGGTTGTGTCAACCTTCCCCTTTGTCTGGGATAATTGGATAAACAAAATCATGTATGCGATAATGCAAGATAATTAGATGCAAGCAACTAATAAAAGGTTCTAAGACATATTCATACCTTTACTAGGATTTTTGGAGTACTTTAACATAGATCTCAACTGCATATATTTCATCTATGGGGATACAACCATAATATTCGTTCCAAATTATGCATGTGTTATCCCCCATATCCTCAGTTCTTATGCATGCATCCTCCCCTTCCCTGATTATATATGGGGAACTCATATTATAAGGAAAATTCATCATCAGAGAAGGGTTGTACTAAGTTTATCACATTTAAAAAACGAAATATTCCCTCTTCATATGATAAAGATTCTATTTGGAGGGGAGGTTCCCATTCTTCAGATGTTTAAAGGAAGAAAACTGCAAGAGTTAGTGCTTACATTGGAGTAGAGTATGACCCTTACTCTTCTATTTCTTCCTTCTTCCAGTAGTCATGCAAACTTTTTTAAGGTGTATTTGGTGTTACCTTATTAGGTGGTGGGGATATTGTGGGTCTATATAACTATTCTCTCAAGGTGGAATGATCTTGGTCAATTGTTTTTCGATTCGTCCAGTTGCCAAACATCTGTACACACCTATCCAGGACTTTCTTATAACCATCCTATTCTCCTGATTGGGTAACAGTAATGTTGGCCACCTACTCGGAGGAGTTTTCTAACACCACCTATCTAGAATCAACCATGCTAGGAAGGATTTATTTGAAGTCAAATTAGTCCTGGATATTATGACCCATCTTTCTATAAAAAGAGAAATAGATAGTATTGTTAGTGATTTTGTCCTCATCAGGCTTCTTGGGCTGTGGTGGTCTGAGAAAATTATTGTCTAAGGTTGATGAAAAATAACCATGCACTTTTTTATTTTGTAAGGAGTGTGATTTATTCATCCATTCATCAAATTATAGGAAACCATAGTTTCTTTATGCTTCTGGACGATGATGATTTTTTAGTGTTCACCTCTCAACAAAAGGTCTTGGGCCATTTGGAACCTGCCTGGGTACTTGGATGGGAAATACTACTGGCTTAAGACTGAAAACTACATATTCTATTTTACCTAGATTTTCCCCCTATACTAGGGTCATGAGACAAGATTTGGATTGGGTTCATTGAATGGTGTCTTGGAGATGTTTTTACATTTTTTCAAAACCACCTAGATATTTCATTAGGATCAAAGGCATCTACACCTCATCTCAAATATTTTTATCATAGAGTTATATCAATTTTTTCTACAAGAGAGGGATATTGAGTGAGTAGGTTATACCCTTCCACATTGATATAAAGTCTGATACCCTCTCATTTTCATGTTGCTTTCAAGTTTTGTGGTCAACGATTCTCATTATACTCAGTGTGAAGTTGAATTGATAAAGGAACTAATGAATTAGTTATTCTCATCTTACAATGGACCCTAATAGCAAGCTGCTGTAGAAAAAAAGGTTGTACCTATAAGAGTCTACACAAAACACTTCAGCTTTGTCACCTCCTATTGATCTCAAGGTCCCATCATCGGCCCACATTAGGATACAGATTGTGCGAGATATTGTTCAATATTGCATGCACCATCAAAGGTGGGGAAATTAGGGTTTCTGAAATATGGTGGAGGCAAAGTTTCATCTACCCACTCAATATATGGTTTCCTATCGGGCTTCATAAGTGCGTATCACCCCTCCATGGATTCAATTTGAGTATCTAGGGCCTCTATAATATTTAGTATCTTTGGGGGTACTATTGTTTGAGCTGTCTCCCTTACACAGGGATTAGGTGGGGGCCAATGAGGTGGTCTCTCTTTCATATCCCACTAATTCTTGATTCTTCCTATAAATTAATGATTTCCCTCCTGAGGAAGATGTTGTTTTTTCAATGGAGGGAATTCATGATCATTTTCGACTTCCTCATCTATGAATATTGGTTACTTTGATTTGGATCAAATATTTCACTCATATTATGCTTTTTTGGAGGATTGTCTCTTATGGGAGGAGGAATATTTTCCTCATCCTCAAGATGATACCCAAAATGGATATTTTCCTTGAGTAGCTCCTCATTGAGGTATCTAAGAGTTTGTATTTCACTCTCATATTGTGATAGATGTTATTCCATGGAAGGAACCTCAACTATTCTAGGTGGTGATTGGGATGTGTTCACACATTTTCCTTTTCCATTGGCAATATTCCACCATGGAGGTGGAAACATGTTATTCAGAGGTGTCATATTTTAGAGCCTTCTGTGGTTCCAGGTGCATATATCCTTGGTTGGTGCATCCAAATCAACCTCCTCTTGGAGAACATTTTTCATATTGTGGACCTCTATATTTGTGCCTTGGTCATTAATGTGTTCCATATTTACAGTGAAGACATTTATAAAGTAATATAATTCAATGTTGGTTGTGTCATTACTCTCGACACAACAGGATGATTCCGCACTACCATCATCAAGGTCGTTATTCAATCCATTCTCCATATTGGGTTGTTTTGTCTTGCGACCCTAGTGGATTCTGATTTCCTTTTTCATACATTCCTTTTATCCTGGCCTATGGGTAGTGACCTTGAGGGATTTTTCGGTCATGATCATTTAATGTGATCTGAATTGCAGTGGTTTGTATTGTGGTGGGAGGAATGGGTGGGATGCCAACCGTTGATCATGTCCTCCCAACCTGGAGAAGATTAATTATTTGTGTGGTGATAATTATGATGAAAATCCCCCATCCTTGTGGGTTGGAGGTTATTCGGGGCCACAATTGGCATTGATTGGTCCTATCATTGTGGATCCAATGATTCTAATTGGGGATTTGATAATTCCCTAGATGGACATTGAGTTATAAATTCCCCTATTTATACAAGGTGGATGTGATCTTGAATCACCACTGAATTCCCCAGGACCCTCTTAGGAGGTGATAAACCTGGAAATGGTGATTGAGATATAAATTCCCCCAGCCCAGTGTATTGTGGTTTGTTGGTAGCTGCAGAGGATATGTCCTAAATCCTCTCAAGATTTGACGATCTGAGGGGTGGAGGTGGTGGTAGATATTACCCTGTCCCGGTGGGCTGAGTATTCTCTTGGATGACTATTATAGCAGGTGCTACTGTAGCCTATTTGATGTGGAGTAGCTATGCTTGCATAGGAGTTGGCTGCTATGGAAGCCCATGATGAAAACCATTATTTATGAGAATTTTTTAAGATAATATAAACTTTGTTATTCGTATCTAAAATGCATTCTCATTACTTCAAGGGTCCCTATTCTTAGACTTGTTGGATTTCCACTCCATCCATTTTTGATGTATGCGCATCGTTGAAGTGGGTTAATTCTATTGTAGTGACCAACTAGCCCGATCTTTACCCAGTCCCATAATTTCCTTGAATGCTATAACGTTATTGGATGTCGGGTATGAGGGTTTCAATTGTTCGAGGGGTGCGGAAGAATGTGATTCTCTATACTCTCCCCATCCTCAAATACATGTTTATGATGTGGCTTCAGAAATCATATTTCAAAGGGTCATGATTAAATGGAGGAAAGCATGTTGCATATCTGCATTGTGATTTTCAAGTTTCATATTTTGGGCCATGGAGATAACAGTCAGGTCTAGCTGACAATAGAGTATCTTGATTATTTGAAGGCGAAACTCATATCCTGGAAAAGGGAGATGTTTTTACTTCAATCTCTGATGAGTAGCCCATATATTTTGGCATGGATAATTAATGAACTCCTTTTCTAGATCATCTGGGATCTCATAGTTAGAAGTAGTGACGGGCTAAAACATGATGGGGAGGTTGTTTCTGGATAAATCTCTCCATATGTTAATGTCGGCCTCATCTTCATTAGACTTACATGCCTCCATCCATTCCAACAATAGAAGATGCTTCTGAGGGCCGACTACTAACTATAGTGAAGTTCCGCTATAATTTGATGGGTAACCATATATAGTTGACCCTAGTGTTTTGATAAGAGTATTTCTTTCATATATTTTATGGAGTTTTAATGTATTTATTTGTGTATTTAATTGATTATTATTTGCAGTTTGTGAGAAATTTGACTTGTATTATGTTTGATGGTAGGAAATAATAGATTTATAAAAAAGGAAAAAAGATGATAAATTAAGAGCTAAAAGGTGCGACACCGTATTTCTTAAGATGAAGAAAGGTGGAAATTCAGAAGAAAATAGATTACACATCATGATTTTTTCTATAGGAATTTGTCATGAAGGATAAGTTCTGACTTCAATACACATTGTGAAATACCATTACACATTGTGTGACCACATTACATGATGTGAAATTTTTCGAGAAAAGATTTAGGATAAGATTATGCTGAGATTCACTATGCCTGAAGACCAAAGGTTTACAAATTGTGTAACCTATTTACACATTATAAAATCGGCGAGAAATAGAAAAAAAATGAAATTTTGAAGATAGAATATTTAATGTTGGTGTCGATGGGTTAGACAAAAATGCCTAATAAACGCACCATGGGTTGAGCCTTCCAAGACAATCTAGGACCGTAGGAGGCCAAGCAATGCCACACGAAGGAGACCAACGCATGGAGTGATGATATGAATCCCGACTTCGCTACCATAGTTAACCTCCTTTATTCTTCGGGTACTCATGATGCTCATTCTCATCATGCCTAGCATGAGTGAGTTGTTCAATTTGTGTTGGGTGATGTGAGTGTAGGAGGAGTGCTGCTTAGACATTGTTTAATTTTTATTATTTTTTTTATTGATGTACCTTTTTCTATAAATTTAAATATTCTTATTTTTGTATTACATGACCACTATATGCGATTTGAGGTGTTTTATACTATTGCATCAATTAGTCACCTTAGTTTGGGTATGAGCATTATGCAATTTAGGTCGGTTATGTTTAAACAAGGTTTTGGGTTTACAAGTTTTGTGTTTTCACCAAGTATATGACCATTCCAAAGGTGAAATTACATTATTAGGGTAGGGTACTAAGACCAAGGATCCTTTCTGACCTATTTCTAACACAAAAACTAAATAAACCCATATCAATCAAATTCCTAGAACATGAACTTGAAAATCACTAAACCCAGCATGCCTCCCATATTTATTTTCAACCCAATAAATCTTGATATTTTTCCCTTTTATCCAATCAAAATAATAAATTAAATTTTTTTTTCTTAATTAATTTATAAAATACAGAATCTCCCTATGGGTTTGATACTCGAACTTACCAAGTACAATGTTTTTCGTTAGTTAGTAAGAGTCTTTTTAATTAATAAATTTTTTTGGCCTGAAAGAATTTAATGATGACCCGCAGGCTATACAATTTCTCGTGCCATTTTTGGGGATGGTTACTATTATGATTAAATTAATTAGGAATTTGGATAGTTGTCTATATTTTAATTCATTATATTATACTTTTTCTTATCATGTCATATGTTTCATGTACCAATCTGTTAGATGACTACTCCACTGAAGGGAAGGAACAAATTGAAGATCTTGCATGTAACCTAGAGTTAGAGAAGACACTATGACAAAATAGAAAAGAAGGGACTAAGCAAAAAAAGGAAACCATGGCTGATATGGGCCAATTTGAAATAGTTGACCATGAGTTGGGCCAACCAGTAGGACCACAAGTCCAAGGAAAGAACCCAGGGGGAAGCATTGATCAACTACAGAAGACCTTTAAACATGAGGGGTCAATCCAAGCATTCTCAGACCCCCCATCACTGCTCAACACTTTGAGATCAAGTCTTAAGTCATTTAGATGACCACCCATTAATTGAAATTTGTCGGTCTACCTCATGAAGACCCAAACTCACACCTCAGAAGTTCATTGGAAATTTGTGACATGTTATAATTTCAAAACATCGCAAATGATATTGTAAGACTTTGCCTATTAATATTATCATTAATGGACAAATCACAATAGTGGATACAAAATCTTCATCTACATTCAATCATCACATTGGAGGATCTGGTAAAGAAATTTTTAACAAGGTTTTTCTCACCCTCAAAATCGATGGATCTACAGATAAGAATTTTAAATATTGAGAAATTAAATTAATAGTCTCTATATAGTTCATGGGAAAGGTTTAAATATTTGATAAGATGATATCTTCATCATGGAATCCAAATTTTGCTATAAATTAAAACTTTTAATAAAGGTTTATTACAGGGAAATCATTAAATAGTAGATGCTACTACAGGAGGTTCACTGATATGACATTCACTAATGGAAATATATGAGTTGTTGGACGATATGTCTAGAAATAGTTTTCAATGGCATCCAGAAGAAGGTTGGGCACATGGAGTACACATGGTAGACAACATCTGCATTTTCCCATAAATGAATGCCTTGTCAAATAAATTGGATGCAATGATGATCAACCAAAATATTCAAGGTATGTATTGTGAATATGAAAATTATACTGATTATAATAATTAAAATTATGAATAGGGACGGAGGCCATGAACACCAACATATATGAATCAAAACAAAGCCCAGGGATATTAGCCAAGACAACAAGGCTTTCAACCTCAACAATAAGGGCCAACACTGACCAATCAAGTCCATTCACTAGATGAGACCCCTAGATCTTCTATGACTATAATGGAAGATGCACTTAAAGAGTTGATAGCATATTCAAGAGATCAAGGAACTACTATCATAGAATTAAGAAATGATTCAAAAAACCAAAAGGCCGCAATAAGGAACTTAGAAGTTTAAGTCGATTAGATTGCTGGTCAACTGAGGGAAAGGACTATGGGAGAACTTCTAGGATTCCCAAAACAATATCCTTGTGAAAATGTGAAAGTAATATTACTTATAAGTGTAAAGAAGACCTTAGGAAGTGGCATAGAATTTGGAGGACATAAAGAGCAATAATCGGTTAAAGCAAGTAACGAAATGAACCATTTTACTCGGGGAAATAATGAAGAGGAAGCACAACCATAATACCTACCACCACGACCATTTCCATATAAGGCCAAGAAATTGAAGATTTATGAGAGGAAACAAAAGATTTTAGAGATGTTCAAGAATATACATGTCAACATTCCATTTTCTGAGTCAATAGGAAACATATCTATTTATAAAAAATTTATTAAGGATTTGGTGATCAAAAAAATAATCTTGAAGAATTGGCTACTATTTCACTAGCAGGAGAAAGTTTGGAAGCATTATCAAGCATTCTACAAAAGAATTTTAGTGATCTAGGTAGATTTTCCATTCTAATTACTATTCTTACTAATGAGTTTGGTAGTGCTTTATGTGATTTAGGTTCTAATGTAAATATAATGTCACATGAAACATTCAAGATCCTAGGATTGAAATAGATGAAACCAACTCGAGTAATTATTCAACTAGACGATACATTAGTGAGATATCCTTTAAGACTACATGAAGATTCCATCATCAAAGTAGACAAGTTCTATCTTATGGTATATTTTCTGGTGATGGAATGAAGAAAAGCACCCAATAATCCTGGGAATACTTTTCTTAGTTACAGGAAGGGGAATTTTTTATTTTCAAAATGGATAGATGAGCTTAAAAGTTACAGGATTATAATTGAAGTTAAATTTTCATTGGGTGATGTATAATTCAGATGAAATAGTTGATGATTTTTTTAAAAATGATTTTATTAAATAAGAGGGAATTGTTATCCATGGAAGAAGAGATAAAGTATATACTTTAGAAAGTTAAGAATAAAGTATGATCAAGATAATGATGGGTAAGTATGTGCTAGAAGGAACTAAATATAGTAGAGGAACATTCATTCAAGAGTAGTTCAAAGAAGAAGAACATGTATGGATAGTCAGTGAAATTCCATTTGATTTTTCATGAAGATCCATGAACCATTGGATTGGGCCCATAGAGATAGATAAATATTTCAATAATTGAATATTCAAGTTTGTATCAGAGAGAGGGAGACGCCACACATATATATATAGGAATCAAAACTTTGACATTTTTTAGATCTAGATCTGGTAACCTCTTTCATACTATTAACCACCTGGAGCTGAAGGAAGTAAGGTTGAGCCAACAACGGTAAACAAAAGTGCTTCCTGGAAGAAACCTGGGTTTTTAGGTATTTTTCATTATTTATTTTTTGTTTTTATGTGTAAGAACTCAAACCTATATTTTTTTAAATTTCATTTCTATGGAATGTTTTTTCACTTGTGTTTTTTTATAGGACCATTAAGGTAATCAACAGGTAGAAGGAAGCAGTAGGAGAAGAAACTGTAAAGCAATTATACATCGTGAAGTTCATTTACATGTCATGAAAATATTCAAAAGAAACCTATACATACCAACTATGAAGCATAAATTTTCAATGGGAGTAAGAGATTAAATTCCATAATTTTCTATTGTATTCCCAACATTGAAATTGTTTTGAGTTTAGTTTTAATTGAAAATTTCATGCTCGCATTTGATTAAAACATTAATCAATTGAACTAGGAGACATAAAATACCTAGGATATTTATCATTCCATGTATTTAAATTCATTATTTAATAAATTTAAATGATAAAAATGTAGAAAATAACTAGTATATATGGGAATGCGGATTTAAATTTGATAAATCCAAATTTAAGGAGAATGTTGATCATTGTAAATGACATTTTTCTAAGAATTGGACATGTTTTGAATTTATGATACTTTCATTAATTGATTTAATTATTCATATGCATTTCCATGTGTGATTGTCCCAGCCATTAATCTCATTATCAAGACATCCACTAAACCTAATATTTCCCATTATTTTTACAGTATATTTCATAAGAATCTCAGGAATGTTTTCTTTTAGAACTTTCTTGAAATCTTATCAAAGATATGACACCAGAATCACTCTTAATATGATTGAGGTATTCATTTTGTTAACCATAATCCTGATACCCACCTTTCATTAATCCATTTTTAATCTTGTATAATCCATAAACAACCTTTCTAGGAAAATGATCCATGTTAAAAACTTATCTTATCTATTCATATATTCCTCTAAATATTTTTTCATGATATTTAAAATAATAAGTGTGGCGCAGACATTATTGGGTGTATTGCGATATAAATTATTATAGATATTTTTCAGGGCTTATTTTTGCATTATGATATTAGTGGAGGCCATGTATAATTAGTTGTACTTTCTTATTCCCCTCTCTTTCAATAAAACATATTAAGAAAAAAATTAAAAAACTGGGTTGTGTTTTAGAGGATCAAAAATCACCATTTTTCAGACTAATGATTTTTGGATCATATGTGGTTAGGTGGTGGATTTGAGATTTTTCTTGAGATTTTTCTTGAAAAAGGGCGAAAAAAGATAGATTTATTCATTCATTGTACTTACATGTACTATGATACCACTTTGAGCTTTTGGGGGGGATGAGACTTTCATTGAGTTTTTATTGAATATCATGAAAAGTTCTTAGAGTAAAACCTCCGTTTTTAGCTTTACTTTTTATATCATTTACCTACCTACCCTAAATCCTCAGATTCACTCGATCCAAAATTGTGAAGCCCTCATGATTAATTGTGATATCTATCTTTATGCGGTGGATATGTTAGATGATTTTTAAGACTATGGTAAGTTATGTGTTGCTGAGGTATGTTCATAATACTATATACATTTTCACCCTGATGATGAGCAGAAAAATTCATGAGAGATATATTGAAAATATAATGCATATTAATAATGGATTGAAAAATGAAAATGGATTATTTAGAAGGACTTACTTTTTCAAAAGAAAAAAATTAAAACACTTGGTTGACTTGTTTCTTTGAAGAGTGATATATCAATGAATTTCTCTATTTGAAGCTTGAACATTTTATTTTCCATTTGATCAATTATTTTTATTGAAATTGAATTTAAACTATGGTAAGGTGAATCTCATTTGTACTATGTTGAGATTCCATCCTTGAGGAAAAGTATAAATTTATCTGTGGGGTGTTTGATAAGTGTATTTTATGAATACATTTTACGGTTTTTTAATGTACTAATTTATATTTTTAATTGATTATTCATGCCTGTTTGTGAGTGATTTGACTTGTTTTATGTCTGATGGTATGAAATAATAGATTTATGAAAAAGTAACAAAAATAAGAGAAATTATAAGCTAAAAGGCACAACACTGGATTTTGTAAGATGGAGATATTGGAACCATGGTCGTTCTATGCTATAAATGGAGTATGGTTTGTGTTTTTTTTCAATCCTTATTATAAGTTCATAATTTTTTCTAGGAAAGGGAGCATATAGTTCAAGCGGACCATAGTATTATAGTTGGTGTCATTTCCCAATGTTTGGAAAAATTTTGGGCATGAATATCATAAAATAGATAAATATGTTTTTGGAAAAGGGAGTTGGCGAAAGTTTAAAGGGTATTTAGAAATTTTCATGAAATCCCTAATTTGGGATCAGAATTTAAAAATATGGAAAAGGAAAAAAGTGCATGCAAGTCTTAAATATGCATGAAAGATGAGGTTGCGCAGAATAATCTTACACGCCCAATGCGGCATCAAAAGGGGTTTTATGCACTCAGGAAGAATCTTGTATGCACCGACAAAGACACATCAGAAACATTCACACAGGGTCATCATTTTATATAAATAGGTGGCTACCCCAATGAAAGACTTAATAATTTTTCAACGAAAATCTTGTTTCTTTGCCACAAGAAAAATTGGTGTGAAAAAGATTTGAAGAGAGTTAATCTTGCATTTAAGGTGTTCCTTTAGTATAAAAAGACCAAGTGAACCCTTCTATGTATTTGTGAGAAAGATAAGGCTTACGCGAAATGTAGGGGTTTCATGAAAGTCAACTTGTGTGAAAAATCATAAATCTTGCATGTATGTTTATGTATTGCATGTAAGCATAGTATTAAGATTCTGATATGATTTTGAATATCTGGTTCACTGGTTGAGTGCTTTCAAGTGAATCAATTATAGACTTCGATGAAAGTAGTGTCTCATGTTGAATATATATAAAGACTTCAATGAAAATATTTTGAAATGACCATCAAGTCAATAAATTGAGTTTGAATTCTGTAAATTAACTGAGCTAGGGGGAGTCAAGGGAAGTGATCTGAGGGATGTAGTGAGATATCCTTGGACCTTTGTAAAGTCATTGTGCATGACATATAGTGACTGAGACCAAACCTTATAATCCACTAATTAGTGAATAATAGTGGATTTAGGTACGACCGACACACCGTCGGCGTATGCTCATTGGGTATATCCCTTAGTGTTGAACCAATTAAAAGTGTTGTGTGGTATTTTTTTTTCATATGATTGTTTTGTTTCTGTTCACATCAGTCTTACATGTTTAATGAGTTCCTAACAATATGGGAACAAGATCATTGATTTAAAAGAAAAATTGTACACCCTTATTCACCCCTCCCCTCTCAGTGTGTCTTGGGGTTCTACGAGTGGTATCAGAGCCAGGTTACTTGTGTTAGATCTGTCCTTTGTTGTCATGGAGAATACATCCAATGCTGGTGGAATCCCTTTCTTCGACAGAAGTAATTTTCAGATTTGGAAGAACATAATGAGATATCATCTAAGATCCCTTAGAATGGAATTTCTCTTTGATACTATGAAATGAATAAAAGTTACTGATCCAACATGGCCTGGTATGACTAATATATACAGGAAAGTTCTTGATGCAGGTGCTAAAGCTCAGAATTCTATCAGTGCAACTCTTTCTGATTAGATCTATCTAAAGGTGATGAGTTGAACCTTAGAAAAGTCTATGTGGGATAAACATGAAAATATTTATGAAGGAGATATCAAAGTGAAGGAGTAATAACATCATGTCCTGCAAAACATGTTTGATGATCTGAAGATGCATCCTGATGACAATGAATATTCCTTCTTCAATCGAATTACTAAATTATCGGGAGAAATTATAGGACATGGAGAGTAAATAAAATTCATTGATATCTTAAATAAAATATTGATAATACTTCCACCTATGTACAATTCAAAGGTATTTTCCCTTGAAGAAATATATATATCTAAACTATATCTGGATTATCTTCTAAGTAGTCTAGTGGCATATGAGATGAAGGTCAAATAATAAGATACTACGAATCGTGTTAGAAATGAAATTTCATTCAAAGCAATGTACAAACAGAAAATGTTAGGAGATAGTGGTGGTGAAGATAATGATGAAAAAATAAAATATTTCTCTCATTTCCAGGAATCTTAAGAAGGAAAAGGTAAATTTAAAGGTAAGTTACCTCTGTCATGTTTTCAGTGTGGAAGAGTTGGGAACATTGCCTCTCAGTGCCAATGAAAGTTCTATGATGAAGAGAGTGAAAAGTAAGACATTGAGAAGACTCAGAAAAGGTTTTTTAAAAATAGAGAATTCAAATATGGAATGAATGTATAGGATAATAGTTTTTCTATGAATAGGAATTTGATGATATTGAATTATTTGAAGAAGAAGTACCAAAATTTAAAACTGAAAACCATGATTCCATGATGGCTACCATTGAAAAGTTGGAACCTTCAATCGATAAGGACATAGATAATCTGATGACTCCTAATGGTGATCCCAAGTTATAAATTAAGGATGTATTTTCCAAGATTGAGAATAAATTTAAGAGATGCAATAAGTGTAAAGCAATGGTGGAAGAATCATCAGAATGTGTTGATGAGCATGAAGCTGAAATTCAACGACAAGAAGAACTAGTGACAGTATAGTCTTCAATCCTTGAAATCATAGATGATGTTGTGGAACTAATCCTAGAATCGATGAATAAGAAAAGGTCATCAATGATCTTACATCAAGAATGGAAGTGAAGTCCATGATTATTTAGAGTCTTGAGGAAGAAGTTGTTACTCTTAGGAGTAAACTTGAGTGTCAATCAACCACAAAAAAGGGAAAGAAGAAAACTCATTTTGGATGATTCTCTGATGCATAATTACTGTTAAGATCCAAATGTAGTTTATATGGGGTTGAAAAAAAATCTTGAACTATCAAAGACCCACCTGCATGGGAAATGGTGGAATCGGTTGTGAAGCTGAGACATCAACAGCTAGAAGTAAAGAGATACAAAAGATAGAAAAGATAAAAGTTGGACACCTTGAAAAGTTTCCTAATGTTCTGAAAAATAAACCCTCAATCCAAACTAAAAGAAGAACTAAATATTATCCTCAATCTTTCGAAAATGATAGGCAGTCCAACTATTTTCCCAAGGAAGAACACTTAAGAATAAATATAAGTGAGAATACATTTCCTCTCATGAAGTGCCAATTCTGTGGCTATCTAGGCCATACCATATCATATTTAAACGACAAAAAGAGCTACTTGGATGGGGAAGATCTGGGAAGTCAACAAAGGAGACCGATTTTATATACTTAATCTTATATAACAGATAGTTTCCATGGATATTGTTTTTCTTTATTCTAACTTTTTCCATAAATCTATGTATTTCAGGCAGAGGTATGACAGGAAAAATTCATACAACTCTCAGATATGGGTCAATACTCACCCTCCCAATGGTGTCATTCTCAAAAAAAAATCTCCTTTGGAAGAAGAGTATCGGTATGAAGAATATGATTATGTGTAATAAATAATTGGAAGTCCATCAATGTCCAACACTCAATCCAATATCATATGGAAAGAGAAGAAGAAAATTGATAAATTCAATCTTGCAGAAGTAGATCTCAAAGCTAAAAAAAGAAGCATCACCTGAATTCTTGATAGTAGATACTCGTCCCATATGACAGGAAATTATTACCTTTTAAAGAACATTAAGAATTAGGATGATGGAATAGTGAGTTATGGTAATGATGGTGATTTTAAGATTAAAGGTAATGTAAATACTGCTCTCTCCAATAGAGAGCTGAAGAATACTGAAGTTCTTTATGTGGACGGTCCACGTCACATTCTCCTCAATGTGAGTCAACTCTATGACTCAGGGATCATAGTAAATTTCAATAAAAAGGCATCAATACCAAGGAAAAAATAGGAAATTCTTTCATTAAAGGCTACAGAATAGATGAAAACTTATATCTAGTTCACAGTAAAAAAACTCTTGATATCTATCTGTTGAAGAAGAAAACAACCTGTGGCAATGAAGGCTGGAACACATTAACCAAAAATATATGGAAAAGATATCTAAACCAATGATAGTCATAGATATACCCATTCTGAAACCTGAATGGGAAAATACTTGTGATGCCTTCATACGAGGGAAGCTAGTCTATAGTTCATATTGGAAAAAGAATAAAAGGGAATTACACATTCTTGATCTCATCCATACAGATGTATGTGGCTTGATAAACATTGTTGAAACACATAGAGAGAGGTACTTCATCATTTTCATTGATGATTATAGTATAATGGCTTGTGTAATGGTTATTCACAGTAAGCTGCAAGTACTTGATTGCATGAAACCTTATCACTGAATTGCCACGAAGGATACTAGATGGACAATCAAAGTCCTATGATCTGACAATAGAGAGAAATATATGTCCATTGAGTATGATAATTACCTTGAGAAACATAGAATGCAGCATGAGGTAGCTATTGTGAGAACACTACAGAAAAATGGAGTATTGATTGCTTGAATTGACAAGTCAACAACATGGCCAGTACTATGCTGATTGAGATTCATATCTCTCACCATTACTGGAAAGAAGTTGTTGAAGATGTAGTGAACATTCAATATCAAATGGGGATTTATATGGGAGAAATGAAGGCCCCTATGAATTGTGTCATGGGAGGAATAATTTTTTGAAATACTTTTGTGTTTTCAAAAGAAAATTCTTCATCTAAAATAAAGAAGGAAATCAAGGTAAGTTTGGTGATAATGTAGATGAATGAATATTTCTTCGATATCCAATGAACAATAAATCTTAAATGTTTTTCAATAAGCACTTGGGGAGGATTTTGTAAAGAATTGATGTTAAGATCATTGAAAGAAAAAACCCAAATGCTTCAAATAATTTCTATATTGATGAGATAGAAGATTAGTAAGAATGTGAACATAGAGTAAATTCAAATAAAGAAATAGAGGAAGGTGTGAAAAACTATGAGGATTCACATCGTGATGTTGTCTCAGAAGAATAATCTGATGTTGAAACCATAGATAGAGAGAATTCAGTTGAACCACATTGGAGGAATCGAAGAGCAGAAATTGATCAAACCAACATCATTGGGGATTAGAATGTACCCACACAAATGGGGAGAATAAGGATTAATGCACAATCTGCATTATTATCTATGGTGGATTCATCCTCATTGGAAGAAGCTGAAAGGGATGAATAATGGGTGAATGCTATGATTGAATAGTTAGATCATATTGATAAGAATCAAACATGGGATCTAGTAAAGAGACCTGAAGATCATAATGTGATTGGTACAAAGTGGATTTTCAAGAAAAAGTTTGATGATCATGGAAGTGTTATCAGAAAAAAAGAATGGATAGTATGTAAAGGATATTCACATATTAAATGTGTCGACGTTGAAGAAACCATTTCACTAGTGGATAGACAAGATTCAATCAGGATTTTTCTTTCCATTTCAAGACAAATATAAAATGGATGTCAAAAGAGCATTCTTGAATGGTGTTCTCAAATAAGAAGTCTACATCGAACAACTAGTGGGTTTTATTCTTAGTAATGATGAAAAAAAGGTTTGTAAACTAAAGA
This sequence comes from Viscum album, assembly GCA_963277665.1. NCBI lineage: Eukaryota > Viridiplantae > Streptophyta > Magnoliopsida > Santalales > Viscaceae > Viscum > Viscum album. Next base: position 1,815,297,856 of record OY728148.1, read on the forward strand.
AGGCACTCTATGCTTTGAAGAAGGCACCATGAGCATCGTATTCTTGGATGGATTCTTATCTTATGAAGCTGGAGTTCAAAATGGGAGGAGTATATCACAATCACTATGTGAATAATTCTCCAAAAGATTAGTTCAGGGTTCTAGTTTATGTTTATGACATTATATTTGGTGGCAGCAATCAGAAATCAGTGGATGAATTTTCCAATCACATGAAATCAGAATTTTAAATGTCAATGATTTGGTAGATCACATATTTCATGGGGTTACATGTGATTCAAAATAAATTTTACACTCTCATTTCTCAGGAAAAGTATGCAAGAGAGTTTCTGATGAAATTTAATATTAATGACTCCAAACCAATGTCAACTCTGATTTTAGTTGGGACCAAACATAGAAAGCATGAGGATGGGACCTCTGTAGATTCCACCATGTATAGGAGAATTATTGGAATCTTACTATACTTAACAGTGGCATGTCCTGATATTGTCTTTTCAACTTGATTAGTAGCCCGCTTTTAGATCAATCCGAAGGAAGAACATATGAAATTAGTAAAAATAATCATGAGGTACATTTAAGGTACTCATAATTATGGGTTATACTTTGATGCTGAAAGGGATAGTGAGTTATCAGTGTTTTCTGATGCTGACTGGGCTAGAGATGTAGTGGACAGAAAGTCCAAAAGCGGTGGAGCATTCTATATTGAGCATAAATCTGTTGGATGGTTGATAAAGAAATAATAAAGTACTTATCTTAGTACTAATGAAGCTGAGTATATCTCCTATACAAAGGCATGCACTCAACTACTATGTATAAAGCAATAACTAACAGATATTAGTGATTAGGGGAAACAACCAATGGTGGTTTACTGTGATAACAAGAGCATAATTGATCTTACAAAAAATATTGTTCACTATTCTCATACAAAACATATTGAAATATTATATGACTTTATCAAGTAAAAATTTGAACAAGTTGTGATTAAAATGGGAACTGATTAGTAAGTGGATGATATCCTGACCAAGCCACTGTCGGTGGATGTGTTTGAGAAATATCGGTTGAACCTCAGTGTTCAGCCACCTCCCAGTGCATAAGGAAGTTACAAAATTCCCCTCTCCCTAGTTATATTATCTATTTTTAATCTGTTTGTGGATATGATACTAGTTTATGGGGGAGATACTCTCCATGGGTATTTTGAGCAATACAATGACCAAATACCGATCTTTGGGTGTAATGTCAATGGGGGAGAAGGAATAAATTTAGGATAACTCAAGACATGTAATGGACATGTAATTATTCTGTGACACTATGAGAATTCAATTTTAGGAGGAGAAGGAATGCATTGTACATGTAATTCTTCTATGACACAATGATAATTTTGTGTTAGGAGGAGAAAAAATACATTTAAGGCATGTAATGCTTCTATGACACAGTATGCGAACAACTTGGGCATCTTTAAGAATTTCAAAACCTGGAAACCCAATTCAATATTTCTTTATTTTTTTCTAAATGGATCATTTATAACGTAGACTTAGAGTTTTGGATGAGTTGATTATTGCATATAAGGTTTACCTTGTGGCTGGTGCACTATGGAATTTATCTAGAGATTGCAAACAAACCCAAAGGGGGATACTGTTGGAACCATGGCCATTATATAGTGTAAATGGAGTATGGTTTGTGTTTTTTGTCAATCCTCATTAGAAGTACATAATTTTTCCCAAAAAGGGATCATACTGTTCAAGAAGACAATAGTATTAAAGGTGGCATCGTTTCCCAATGTTTGCCAAATTTTTGGGCCTGAAAATTGGAAAATGGAGAAATGTGTGTTTGGATAAGGGATTTGCATGCACGTTTAAACAGTTTTTAGAAAGTTCCATGCAAGGCCTAATTTGGGATCATAATTTCAAAATAAAGAAAATTAAAAAGGTATGCAAAAGTCTTAAATATGTGCAAAATATGAGGTTGCTCGGAAGAATCTAACGCACCCAATGCGACGTCAAAAGGGATTTTGCATGCTCCAGAATAATCTTGAGCGCACTAAAAAAGAAGTGTCATAAACTTGTGCATAGGGTCATTATTTCTTTAAATAGGTAGCTACCCATTTGGAAGCCTTAATAAATTTTCAATGAAAATCTGGTTGCTCTCCCGCGTGAAAGATTGGATTGAAAAATATTTGAAGAGAGTTAATATTTTGTTCAAGGGGTTACTTTAGTCTAAAACGACCAAGTAAAATATTTTGTGTAGTTGTGTGAATGATATGGGTTGTGAAAAATGTAAGGGTTGCACGAAAGTCAACTTGAGCGACAGATCCCAAATCTTTCATGCAAGTTTAGGTATTGTGTGCAAGCATAGTGTTAAGATTCTGACAGGCTTTTGAATATCCAATTTAGTGGTTTTATGACTTCAAGTGCATCAATTTTGTACTTCAATTTAAGCAGTGTCTCATGCTAAATAGAGACAAACAATTAAATGAAAATCTTTTGAAGTGACCTTCATGTCGATAAACTGATTTTGACTTCTCTCAAGGCAGTGTGCTAGGGGGAGTCAAGGGAAGTGATCTGAGGGATATAGTGAGCTATCCCTGGACCTTTGTAAAGGCAGTGTTTCTAGAATAGTGTGACTATTACCAAACCTTGTAATCCTCTAACTAGTGAAGAATAATGTATTTAGGTACGACCAACACACTTTCAGTGTATTCTTTTTTGATGTAGCCCTTAGTGGTGAACTAAGTAAAAGTGTTGTGTGGTCTCTATTAATGTTATTGTTTTCTTTCTATTAACATCATTATTACAGGTTTAAAAAGTTACTACCAATTTGGGAACAAGATCCTTGTTTGAAAAGAAAAAGTTGACACCCTGATTCACCCCTCCCCTCTCAGGGTGTCCCAGGGTTCTATAGGAGAGATTTGGAAATTCTGGATAAAAGAGATTACACATCGTGTAATAATATTACACGTCCCAACTTTTTGAAAAATAATATTTTCTGTAGGAAAAGTTCTGACTTCAATAAACACTGTAAAATACCATTACACACCGTGTAAATACATTATATGATGTGACATTTTTCAGGGAAAGATTTCAGAGAATATTACACCAAGATTCATAACACCTGAAGGCCAAAGTTTCACATTTCATGTATCCAAGTTACATATCATGATGTCAATGAGAAATAAAAAAATAATAATATTTTTAGGATAAAATATTTAATGTCATCACAGTTGGGTTTTACCAAGATGCCTATAAAAAGCACCCTAGTTAATTCCTTCCAAGACAGTATGGGATCATAGGAGGCCAAGAGACGCCACACAGAAAATACATACACACATAGTGACAATATAGATCCTATATTTGCAACCATTATTAACTTTATTTTTTCTTTTTGTACCCATTCTACTCATTAACATCAGGCCTAGCATGAGTGAGTAGTTCTATTTGCGTTGGTTGATGTGATTGTTGGGGGAGTGATGATTACGGATTGTTTTATTTTTATTTTTCATGTTTTTTATTACTGCAACTTGTTCTATCAATTCAAATATTTTTCTTTTCATATCACATGACCACTGTAGGAAATTTGAGGTGTTTTATATTATTAAATCAATTAATTATCTTATTTTGTGTATGACCATTATGCAATCTAGGTCGGTTATGTTTAAACAAGGTTTCGAGTCAACTAGTTTTGTATTTTCACCAAGTAGATGATCATTCCAAAGGTGCAATAACATTATTAGGGTAGGGTACCCAGAACAAGGATCCCTTATGACCTAATTCCAACACCAAACCAAAATAAACCCATGGAAATTGAATCCCTAGCATACAAACTAGAAAATCACTAAACCCAGCATGCCTCCCATCCTGATTTTCCACCCAATCAATCTTATTATTTTTCCATTTTCTATAATCAAAATTATAAATTTCAATTTTAGTTTTATTAATTAATTTAGAATATACATACTGTCCTTGTCGGTTTAATACTCAGACATACTAAGTAATAAATTTTTAGTTAGTTTGTCTGAGTCTTTTTAATTACTAAATTTGATTAGCCCTGTAGGAATTTAACGACGCCTCATGGGCTGTCATGTTTTGAGCACCTCTTTGTATGAAGATATCATATATTTGAACACCTATCTATACATAGGTGTCTAGAAAGGGGCAGTATTTCTATGTCTGTGGGAGATATCATCATGGGGAGATTTATTATAATTGATATTAGGAGTAGAGTCCATGTGATCCATCTCCAAACTACTATGAGGAATGTCATGGTAATGATCATATTTTACTTCGGTTAAAGAGTTTAAAGACCATTATTGTGTTTATAATGTGTCTCAAAAAACGTTAAGGAATATGGAATTCAACAAATTGGGAATATGGGTCTCGATCTTCTTAGTGGATGAAATATGTAGACCTACCTTTTAGAATTGTGTAGAGATATGAGCCTTCAATATAAAGGTTACTGGAAATTGATTATAACCATTCGGTACTGTGGGGATATGCACCTAATTATGAGAATATACTATAATATTCCACTAATTTATCTCACTATTTATAGGAATATATGCCTTTCTTGAGGCATGTTCCATTCTCACTTGGTGATCCTCTATCAGGACGGAAATGTGAACTAGATCTTGAACCTTTTGGATATGCCACTGTTCTTTCTTGTAGGGGATATGATCCTACCTGGTGGAATTTTTCCCTCTCACCTGGTGATCCCCAATTGGAACAGAAATATGATCCTGGTATGAATATGCATTCCTAGAAAAAATATTTCAAAAAACCTCTTGAATGGTAGAAGGGATATGAGCCTCCTTTTATGTTTCCTCAGAATGAGGTCAGTGTAGTCATTCATCAATGGAAGTAGAAATATGTGCCTGAATTCCAAGATCTACTACAATATGTTAGGTAGATTCATTGACAGGAATAAAATTATTTACCTAGGCTTGTTTCATTCTCACTTGGTTATCCCTGTCCATAACGTGGATATATGCTTGATGCTGTGTAACGTCTCAGTTCCGGAAGCCACCCAGAGGCACCCCATACCCGATTGGTCAAATGGCCTCAACCGCATTTCCCCAAACACCAGAGGCTACCGACTAGTAGCGAGGGCCTTGAGTGTGGTAGTGGGGAAACTATGCCATCATTGGCAGAGTACACAGCGGGAGAAAACTAATCATGCAATAGCAGAAGAAGTAATAACCAACAATATAACATCGGAAGACTAAATCAATAACTGGAGCACATATGTATGTATGAAATGATGCATGATACATAACTAGGAATGTATATAACCAAGTCACAATGCTGTAAAACACTATAGTACCAAAACAAGTACAAAATAAAAGTAAGCAGCTCCTCAGCATCGCAAGCCAAAGCTTGGTCCCATGCTCTCCTGCTCCAAGTAATCAAGTTATAGAAGTCGAAGGGATCTTTCCCTTGTCTATACCTGCAACAACATAGTATACTTGGGCCCAAAAGCATGGCCCAAACAGGGTGTGAGATAAAATCCGAGTAGGCATTCACCTGAAGATCTGTCCCAAACAGTCAGTGAGTATATGGCAGGTAAAAGTACAATAAGCAGTAAACAGCAATAGAAAGCAGTAGGTAGTAAACAACAAACAGTAAAACAGGATGATACATAGCAGCAATCAATCCACAAAAATTCAACAGCATTGAAACAAACAGCTAATAAGCCTGAAACCCTCTGGGAAGTACTCATAGCCATCCCCTCTAGTCCTATCCAAGAAGTACCATAACCCTCTGGGCAGTGCACTCAGCCTAACCCCTATGGCTTGGCCATACGAATTTATGATACTCTATGGGGAAGCTGACTCGGTCAATTCCCCTTATAGTCTAGGGTTGTCAGGGACACTCTTGAGGAATATCACGCGGTCTAACCCTCTTAGCCCCAAGTTATAGAGACTCTCTGAGGAAGCTATCTTGGTCAATTCCTCTTATAGCCTCAAGTATACCACAGACTCTCTAAGGAAGCTCACTCAGTCAATTCCTCCTCTAGCCTGGGAAGGTTCTTAAAGAGATTCAAACAAGTTAAGACTCTCTGAGAAAGCTCACTCGGTTTACCCTCCTGTAGTCTATAAAATCCAAGACTCTCTGGGAGCTCACTCGGTCCATCCCCTCTGTATTCTGTAATATCTAAGACTCTCTGGGAAGCTCACTCGGTCTATCCCTTATAGTCTATAGCACCAGGTTCTCTTAGACCCATGTCAATCAGTGCATAATAATGCTATAAGGCCAAAGTACACCAATAGAGCTACTTGTCTAACCAAAGTACACTTATAGATCTACTTAGCTAAATATTCTACAAGGCAACAAGCATGTCATGAGTTTCACTTCAACCTATAACCGTGATGCATGAAAACTGTGTAGCAGCCAAAGGAAAACAAGACCCAATGGTATTAAACAGAACAAAGTAAGGGAAAAAACATCCAAGCACAACAAATTATCCTCTAACATGGTCAAATTACCTCTACAGAAGTATACAAGAAAGGCAGGAAAACAAAGAAGGAAAAAAGGGGTAACACGCAATACCCCGTTCATGAGTATTGGTGGAAATTCGCACATAAACTCAGAGACATTGAACGGTAAGGCACAAACCACCTACCTCGATACTAGGAGATCGATATAATCAAACCACGATGAATGATTCTCTCTAGAATGTCGTAGATCTGAGAAAATGCACAAAATGTTCAACCTTAGATAACTTGATAAGGAGGAAGAATTGAAAAACAAGGCTCAACTAGAAGGAAGAACACACCACTGCGCTTCCAACCCAATTGACAGAGCTCGGATCGAAGAACGGATGGAGGTTTATGAATCCGATGAAGTTTGGCGGCCATACAAAGTCTCTCGGTCAAACCAGATCTTGAAGAAGACGATTATGGCAATGAGGCATGACCCCGGTCTGTTTAGTGAAAAAATAAAAGTACACGGCGTGTATTTTTAAAGTACAGGGTGTGTAGTGGGTTTTTATGTACTCCGCCAAAATCGGCCTCTACATCACCCCTACACACCATGTGTGTGGCCGGGACATGGCCAGCACACAGCTTTGAGCCGGAGAAGAGTACACGGTATGTACTCAGAAAGCACACGGCGTGTACTTTAAAATTTTCCAGAAACTTCATTTTTCTTAAAAACTTCAGAAAAAGGAAAGGCGTACCAGACACGAAGACCAGGTTCTTACAAACTTCCCCCCTTAAAGAAATTCGTCCTCGAATTTCCCTAGCGAGGCGTAGAAGAAGAAATCCCAAACAGCTCAGGCCACTGCGACCACACATCGGCCTCCCTCTCCTAGGTCTCATCCTGTACTCGCCCATGCTGCCATAGCACTCGTACCAGAGGAACAGACCAGCCTCGAAGAACCTTTGTAATGTGATTGACAATCTAGATAGGATGCTCTTCAAACGACGCATCCACTTCGAGCTCATCCTCCTCATGATGAAGGACATGAGATGGGTCTGAAAAGTAATGTCAGAGCTGAGAGACGTGGAAGACATCGTGCATTGCCCGGTACCTCTGAGGTAGTTGCAACCGATAGGCAACCGGCCCAACTCTCTCCAATACCTCAAACGGACCGACGTACCGCGGTGAAAGCTTACCCTGTCTTCGAATCCTCTTGTGTCCCAACCTCGGTGCAACACACAGGAAAACCCGATCTCCGACCTCGAACTCTAGAGGTCATCTTCAGTGATCAGCATAAGACTTCTTTCGAGACTGTGCTGTAGGCATACTCTTCTGAATCAACTCTATCTACTCTGAGGTCTACTGAACAAGAAGAGGTCCTAGCAAAGCTACCTCTCCTACCTCCAACCAGCATAAGGGTGATCGGCATGTCCTACCGTACAGAGCCTCGTATGGTGCCATTTGAATGGTCACCTGAAAACTATTGTTGTAGGTGAACTCCACAAGAGGTATATGCTTCTCCCAAGAACCGCTGAAGTCTATAATGCAAGCTCAGAGCATATACTCAAGCACCTGGATCGTGCTCTCGGACTGGCCATCAGTCTGGGTATGGTATGTTGTACTCAAAAGTACATGTGTACCCAAGGCCTTCTAAAGTCCCTGCCATAACCGAGAGGTAAAGCACGCATCCCCGTCTAAAACAATGGAGTGTGGAACTCCATGTAGACATAAAATCTCTTGGATGTACAGTCATACCAGATCATCAAAACTGAAGGTTTCCTTGATTAGAAAGAAGTGTTCTACCTTCCAAACCCTTTCAACAATGACCCAAACAGCATCACTTCCCCAAGGTGACCTCGGTAACCCTGTTATGAAGTCCATCGAAACATTATTCCACTTCTGCTCCGGAATGGGTAACTGCTGTAAAAGCCCTGCTGGTCGCTGATGCTCTGCTTTCACCTGCTGACAAGTAAAATATTTCATGACAAAACTAGTAACATCTCTCTTCATACCAGGCCACCAATACAGGAGATGAATATCCCGATACATTTTGGTGATGCCAGGATGAACTGCCCACACTGAGGAATAAAAATACCACATCTGCTCCTCGCGTATGTCTGCTGGCACCCATATGCGTCCCAGGAAACACATGATCTCATCCTCGCCCACTGTCCATCCAGGAAGAGGGTCCCCTCCTGAAACACTCTCCCATAGAACTAAGGCCTCTGAATCTGATAGCTTCCTCATTCCTACCTAATCATTAGGTGTAGAGGTAACAGTCACATATGAATGAAAGGTATATCCCTGACTGTCGTGCAACTCCAGATTAATCTCAGAGAACAAATCCATTAGCTTCCACTCACTACTCGCCTCCTGAACTACCTCAATTTGAGTCCTCGTACTCAACGCGTCTGCCACTGCGTTTCCCTTTCCCGATGTATAGGCAAGCTTGATGTTAAAGGACTGAAGATACTCGACCCACCTATGCTGTCTCAGATTCAGATCGTGCTGAGTGAAGATATACGTGAGACTCTTGTGGTTGGTAAAAACCACAAAGTGCTCTCCCAGAAGATAGTGTCTCCAACAACGTAAGTCATGAACAACAGTTGCCAAATCCAAATCGTGCGTCGGGTAGTTTCTCTCGTGTGGCCTCAACTGCCCAGACCCATAAGCGACGACCCCATCTCCCTACATAAGCACAGCTCCTAGCCCGATACCCGAAGCATCACAATAAACTGTATAGCCCTTGATCGGCTCCGGCAAGACTCATATTGGTGCTGACTTCAACCTCCCATTCAGCTGCTGAAGGGCTGACTCACAAGAATCTGACCAAAAAAATATCGCACCTTCTTGGTCAGACCTTTCAACGGTGCTCCTAGGTGCGAGAAGTCCTGAATGAAGCATATGTAGTACCCAGCCAGCCCTAGAAAACTCCTCACCTCAAAAACATTCTTCGAATGATCCCAAAAAACTACAGCTCTCACTTTCTCTGGATCCACAAATACTCCAGCCTCTGAGATGACATGACCCAAGAAGTGAATCTGATCCATCCAAAAGTGGCACTTCGAGAGTTTAGAATATAACAGATGCTGTCTCAGTGTACTCAGAACGATCTCAAGATGTGTGGCATGGTCGTGTCGAGTATGAGAGTACACCAAGATATCATCCACAAAGACCATGACAAAAGAGTCCAAGTACGGATGGAACACTCGGTTCATCAGTGCCATGAAAACTGTAGGCGCGTTCGTGAGACCGAACGGCATGACTGTATACTCGTATAGACCATACCTTCTCTTGAAGGCTGTCAGAGGTATATCTGATGCTCTAACGTGAAAATGATGATAATCGGAACTCAAGTCGATCTTCTAGAACACCCGAGCTCCTCGAAGGTGATCAAAGAGGTCATCTATCCTCGGCAAGGGATATTGGTTCTTGACCGTCAACTGGTTTATCTTCCGATAATCCACACAAAGCCAAAGGATACCATCTGCCTTCTTCGCAAACAGGACATGTGAACCTCAAGGAGAGGTACTGGTTCGGATGAAACCCTTTACCTAAAATTCCTCCAACTACTTCTTGAGCTCCTGTAACTAAAGTGTAGCCATCCTATAAGGAGGAATGGACACCGATGCCACTCCTGGAACGAGCTCGATCAAGAAGTCTACCTCACGCTCCAGAGGTAAACCTGAAAAGTCTTCTGGAAAGACATCCCTGAAATGATCCACCACTGGAGGAATGTTTAATTGTGATGTCTCCTGGTCATCTAGATGAATAATAGAAATCTGGGCTTTAACTTTCCCAAGCCCATGATGCTCTGGTCCAGCTCTACTCGCCTGGACATCCCACTCGCCTCTATGAAGGAAAGATCTTCCCTTTGGTGATATGAAACTCACCCTACGGCGATAGCAATCGACGATTTCTTGGAACGGAACTAACCAGTCCATCCCAAAAATGATGTCATAGCACATCATCTCTAGGACATAGAGGTACCATAAGAAATGACACCCTGCAACCTCAAGAGGGTACTCTCTGCACTGAGGTACGCAAGATGTCCTCATTCCCAAAGGTGTGTCAAGAGTAAACAAGTCGGCAGACGAAAAGATAGAGAGCCCAACGCTCTCCACGACAGCAGTAGATATAAAGCTATGTGAAGCACCAGTATCGAAAAGGGATAAAGATAAAACTGAGTCTACTAATATCGTACCTTGAACTGTAGAAGGGTTGGGATCCTGCTCCTGATAGGTCTGCTCCATGGTGAAAAACTGTCCTACACCGCGGCCCTGTGCCCCTGGCTGACTACTCTGAGCTGATCCACTCTGTTGTCCCTGAGACCTAGTGACTGACTACCACGGCCGTGACCTCCACCTCAGCCAGAACGGCCAAAAGAACTCCAGTTCCCTGACTGGTGGGAAACTGGTGAAGCATATCCAGAACGCGAGGTCATAGAGGAACCCCTACCACCAGCTGAAGGTGAGAAGATGTGACAGGAACGCTGAAGATGGCCCATCTTGCCGCAAGACCGGCACTCCATCGGATCTCTCTAGTACTGAGGCCTAGTATGGCCACTCCTACCGCACTGGTAGCACACAACCTGACTTCTAGAAGACGCATCCCACGAACATAGATCTCCTCGAGAAGACTCTACGTGACGCTTCCTACTCTTTGTAATAGGAACACCAGCTCTGGATGACGAACCGCCCTAGCTCACTACTCCAGAATCCCTCATATTTTGCATAGTGATCAGCGCCTGGTTGAAGATGGAGGATATAGAAGTCAACTAGATGATATTAAACTGGGAACGGATCTTGTTCCTGATACCGTCCTCAAACTTCCTAGCAAGAAAAAACTCATCACCTACAGGGATCGGTGTGAAACACTACAGATCAGTGAAACGAGATGAGTACTCCATAACAGAAAGATTACCCTGCTGTAGACTCATCAACTCCCAGGCTCGATCGGCCCTCAGGGTCTCCAGATAGAAGTAGTCATAGAAGGTGTGTCGAAACTCATCCCAAGACATATCCTACTGACGCCCTGACCGTGAGATCACCTCCCACAACCTCTTGGCGGTGTCCCGGAGCATGTAAGTATCCAGCTTTACCCTTTTCTCCGGAGTGATATCTAGGTGCTCCAAGATTTTCAGTGTGGTCACTATCCACAAATCTACAGCCTGGGGTCCTCCATCCCCTGAAAAAGTAGGAGGATGCTGCTGCTGGAAAACCCGCATCAACTTAGCCATCGACGGGTCATGAGGTGCTGCTCCCTGGGAGGTCTGCATCATCCTCAGGAAGTCCTCCTTGAAATATGCCTCGGCACCCACAACGAGTATAACTGCTAGTACCAGGGCTGGCACAGCAGGAGGATCTGCAGGAGGTATCTTGTCGGCCATATCCGGTGTATGGTCACCGTCTGGCTACTGACGCACGACCAGAGAACGTTTTGGAGGCATAGCTCTAAAAGTTCAAAGAACACCTTAGACCAGGATTAACAAATATTGAAGACATATGAGTACAAAATGGGAACAGGGGAAGAAACTTTCATGTTTTACAAAACACGACTACACAACGTATTTAAAAACTACACAGTGTGTCTACTTAAGCCATTATCATAGGCGTGTACCCCTGCCCGATAGGTCAGGTAACACCCCAAACTACACGGCATGTTGTTCCCCCACACGACATGTACTTGAACTATAAACCCCTGACCGAGTCTACTTACATGGCTAACCCACACGGTTTAAACTAACCCTAGACTACACGGCGTGTTCCCTAGGGACACGGCGTGTACTAGACACTGCCTCAGTGGCCCGTGTTGTAAGTTACACAGCCGTCTACACGTCTGGACCATACACGATGTGTTCCGAACAAACAAGGAGTGTATAGGAGAAGGTGACACCATCCTGTGTTGTTCGTAACATGGCCAGGTACCTGGGAAAGACTACAAGGTGTGTTCCGAAAGAAACACGGTGTGTCTTAGAGAATGTCACGCCAACCCATATTGTTTGTGACATGGCCAGATACCTGGACAGAACTACACGACGTGTTCCTTTCCAACATGGTGTGTTCTACTCGAGCTTCCCAGACCTGTGTTGTTAGTGACACGGCCTGGTGCAAGGCTCTACACTACACGGTGTGTACATACCATACACGGCGTGTTCCTAAAGTTATTTTCGCAACAGTGTGTTCCTGCACACACAGTCAGTAACACGGCCTAAAAACTACAGGACGTGTAACCAGAAAGTACATGCCGTGTATTCTGGGTTTTTCTGGGTAGTAGCTCAAAAACTACATAGAAGCCTAGAAACATGAAAAACAAAGAAAAGAGGTGCCAAATTCTGATCCGTGAGAGACCATACTCCCCGAGAATCAAAGATTGGCATCCCCTACAATCATGTACAAGAGAAAACAGGATCATGATCCACCAATTTTCGATTGAAGAGGGCCCATAACACCTCAAGAATCAAAACATGGCATTCATTTAGACAAAGTACAATACAAAAATCCTCTAACAAGGTGGCAAAGATTCTATCAAGCATCTATCACAACACCATGCATAATCTACACCAAATCTATCACAACAACATGAAATCGCTAATGCACCCTATATGGCATGGAAATAATGCATGGAGTGTGATTTATACATGTGCCAATATGATGCATGAGATGGCATACCCTCATCTCATCGGGTTGCGATAGAAATAGAATCGTAATATCAAAACAATAAACATTACAAATCATGTGAATAACTCTAGGTGGAATCATATCAACCATAACATCTCAAGAACAGAAAACTACAATAAACGAGGTAGTATGGATTTTCCTGGTACACGGGTTAGCTACTCCCGGGCACAACTTATTACCAAGTACCAAATCCGTCTTATCCCTGGCTAAGTCTCCAAATAGTAATGCAAGAGAATATAATTCCTCTGATACCACATTGTAATGTCCCGATTCCGGAAGCCACCCAGAGGCGCCCCGTACCAGGTTGGTCACATGGCCTCAAGCACATTTCCCCAAATGCCAAAGGCTGACGACTAGCAGTGAGGGACATGGGTGTGATAGTGGGGAAACTAAGCCCTCATTGGCAGAGTACACAGTGGAAGAAAAGTAAACATGCAATAGCGGAAGCATTAATAACCAACAATATAACAACGGAAGACTAAATCAACAACTAGAGCACATATGTATGTATGAAATGATGCATGATACATAACTAGGAAAGTATCCAAACAAGTCACAATGATGGAAAACACTACAGTACCAAAACAAGTACAAAGGAAAAGTAAACATATCCTCAGCATCACAAGACAAAGATTGGTCCCATGCTCTCCTTCTCCAAGAAATCAAGTTCCAGAAGTTGAAGGACGCTTTCCCTTGTCTATACCTGCAACAACATAGTCTACATGGGCCCAAAAGCATGGCCCATACAGGGTGTGATATAAAATCCTAGTAGGAATTCACCCAAAGATCTGTGCCTAACAGTCAGTGAGTATATGGCAGGTAAAAGTACAATAAGCAGTAAACATCAACAGCAAGCAGTAGGCAGTAAACAGCAAGCAGTAAAACAGGATGATACATAGCAGCAATCAATCCAAAAAAAATCAACAACAGTGAAACAAACAGCTAATAAGCCAGAAACCCTCTGGGAAGTACTCGCAGCCATCCCCTCTGGTCCTATCCAAGAAGTACCACAACCCTCTGGGCAGTGCACTCATCCTAACCCCTATGGCTTGGTCATTCGAATTTATGAGACTCTCTGGGAAAGCTCACTCTTTCAATTCCCCTTATAGTCTAGGTTAGTTAGGGACTCTCTTGAGGAAGATCACTTAGTCTAACCCTCTTATCCCCAAGGTCTAGAGACTCTCTGAGGAAGCTATCTCTGTCAATTCCTCCTATAGCCTCAGGTATACCACAGACTCTCTGAGAAAGCTCACTTGGTCAATTCCTCCTTTAGCTTGGGAAGGTACTTAAAGAGATTCAAACAAGGTAAGACTCTCTGAGGAAGCTCACTCGGTCTACCCTCCTATAGTCTATAAAATCGAAGACTCTCTAGGAGCTCACTCAGTCCATCCCCTCTGTAGTCTGTAATATCTAAGACTCTCTGGGAAGGTCACTTGGTCTATCCCTTATAGTCTATAGCACCAGGTTCTCTCCGACCCATTCCAGTCAGTGCATAATAATGCTATAATGCCAAAGTACACCTATAGAGCTACTTGGATAATTAAATTACACCTATAGAGGTACTTTTCTAAATAGTCTACAATGAAAAAAGCATGTCATGAGTTTCACTTCAACCTATAACCGTGAGGCATGAAAACGGTGTAGCAGCCAAAGGCTAACGAGACCCAAAGGTCGTAAACAAAACAAAGAAAGGGAAAAAACATCCAAGAACAAAATATTATCCTCTAACATGGTCAAATTACCTCTACAAAAGCATACAAGAAAGGCAGGAAAACAACGAAGGCTAAAAGGGGTAACACACAATACCCCATTCATGGGTATCAGTGGAAATTCGCACATAAACTCAGAGACATTGAAGGGTAAGGCTCAAACAACCTACCTCGATCCTAGGAGATCGATATACTCAAAAAATGATGACTGATTCTCCCTAGAATTTCATAGATCCGAGAAAACGCAAAAAACGTTCAACCTTAGATAACTTGAGAAGGAGGACGAATTGAAAAACAAGGCTCAAGAAAAAGGAATAACTCAACGCTGCGCTTCCAACACAATCTACAGAGCTCGAATCATAGAACAGATGGAGGATCGGGAATCCGGAGAAATTTTGCAGTCGTACGACGTCTCTCGATTGAACCCGACCTAGAAGAAGATGATTATGACGATGAGGCGCGGCCCCGGTCCATTTAGTGAAAAAAAGAAAAGTACATGGCGTGTATTTTTAAAGTACACGATGTGTAGTGGTTTTTTCTGTAATCCACCAAAATCACCCTCCACGTCACCCCTACACACCGTGTGTGTAGCCCAGACATGGCCAGCACACATCTTTGAGCCGAAGAAGAGTACACGGTGTTTACTCAGAAAGTACATGGCGTGTACATCAAAATTTTCCAGAAAATTCATTTTTCTTAAAAACTTTAGAAAAAGGAAAGGTGTACCTGAAATGAAGATCTGGGTTCTTACATGCTGGGCCTTGGTAGTATGGAGTAGTACTTCTTTAACATGAATATGATTCTATCACAATAATTGTTCCCCTATAAATTTGTTAGTCCTAGATAGAATAATGATATTATCATAATTTTGGGCCTTTGGAGTATGCCACCAGACTTTTTAGACATGCATGTGCCCCTTTCACAAGGCATGTGCCGCTTTCACATGGTGATCCCCAATTTGAATAGGAGTATGAGCCCAGTCCAATACATATTACTTAACTAGAATATGTCGATAATCCTCCTCAATTGGAGAAAGAGTTTTTGATTGCTCTGGAGTAGCCACTTTTTCATAATGGTAAAATTGTTGAGTTTTCATTGATGTAGGGATAGGAATATGCACCCATACATGCATCCAAAACAATTTTGGAATATACCGGAAGATTTATTCAATTATTTCTAAAATATAATGGCATTTTAGAGAAATTTTTTTACCAAGATATAATCCTTCACAATTTCTATATCCTATGTATACTGGCATATGTCTTCAATAGAAGTGATAATATGCACCCACTTCTATCCTCCATGTTCCATTAGAGCATGAGAATCAACTTCATTCATAAGGGTAGGGATATGCACCTTCATCATGCCTGCTCCAAGAATATGCCCATAGACTTGTTCTGAGTGAGAAAGAATATGAGCCTACTCACTGGTTACCACTATAATATGACGACATAATTCATCAATGGGAGTGGGAATATGATCTCACTCATGGATATCTAGTGTATTTCTCTCCCGATGTGTCTTCCTTGATTCACATGCTTGGGAGTTTGAGGTGGAATCATTTCATGTGGTACCATCAGCATGCAACTTGTGGGTACTGGTGGGATGATTCCAGTGATGATGGTTTACAGTTTCCCTTCTCAGTTGAACATGAACTAAGAGGGATACATGTTTGACTCTCTAATCTACCTTTGTCAAAGACTGAAGGTTGCAATTTTCATGCTCTGGGGATAATATCCCAAAGTAGTTGGTTATGGCGATGAGTTCCACTGTCTTAGATTCATCTTTTCTTTGGTGACATGGACATTATGGTTTATGTACATAGAGATTTTTTCATAGTTCCTTGAAACATGTGTTCTAGTTTTAAGAATCACTGCTTCCCAGTGGATTCCTTTAGATTTATTTATGGAACCAGAAACTTCCAATAGTCTTTTATACAAAAGGGACATTCTTTACAAAGGCAGTCATTCATTAAGTTTTAATTTTAAAATAATTAAGAAGGTGCATTGGTCGAGAGGATTGGAGGTCAGACTGATCACTCCCTTTTGGGGGGAATTATTTTCTATTATAGGACCCTCTTTATAAATTTTAGATATTTTCATGAATCTTTTTTAATTCACCAAGTATAACATAATTTCCCCTTAGAAATTGCAATCAATTATTAACATGTGTAAAATTTAGAATCATCTGTATGTATTCGATGTTCTTAACTAATAGATACATCCTATCATATACTACTTAGATATTATTTTAATCATCGTTATGATGATACTAGTTTTTAATCCACTCAGTGAGGCACTCTATAATTTATTTTCTTCTAGGGACACAAAGGTTTGTTTTGATATTGGGGTCATACTCATGAAATCGGATACCTACGTATCCTTGTGAAAGTAATTAGAACCCTCGTAGTTTGGTGTCTCTTTATGGGACACATCATACCTTCTAAGGTCATGTGATAAGGACATTTCCGTACAGTTTAATATCATGTGGTATGGAAATCTAAGAGAAAGGTGCTTAGTAAAAATTTGGTGTGAGACATATGCCTAAGTAGCCCAAGGAACTTGGAAAGAATATGGGTTTCCATGTAAGACTACACATTATTGGGAATATCGCCCAAGGAGAACATGATTGATTTGAAGTGTTGATTTTGAACCTCAAGGTGGCTTCTAATGTATCCCATGTTGATAGAAATCAAATCCCACGTAGTTCGATGAGTTTCATAAGAGATTATAGTCCTTTGAGAAACACGAGTTTCAGATTACTTCAAGAAAAGGATGACTTGATGATTTGGGGGGCTTAATTTGGGCCTCATTCCTAGAGAGGATGCTCAGATTAAGGTATTTAGGGTTGGATTCTAGAAGAGGATATCCAATGAGCTCGGGCCCTAAGAAGGCTTCCTACGTGTCCTGGTTTGAACAGGAATTAGAGTTCTTGTAGTTAAAGTGATTGTGAAAATGTTGTGATTATGAAAAATTTCTAAGTCCTCATGATTCTTGCTCGATGTGATAAATAAGAGGATATCAAAGATTCAACAAAGGCACCCACACTTTTCCTTCTCCTCTAGTTGAAGAGGGAATGCCTACTGTGGCGACGATGGATGAGGGCAAGGCGAGGAGCCCCCCTCTGTTATCTTCACATTGGAAAAGGGTAAAATGAAAGGAAGGTGGGATGAAGGTTAGGGGCTTACACCAGGATGGCTACCCTAAAATTGATCCTGGTAGGGGAGGGAGAATTTTCATTCGCTTGAATGGAAAAGAAATTTTGAATTGTACCTTCCCTACCAGAAATTCAAGGTTTTGGCTCTTTGAGAAGGGTGATTTCAGGACCCAAACCCTTATTCTCAAAACCAATAATTTTTTAGAACTATTCCTGGGAAAAAGGTCCATGTGAATGCATATATACAGACCCACAAACACTTCATGAACCCTAAACTCATTGTGAAACAAATTTGTAAGACCTCTGACTATGGAAATACAAACCCAAGATAAGAGACACTCTAATGTTCCTTCCCAAGGGATTGATAATTTAGGAGGTTTCGATGGAGTATTTAACTTAGTCCCTTTTATATAAGGGAGACAAGGAAATAGATACCCTTCCATGAATGTCCTTAAAGTGGTTATATAAGTTGGTATGTAGGACTTACACCATGCTCTATCGTGTAGATACTTTTTGCAAGTGTGTCGTGTAGGTACCCTGCATTGTTATGATGAACAGTTGTACCATGCAGGTATGTTGTGCAGGTGTTCCATGCAGGTTTGTATGATCATTAAAAAATATGATTCACATAAGGGAATGAAGCCTATGTAAATTTTTTTGAAAACTTTCAAAACATGCTTTATCCCATTTAATTATCTCTTCTCTTATGTTTTAGAGAGCTACTTGAGACAATTTGAGGGATCTGGGTGAAATAGCTACTTAATAAGAGATTTAGAGAGTCTTTAAAATTTTTCAGTCCCTGAAATGGGAACCCCAAGAGTCCTATTTAAAGGCATGGATGGGACCTGGTCAAAGGAAGGTTGTCCTCATAGGTTTTCCATGTAGGTCTGCCGTGTAGGGGTACAGAAAATATACTATCATGCAGGTCCTCCACATAGGTCTTTGACGCAGCTCTTTTGAGGGTTTGAATTTCCTTTGAATTCTTCAAAACTCACATTTGGATATAAAAATATCCAATTCTATCTTCATAGTCTTTTTTTCTTAAGTAGTGTCAACAAAATCCCCCCCTCAATATTGGATTCGATTAGAAAGAGGGTCGAGTCCTGAGGTAAAAATGCAGGGAAAAGGCTATGGGTTAATTGCTAGACCATGCTGGTTTTCCATAGAGCCACATTGCGTAGATATTCTGTGAAGTGTTTTCATGTAGGTATGTCATGGAGATCAGCATATGGATATAAATAGGCTCGATCCTTTGCGATTTTCTTCATCTGTGATTCCAAATTTTCCGTCTCTCCTTCCGTAGCTCTTTCTTCTAGCCTCAACGTGTTGTTCTCTCACATAGTTTCCTTGAAATATTCTCATGGTAAAATTGCATTAGAGATGGACCTATATAGAAGGGCTTTGTTGAAGGAGTTGCGCTAGGACCCTTGTTGAAGGACCTATGCGACACACCTCATCGAATGACCTATGCAAACAGTTTCCTTTGCCAAATTTTTTATTTCCTTTTCCTTTAAGTTGAAATTTAATTTTTCTCAAGTAAAAATTTCATACTAATCGTGGATGTTTGGTAATTATTTTTCAGGAAAATGGCTCATTTTATAACCTCTACTGAAGAAGCTAAGGCTCATCAAAATGAGATGATGAAGATCATCAGACTAGATTATTATGATGTTGTTGAAAGTAATCTTCCTAGACTATGTAAAGGTTTAATTCCATATCAATGTGAATACCCAAAGAGTCCTTACCTACCCCTGTATGGGCATGGGATTTTACAAGATTCCCTTTTTTCATATATTAAAAAGGACTTCCCAAATAATTGGTTTCTTCAATTATCCAACTGTAACTACATGAATATTAGTGCAAGGGGAAAGCCAGTTCTTGAAGGAACAATACCTATCAGTTTCATCTTGCATCACAATTGTTTTACTCCTGATATGAAGTATTAGGTTGTAGATCCAAGGCTACATCGATATGATTCAACCTTTCAGGCTTCTCAGATAGATCAATCTAATGGTTTGAAGGAAGACTGGGATGTTCGTTCTAGAGGAGGTGTGAAACCTGAATGGATGTGGGAATTTTGGGTGTGCTGGACTAGTGCAGAATTCAAGAAAGAGCTATCAGATGTTTATATTTATGAAGATTTCTAGATGGTACAAACTTATGTTTATAAAAATGATTTCATTCCTGAATTTCTAAGATAATAGAGTTTTCAAACTAATTCATTACATTTGACATATGATGAAGTTGGCATTAGTTTGTGGGATATCTACCAAATAGAGAGGTTTCCCATTCTCAATGAAATGTATGATGAGTTTATTATTCCAACTACAACATGGTGTGATGTTACTAGAACACCACCATTGGATCATGAACCATTCAAAATAGCAAAGAAATTACCCAAATACAAGAAATATATTCATTTTAGGGTGTGGATGGAAGCCTTTTTAGAACCAACAACAGAGAAAGGTCTCATCTGTGGATGTCCTACTATTTATTATTCTTCATATAACTAGGGTAGTTTAGGAATATATTGGCCTAAATTATAGAGAGGATACTATAAGAACTGGGACTAGAAAGTCAAATATGATATTATTGCAAAGATACACTTAGATGGATTCCTTTCCATGTGGCTAAGCATTTACTAGCTTCCATCTCATGAGTATAGAGGTGGTGTAAGGCCAGAGAATTTTGACATTGCAACTAAATTGGTTGAGGGGAAGTATATTGAGTTATAAACTCCTGTATTGGCAAGAATTTACTATTCTCTACTTCATTTATGCAATGGGAAGACTCAATTTAGAATTATAAGGCAATTCCAAGTGTTGTGGGGATGGATTGCGGCACACTTTTCTTTATACACTGTATTGAATTCGATTAGAGTCCCTATTGGTCAATTCAATCCATTTTTATAGAAAGTTTCTGGTATTCAGCGTCAAAATTTGAGACTTGATGTAGTGATAAAGGCATTGAATGTCTCAGGAGAATTTAGCATATTTCTTTTTGGTAACCCACCAACTAGAACATTTATTGATGATGGTAAAGAAATGAATTATGAGATAAAGTCTTATATAATGGTATTCTGGGATGGTGTATCATTGACCATGATTTATGGTGAAATTATTTGGGAGTATTATGTCCCTTATAGGTTTGTTCATCAGTTCAGATGTGTTCAACAATCAAACAATTTTCCACCAACGTATATTACACACAAGAAACATGAAATGGTAGTGAGAAAAATATGGATTCTAACATATTTAGAGGCATCCAAATTGTCAATTATGTTACCTCCATCAGATGTGTCAATCATATTGGAAGATGGATATAGTAAAGTTTGGGGTTCTTCATATCCTCATGGAACTTTGACAAATGGAATATATTGAGTGGAAGCTAAAATGACTATTGAACATGGAAATTGTGGTAAGAAGTCCAAAGCTTGAGATGATACATAAGTTTTAGAGATTTCATAGCCTTCATAACATCTTCATAGGAGGTATACCAAAAAGACTGGGTCTAGAGAAGCAATATATCTAACACCATGGTGATCCAGTCGCTTCCATCAGAAATATATTCTTATTCCATCTATTGAACATTATGAATTATAAGGGAGGCCTGAAGGGATCACCAATAAGAAGGTGTTGAATCTCCTCCAAAACCAACCATACCGAGATCGTGTTATGTGCGACCTTCATCCATTCACCATTTGGAGAGTGTGACCCATGATATTAGGGATGCATGGTCATTTCTCCAGCATGGAACTCTAATACCATATGTGGGTAACATTACGGTGCCTTCTAATTGTAATCCAAATAGTAACTTGGATGCAGTATAGAAGTATATTACCAAGCTGGAGGCTCTTGTATATGGAACTTATGAAAAAATCCCATCCTCAAAATGAGAATCTCAAATGATTGACATAGGAATACACAAAGGGGTAATTATTGAACCTAAAGAGGATTGAGATATTTATGTTAATACTGAGAATGTATTTTCCTTTTCTTTTTGTCTCAATTAGTCTTTATCATCCATCATCATTAATCTTGATTAAAATGATTTTTTTGCAGCTTGAATGTAGGGAAGGAAACTCTGGAACAGTTCTTGAATCACCAAGGTAAGGGCCTATAGGTTGTCCCATCAACGCATCGAATGACCCCCCCAGGTCTCTATAACTTTCTCCAAGAGAAAGAATCTTGACTGGGGTAATGTCAATAGATAATCCTTATCCATTACCTCAAGTTTCTCCTATCAAGAGGAGTGTTTTGATTTCTACTCAATCGTATGAAAAGAAACTCAAGAGAGAAATGATATTGGTCTGATGTGTTTACCAAAGGAGTAAGTATTTATACAATCCTCAGGGAATTATGACTTGTTTGATACACTCTGTTAATCACATTTTTTCCACTTTCAGGATCTATATATCTCTATTCTCTCAAGGGACTAAGAGTTTATTATTCAAGACCATAGAAGGAAACCCCAAGAGAAACACATGTTTATGTTGATGGATCTATTATCTTATTATATAAATCATCAAAAGGTTTAGTTGAACCTACTCCTAGCTCTATTAAGAGAGAGAAAAGCCTTGGTAAGATCAATTACATTTCTAATGAATATTATAATCTTTGATAATATTATTTTTTGCAACATATCTCAGATCAATTTCTTTTTCCAATGGATCCCACAATAACCAATGCTGATATTATTATTACTCTAGAAGAAAGGAATGAAGACTCAAGGTAGTCTGAAATAAATTATAATGTTGACCCAAACATAGAAAGATCTGATGATGTTGTACCGATTGAAGAAAAAATGGAACAAAATGTCCGTGGAGCCAATTTGGGCATCAACCAACATTTCTTGGATACCTTAAATGGTGAGGATGCTATAAAATTCCAAGCCACATACAATGAAATGATAGAATCCCTTAATCCAAATATTTATATTATATGTTCTGTCAAGGGGTGTGGGGATTTTCATGAGGAATTTCAAGGAATTATGTTCTCATTATTTCAATTTCTATACATAAAGGTTTTTATTTTTCTTGATACTTCACACTAAAGTTCACATTATGTATCTTTATCTACATAAAATGTTGCAAAGGCTCTTCAAGAATATGGAATTCCACTCTATCCTTCTTCTTTTGAAGAAGGAGAAATACCTACTAAGGACACCCTATCGAGAGATGTTCCAGATCCTTCAATTACGAAAAATAGGAAAACACAGAAGAATATGCCTTCTCAAGAAACATCTACTCAAATTATTGAAGCTGAAAATACTGGGGATGAATCCAATCAAGTGGCTAACTTATTATTGGGTAAATATTATCGGATGTCTAGATCATACTTTGTTTCTTAAACTTTTTATAAAACTAAAAATGATCTTGATTTATCACCTAGGGTTATCAGCTCTCAAATTTTGATTGGAAGGTGAAGATTCCATGTTGGATTAGGAATCAGTGGAAGGTGAAGCTTTTACTATTCCAAGAGAAGCAGAACAATGCAGCTCTTTAAGTGATCTATTTATAGAGTACATTTTACCTCATGGTATTGACTCTGATTCATACTTAGATATGAAATATTCTATTGGCATGGAACGTAAGAATACATGGTGACATATATGGAGTATAATTGCTAAAAATCCATTGGATGAGCTGATGTCCCATTTTTTCAAACTCCCGGCATTATTCTGCATATTGGGATTTGGTGGATTTAATTATCGACTAGTCTACGATGCAATGCAAGAGAAAATTTTTCAGAGGGAGTAGGAGAATAAATTGTGGAATGATTTTGAAAAGACTAAATGGCTTATCAATATTGAGAGCTCCCAAGATACAATATCTAAGGAAGAGGTAGATCATAATAAGAAGTCGATCTGAACAAGCCAAAAAATTAAAGAAGCCACAAAGGATATATTATATCTTCAACAAAAACTGGATTCTTTTCATAACAAACTTGATAAATTGAACCAGACACTAGGAGAAACCCAATTGGAGGGGATAACTGTCATTTCAACTACTAAGGAAGAACTTCATCAAGCCGAGGAGGCTAGAGTTGTTCAACTATCTCAACTTCAACAGGTGGTTGATAGGGCTCATGAGGCCATTCAAAAAATGAGAAGTCATATTGAGAGTTTATTTTAAAACATGATAGAGAGGATTTATTTTTTGGATGTCCCTCTGATTTCATATGAATGAAATAAATTTTTCCTCAATCTTATATACCTTCATTCTTGTCTTTTTTTCAGTATTAAAGGTAATGATGATGATTTTTTTTTTTAATAAATCGAACCTTCATGTGAGATAATCATGATTACAATGAAATGAATAGGGGTGCTCAGAATTATATTATTAAGCCAATGGGATTAATAATAATAGTTTTATTTTTTCTAGGGTTATATGGAAAACCTCAAAAACCTTGTATCTTTTGGCATTATATTCCTCAATATTACCTAAATCATATTAAATGTAAGTTTAGTGAGCTGGGACTCAACTTTTGTTTAGTGTGCCCTTTACGGGATCTCAATCTGGTGAGTACCACATCTCTTGTTGTTGGAAATTTAGAGGCACGCATGTTAGACTATAAAGGGATAATATTTACGTTCTAATAGCTTGGACTATAAATTTTGAAATTAGATCCCAAAAAATACTTAGTGACTAAAAATTTCATTAATATTCATTAAATATTTTCAAGGGGAATCTTGAGCCATGATTTTTATGGTCACCGAATTTTAATATTGTATCAACATAAGGTATTTCTTTTCCAAGAACAAATTTACCATTATTTGACAAAATTGTTATGGGATTTGTTTTATACAAGGCCAACTGGGGCATGTGCTGCATATCCAAATAGTCGAATCTTTTGACTGACAGACCTGTTATGTAGGCAACTTAAGAAAGGCCACCTAAGGACACATACTTCATAGTCAAGCAATATAGATCTTAAGAATTTAATAGTTTACTATTTATAGACAAGAAAAAAATTAAGATTTGGGCGACTCAAGACCACAGTTGGTGGTTTTACAAAGGAAAGGTATTTTGAGAATAAAGAGTCATCTATGCCGACATATGTCATTAATAGAAAAACCACTTCTACAAAAAAATTTGGTGTTTGAGGAATGGTCAAATATTATCAGAAATTGGAATTTTTGATATCAGGATACACAGTTTTAAGTCATGCAGTGAGGAAATTATATTGTGTAGTTTTAAGCCATGTAGTGAGGACATTGTACTATGTAGTTTTAAGTCATACAGTGAGGACAATGTAATGTGTAGTGTTAAGTTATGTAGTGATGACATTGTACTGTGTAGTTTTAAGTCATGCAGCAAATACATGGTGTAGATTTAATTTAATATCTTTAGAGTTGACCAAAGGTATGATATTCTACCAATTTCATGTTAATTTGTTTAGAAACATACTACCATATTCAGGTATGGAAGTGAAAATTGTAAACTACGATTCAGAAATTTCTAGATATGAATAATGATATTAGAAAATTAGAGGAAGTCTTTTCCAAGAACTAAGTTACCATTATTTGACAAACTCGTTATAGGGGTTGTATTATGCAGGGCCAATTGGGGCATGTGATGTATTGCCAAATAGTGGAATATTTTGACCGATAGGTATTTTAAGTAGGAAATTTTTATGCAAGGCCATCTAGGGGCACATACTGCACAGTTAGGCAAAAGTGCTCTCAGAAGTATGAGATTTTATTGCTAAAATCCAAATAAAGTTTGTGGAGATTCAGATTTTTTGATGAATAGAGTTTGCTTTATGATGAAAAGTACATGAATTTTGAGAGATTATTTCCAATCATGATTTTTGAATAATCATAGGAATATGATTTCTACGAAGGTCTTACCCAAACATAGGAAACATGGTGTCTGTAGTTTTAGGTAATATGATAAGAACTAGAAATGGAAACAATGTGTGATATGTGGTAAATCTATCCAAGGTTATTTCATATTACTTTGAAAACATGGAGAGAGAGAGAGATGTGTAAACCATGTTCTTGAATACTTTAAGATCAAGAGAAAGATAATGGTACAAATATACCTGAATTACTATTTTAAAATATAGATTCTTGTATATTGTCATCAATGTTTTAAGAGGAAAAAGACACTATAACCAAGAACAAAATTATCGTCATTTGAAAAACCTATTATAGGGGTTGTATTATGTAGGTCCAAATGGGGCATATACTTCATAGACAAATAGTGTCATATTTTGACTGACAGACCCATTATGTAGGAAACTTATGCAATCCCACCTAAGGACACGTACTATATAGTCAGGCAAAAGAGTTCTCAGATATTAGAAACTCTATCACCAGAAAAGGTAAGAAATATTATGAAGATATGGAAATATTCAATATTAAGAGTGTGAAATATGGAAGGGGGTTATGCTCAATTCAAATAAGAAATATTGGGATCAATATTGGCCATGAGTTTGAAGTCATTTATATGAATCCGACTCATATGTAAAAACAGAGACTTTTTTTGTTTCCTCTAAATTAATATTATGTTGTGTAATTTTAACTCATGCACTAAGGACATTGTGGTATGTATTTTTATGTCATGAAGTGAGGACATTGATAACCCCATAAAAAATTGAGACACCTTATTTATACAGAGAAGCCTTTTACCCAATTCCTAAGCCCACGTGATCTATTATCTGTGTGAGAAACAAGGACCAGTAAATGCTTCTTCTGTTACACAAAGATGACACAAGTGAATAATATGGGTATTATGATTATGTTTTGCCTGATCTAGGGCATAGGATCTGGTCTTACAATATATCTCATTGGAGCAAGAATCAAGCCAAATGTAGTTCTTGGATTTCTATGTATTTTAACATCATTCGGTAAGGATGAAGATAAAATGATGTGAAAAGAAAGACATATCATATCTGGACTAAGGGACAAAACCCAAGTGCCATTACGTGTCTTTTTGGGGGAAATAATCAAGCCATATACAGTTATTTAAACATTCCCTATGCAGTTTTTGATTGTTATATAAGGAATAAAGGGGTTTTTTATATTTTGGTTGGGCCCAAGATTCGATATCTAGGCGTCTCTACGTATCTCATGTAGATGAGAATCATGTTGTACATAGTTCTTTAAACATTCATTTCCTACAACAATTGAGTTTGACATGGGAGATGAAGGATTATTGACATGTTCTGGAAGAACGGTTAAATTTAAGACACAAAATGGTATAAAGATTAGACCATGTATCTTAATGGTAAACTCTATATAGATCTGATTCATATACAGGAGGAGAAAAAGAAATAAAAAATTTTGTGGTTATGACTAGGCCCCATATTAGAGACCCAATCATCTCTGTGTATCTCATATAGATGATAATCAAGCCACACGTAGTTCTTGAAATGAGGTCCCTATGCATATCTGACTTAGACATAGGGAAGAGAGTGACTCATGTGACACTAAGGATTGGAAATGATGTCAATTATGCTTACATATGGAAGATCCTAACATCAAGTGACATTAGTTGTACAGTTTTATGTCATGTGATGAGGAAAAATGATGTCATGCGGTTTAACGTCATGTGACAAAGATAAATATGCTACACATTTTATTGTCATGCATCATGGACACTTACAGTTTTTATGCAGTTTAACGTCTTGCAACTAAGACCTTGTACTGTGTATTTTAGAGTCTTGCAGTGAGGACATGTGGGCTGTGTAGTTTTCAGTCTTGCAGTGTGGACGAAATGTGAAATTATACAAAATTTTTCTTCAATAATCTCACATCGGTTAGAGTTGTAATAATTTCTCCATCAATTGAGATTAAGGCATAAGATTCATTTGAGTAGACCTTATATATATAATAATTTCCTTACCACTTTGTCTCATGCTTTGGAGTTTTCTTTCCTAGTATCATTGGATTCCTGAGGACCAATACCAATTCTCCATGAAAGAATGAGAAAAGGATAACATTCTTATAAAAGGCTCAAGCTATTCTATTCTAATAGACTTATAAATGATGAAAAGTATGAAATATTTTTTCTTCTAATCATTCTAACTCATCAAACCATTTTTGAGACCTCTCGTCTGTAGACAACTGATCACATATTGCAACTCTGAGTGAAGACAATTGAATTTGAATTGGAAAAACTACTTTTGTTCTGTACACCAATGAATAAGGGGATTCCTGGGTGGCAGTATGGGTAGTTGTCTAGTAAGACCATAAAGCATGATAATGTTTATTAGTCCAAGATTTATTATCTTTATCCACCATCTTATGGAGTATATTTGATAGAATCTTATTGAAAGACTTTATTTTTCCATTTTCCACCACATGATAGTGAGATGAATTCTTTTTTTTGATACTGTACTCATGATATAACCTGTATACCTCGACAAAACAAAAAATGGTTCCATTTTCCATCAATATAGTATGAGGGGCACCAAATCTGGGGATGATGTTAGCTTTGAAAAAACTAACAATGATTTTGGATGTGACTTGTTTGAGAGGTATTGCCTCAACCCATTTGGAGAAGAAGTCAGTAGCTGTAAGGATATACTTGAACTACTTAGCCATAGCGAGAGGATAGGGTCCTACTATATCCATTCCCCATGTGGAAAATGGCTAGGAGTATTTAGTTGTATGTATAAACTCCGGGGGTTGATGAATGAAGTTGGCATGCACTTGGCAGGGATGACATTTATTAGTGAAATATGTGAAATCCTACATCATCGAAGGCCAAAAGTATCCGAGCCTTTGGATTTCATCAGAAAGCCTATGCCCAGATATGTGAGCACTACAAGATCATGAATGTACTTTTTTCATGACACCTATAGTTTCTTCTCCATCAACACATCTGAAGAGGATTCCATCAAATCCTCATTTGTAGAGGATCTTCTGGTGATCTGGACTATAATAAAGTGTAAAATTATCTGCTCGTTGTTAGATATGTTCTTTTTCAACTCTATTTTGTGGAAGTACTCCATTTTGAAGATATTCCATGATAGGTGTTATCTATCCCATGGTATGACCATATAGATCAAAAATAGGGCTAATTTCATTAATTTCCTCCATTGTGGTTTTAAAAAATGGTGAAACCACATGATGAGGGGCTAAGCTAGTGATTCTCTCATCCTGATTTGGGTTTTCCAAGGATGTAGCTGCATTATCCAGTGCATCATCTTAGTTATTTTGTGATCATGGGACATAATAGAATGTCGGATCTAAGTGAAATTCAACCATTAACACCCTGATGTAATCACACAAAGGGATTAACTCTTCTTTCCTAATGGAATATTCTCCATTTATTTGTTTGATTACAAATTCTGAATCACCTTTCACTTTCAATTGATTCACTTGCACCTGAAGTGCCAATTCCATTCCTGTGATGAGAGCTTGATATTTTGCTTAATTGTTGGTATTTCCATCTAGAAATATGAAGTAATAAGGAAAAAATAACTTTTATAGGGAGATAAGTACATTTCGTAACCAAAATTTTTTGAGTTTTGGGTTTTCCATTCTCTTACCCATTAGACTTTTGGTGGCACCATCAAAGTACATCTACCATGTTTTGAGAATATCTTAAATAGAGAAGACATATTCATTATAAAGTTCCGTATTCAATGGTCTATTTTCCATAGATGGGTGTTCATCAAGGAAGTAGGTCAGATCTTGGCCCTTTATTGCCTTTTGAGGTGAAAACTGGATATCAAACTATTGCAAAATAACTACCCATTGTGGTAGGCACCCTGTAAGCATAGAACAACTGAGTATAAATTTTAGTGGATTATTGAGAGATAATAATTGGACCTCATGATGATGCGTGTAGTGACTAAATTTTTGAATTGAAAATATTAATTCCATGAATCACTTTTCAATACTTGAATAGTGGGTTTTTGTATCAAGTAGAGTTCGAATGAGATAGTAAAGGTTTTTTTCATTCCCAGCATCATTCTTCTGGGCAAGGAAGGCACCCATTGATCACTCTAAAGATATCACATAGAGAATAAGTGGTTCCTTCAATAGGTGGCATTAATATCAGTGGAATCAAGAGATATTTCTTGAGGATATCAAATTCATCCTAGAAGTCTTCAGTACATTGATAGGTGACTCCCTTCTTCATTAATCTGGTGAAGGGAAAACACTTTCTTGCCAAATTAGCGATAAATCACCGAATATAGGCCATGTTTCCTTGGATTTCTCTTAATTATTTTAAATTTTGAGAAGGTGACATACAAAGGATTGATTTTTTTTCTCAAGATCAACATCGATACCACAATGGCGTACAACAAAGATGAGGAACATTCCTAAGGTTACCCTGAAAGCACATTTCATGGGGTTAATTTTGAAACTGTATTGCCAAAGTTTATTGAATATGGTCTCCAGATCATCCAAGTTATAGGAACATTGTTTATATTTGACGACAAAATCATTTACATAACATTCAAAAATATTCCTTAAGAAGGTTTTGAAGATATGGTGCCTGGCACGTTGATAGGTTGAACCTGCATTATTTAATCCAAAGGGTATTACTCGATAACAAAACACACCTTAAGGGGATCTAAATGCTATATATTATTCATCCCATGGGGCTATATGGATTTTATTATACCCCCAGTAGACATCCATGAAGGAAAGATATTCATAGCCAGCTTTTGCATTGATTAAAAGCTTTGTGATCGGAACTGTAAAGTCATTTATAGGATAATGTCGGTTAAGATCTATAAAAAAATGAAAACTCTGATTTTCCCATTCTTCTTTTTCACTGGGACAATTTTGGAAAAAAATTTGGGATATTAACCCTTAGTAACAAAATTAGCCTTTATAAGATTATCAACTTCAATTTTAGAGGCATGAGTTGGGTGTGTTCTTCTTGCTGCCTGCTTGAATCATCAATGTTCATCTGGAAAACCCAAATGATGAGTAGATACATCAGGATTAAGACCTAGAATTTCTTTATAATTATAGGCAAATATATCTCAATGTCACCTTATAAATAATTTATACACATCTTTCTCTTCAGAATCCATGGCCACACTAATTATATTGGGGTGTGTATCTTCTACTGTACCTAGATTTATTTCTAAGAGCTCATCCAAAGTGGTAGAGACACCTTCTTGAAATGTAGGAGGAGAATCCCTGAGATATTCCTCTTCGTCTTCATCTTCCTTACGCATTAATTCTTCTATTTCTACTTGCATAGTAGATGATGAAGAAAAAATTCTAGTGATAGGAGAGGATTCAGTATTTGAACATCCTGAAGAAGAGGCCACCATTTCTAACCCTACTGATAATGAAGGGTCTTCCTGGGGTAACAAATAGGATTTGATGGATTGGGAATCAACATCCTTGTCTTCCTATATCATTTCTACAACTTCTCCTATTATTATTGATGAAGTAGTGACTTTCTAAAATTCAATGGATGAAATGAAGATATCTCTATTTAAGCTTTCAACACTTCTTAGTGAATCAACAATTTCTCCCATGTTGTCCATCTTGGTTTCCGAAATTGACATTATGGAAGTTACTGGACGAATGGTTAGATTTGGGTTTAAATTTTAAATTTGATTGATAGGTAACACATAATCTTTATACAAATGTATGAATGGGTTTGTTGGGATCTTTTCCAAGACATTCGGATCATTGATCTTGGTTGCCTCATTTGTCATAGACTTCATATCCTTTGTGTGATAAAATTATGCCTCAATGTATTGATATTCACATGTTTAGAACAAAGCCTTTTCACCATAAAATGTCTCCATTTTACCATTGCAACAATATTTGAGACAATGGTGGTATGATGAAGGTATGGACGCATGTTGATGTAGGCAAGGCCTTCCAAGAAGAATTTTGAAGGCTGTGTCCTGATGAACAACCATGAAATCTGAATTAGAAAAAAGATCTCCAAACTAAGTTTTGAGTGTAATCTCACCCAAAGTTTATTACTAATTTTTATCATATCCTTGAAACATTAAATTAGAAGTAGATAATTCAGATTCAGGGAGGCCCTATCAACGAAGTGTACAAACGAGATTGAGGTTGACTCTTGAGCCATTATCAATGAAGGCTCATCGGATGTCCATGTCATTGACCTTGCCAGATAGATACAAGGGCCTAATATGTCCTTGTACAACATCATCTTCATCTTCATCCATAAAAGATATAACTGCATGAAATTATACATGATCATTCTCTATACATTAAACCTCAGTAAAAGAAAATCTGATTTCAAACTCTTGAGGACTTGGAAAATCCTCAATAAGTTCTTCTCGAAGATCTTTCGATAGATTCATGGAATCCAGAATTGACAACTTGGCTGGTACTTGGGCCAGCTATTTCAAAACATCATACTTTTGGTCCAGAGGCCAGTGTTTCCTAGAATGATGATGTGTTTTTGCAGGTGCCTTGGATGTTGGCACTCCCGATGGGGATGTTCCCTATGTCAGAGTGGAAGTGGGAAATACTCCTATCTTTGGTAGATTCTACTGACTAGGTCTATCTAATTGCTGAGAGGAAGATGGTGTAACCTCTAATCGGTCCACCAAAATGATCATGTTAGGAACAAATCTATCATGTGTGGAAGGAAATCCTTGTTCTTGTTGAGCCCGCTGAAGGGATCTCCAACGAGTTTCCACCGTATATATGGTTTTAGCAGGGGTAGAGTTAAAATAGTGGCTTCTAGAATTCCCACATCTTCCCTTATATCCTTGACCTTGGCCTCTTCCTCTAGATCCCCAATTAGGTACAAGGAACTATAGCTCATTATAATAATAATCTCCATTGGCATAAGGATACATTAAGTGGATAATGTTGACTGAACGAAAGATCAATTATTCATCAGATAAAGATTTTACAGGATAGTTCAGTTCTGGTTGTGCCATTGGGTGGGGTGGTGCCCAGGTTTTTGTAGTAGATGGAATGAAATCTACCAGATTTGAAGACAACTTTGGACTTGATACGAGCTCGTCTTCTTCTGGATTCTCTTTGTCCTTCTGATCACTTAGCTTCTTTGATAATTGACCTTTTGATGAAGGTAGTTTTGTAGTGAAGGAAGTAGCAGAAGACATAATCGGTTGTTTCAATTATGTGCATAGAATGGAATGAGTTTGATTGATTTTTTTTTTCTAATCATCCAATAATTTTATTTTTGAAAATTTTTACTTTGGAATTCCTGTCATTCACCTTCTCCCTCCAGATCAGTAGGAGTAACACAAGCTACTTGGGCTGAAGAAATTTTTAGTTTTACTTGTCCAAAGTCTACCATTTTTTGCAGGAGGTCTCTGAAAACAAATCACTATTTAATGGGATTCCCCAACATCTGGTGAAAGGGACAATAATTCATAATATCTTCATCTTCTTCTTTTTTCGGTTTCTTCAGGCCTTAGAAACTAAACCAAATTATTTTTTAGATCTGAGATAATGTAACTGGGAACCCATTCATTCCATAAAGAATAAACTTTGTTCTTTAATTCCTTAAACTATTTTCGCCTTTGATCTCTTTGATCATATTGATGAGGTCGTCATTGCTGATAATGCTCTCGAGGTAGAGCCCTTTGATATGATGAAGTTTTTGAAGTTGATTTAGTTACAAGTGCTTTCTTAAGTGTGACTATAGAAACCTTTGCTTTACCTGTTCTCCTTCCCAGATATGATGAAATTACAGGAGTATTAGATTTAGCTTCTACAATGGAATCTTCTATCTATTGAGAGATTTAATCTAGGTCTTTAAATCCTCTTATATATTTCACAAGGATCAATGGTGTGCATAACTCATCATGTAGATTTTCCACACAAATCGGTAGAAACTCTTCTTGAGGGAGTGCCAGATTTAAGGTTTACGTTAATCCTTTCCATTGAGCAATGAAATATGAAACACTTTCATTTTCCCTTTATTAGAAATTTTTGAGATCAAAAGCTATTGTCTTTAGTAGCATTGAGCTGAATTGAAGAACGAATTTATGATTAATATCTTCCCATACAGTAATTGATCGAGATTACAAACTTGTATACCATACAAAAGTTAGTCCCTATAATGACTGCACAAAACACCTAAGATTTACTACTTGTTGTTGAGGAGTCCCCATCATGGGATCACAATGAGAAATTAAATGTGTTAAGTGTTGTTCCAGATCTCCTAAACCATTAAATATTGGGAATATGGTATTCAAAAAATTTGGTGGGGGTGTAATCAGATCTACCCACTCAGGGTAAGATTTATTTTCTGGTTGAACTGGCGCAGACCATTCTTTAATAGATTCCAATTGAGTTTTTAATGCCTCAATTGTGTTCATAAGAACTTGGGGAATATCCAAATGAGGTGGGACTTGTACAGGTATAGTAGCTAGAGCTTGAACTGGTGCAATGACCGATAAAACCATTGGTGGTTGTGCTGGTATTTGCCTTGGATAACCCATGGGAATAGGTCTATGAGGATGTATTTAATCCTGCCTTTGATTTGTAACCAATGGAGGGAGTTAATTATCTATAACAACCCAATCTTCCATGGTACGCTTCTCTTTGAATAATACAGCAGCCTGTGTTGTACACAACTTCGAGTTCTAACACACCACAACCAATCAAACTAGCCGTTATTAATAGTAATAACCAATTTTTGAAATTTTATAAATTTTATCTTTCAAAATATACTTCAATTTTGGATTTGGAATTTTGAAATTATCTTAGGGTGAATTTCTGGTATTTTTCTGAAAACATTCAATTTTTAATGAATAGTGGAAATCACTGAGTTATAGTTTAAAACCGAATTTTTATATAAATAATTATTTATTTTATTTAAATTTTTTTTGGTAAAAATAGATACATAATAGCTATATAAGTTCAATTTAATTCATTGGAGATAGTTTATTATAATTTTAGAAAAATAAAAATTTTATTGATCTTTTTACCATCTTTTACCCACCCCCTAGGAGCATTTGCAAATTTACATAAAAATTAATTTTACTGATTCTGTGATTTGAATTTCACAAATCCGAGAGTCATGGTTGATATCAGTAAGTAAAATGTGATTCAATAAGATGAAAATAATTTTTGGGGAATAGTAACTTTTTTACTTTTATTTACCACGACTAAAAGTAAATAGGGTAATTAAGGGTAAAAATGATATTATTATTACCCTAACACATGTCCCAATTCTATTGGATAAGTGTAATTCGACCAAAAACAACCTTATTAATAAAATATGATCCTTTAGGTCCACTTGTATTATATTAGGACATTTATTATTATTTAATTCAAAGAAAAGTTAAAAGTGTTAAAGTAAAAGTTTAATAACAAAAACATTTTTAATATAGGGTTACACATAATATAAATTAGACTATAAATATTCATTAGAAAGATAAAATAATTTCCTACATAATTGTAATTTATTTATAATTTTTAGATATTAAATAATTAAATTTATTTATGACACAATGATGATGGAGTAATTATCTAATTAATGAAATATTCAAATAATTGACATTATAAATATTAAAATAAATGTAATTTTAGAACTTTTATGAATTAAACTAATATTTTAGGTTAATATGACATGTTAGGGTTTCTTAGATAATTTTTTTCGAAGTAATAATGTTGTTATGAATTCAGAAAAAACAAAATACCAAATAGTGTCAAAATTGACATAAAAGTGTTTTTAAAACAAATATTATATTATTAATTGAAATTCTATTCCTAAAAATATATGTTTCGGCCAAAAAACTTATATAATGATATTTATATCATTATTGAACCACTTGGGGTTTTATTGGAAGTTTATAGTAAGTTTATTAACCATATAATATAAAAATACAAAGAGACATGGTAAATGTCAAACTATTTAACTAAGAATGAAATCTAAAAGTTAAAGTTAATATAGTGACCCAAAACTGTCTAAAACCTATTGGTTGAGTGGTTTTCGACTCATAATCACCTTATCATTTAAAAAATTTAATTTTTTCCATTAGAAACCTAAAATTAGTTTATTATAAAATAGTATTTCTATCTTTTCCTAAGGTTCCCCTCACCCCTCTTATAAAAGGACACTCCACCTTCTCTTTAATTCACGCCTTCAAATCCATTAGGCTCGGATAACCCCTCCAAAAATACCCTATAAAATGTCCTAACTTCATTTTAGAGGCCTTCCTTTAGTCAGAAAGCCATCCTAAGGATCCCTTTTGATCAAATCAAAAGGAAGAACCCGAAGAATAGGTAAATATTTCATCACCTCTTTCAAGTTCCTTTGTTCTTCCACATCCTATTTATTGGTTGTTTCCATTCTAAAATAATACATCCAGTATCTTATATATAATATGATATTATTATAAAAATTTTACAACCATATTCATTATTCTATCCATCCTTTGAATGACATGTCACCATACGTGCGTACGTACAACTAACCGTCTCCACATCGAGGTGTAATTGTTATTCAATAAATTATTATTTGGATGGGCATAATAATGTTGTGTAATTGATGTAAATAATAAATATAACCTGATAATGATTCTGTATATCTGATATAACATCCAATTATATATATTATTTTAATATCAAAAGAATGATATTGTCGCTCGTGCGTACGTACGGATTACCGTCTCCACGAATGTGATGAGATTCGTTCCCCATCATATCCATTCAAGACTAATTTTCATTAGATGATTAAAAATAATTTTTAAAGACATAATATAATTATGATTATGAATAAGATATATCCTATCCATAACAAACATTACTTATGTAACAAAGCATTTAAAGGAAAACGAATCTGTTAACACCTGAAATGACGATAAATAATAATATATTATTAACAAATAAATGTTAAAAGATCATATATGATATCATATTAATATATATGATTCTTTTCTAATTCAATAAAAATTATTTCACCATTATATAGGAGGTTAACCTACCCTTGACCAAAGAAAAGTACAAGGTAAGGGTTAATTTCACAATCTCTTTATCATCTGAGGTTGTTTTTACGAAAGTATCTACTGGGACCTCTTTATCATCCACATCCATGTTTCTCAAAAATGTATTTCAAAACATTTTTACTATTTACTAGATAATGGGTTTAAGTCATTTATACCCTTATTTTAACTTGTATGTTTTGAAAGGAATCTTTCAGTCATTTTCCAAACAAGGTACTTTACGACAATTTCGACAAAATTAAGGTAACAATGTCTTTTTTTAACTTATACAGCGGGTGTGGTTATTCTCTAACATTATAAGATCATCAAGGATTCCCTTAAAATCTTATAAGAATATTTTTGAATATAAATATTTTCTTTTATAATTATGTGACCTTTAAATGATTTCAAAATAGAAAGCGATATTTCTCAAAAAAAGGTTTTGATTTCATTTATGTCAACATCCTTTGATGGATTTTATGTTTTTTTGAAGTTGATTTATTATGATTCAAAACATCCATATTATATTGAAGGTTTTGTGATATGTTTGACTGTTTATGTGTCATTTCATACAATTCATGGTTTATGGATAAAGTATT
The DNA here is from genome assembly GCA_963277665.1 of Viscum album. Taxonomy (NCBI): domain Eukaryota; kingdom Viridiplantae; phylum Streptophyta; class Magnoliopsida; order Santalales; family Viscaceae; genus Viscum; species Viscum album. The sequence goes on from OY728148.1 coordinate 1,815,335,282, forward strand.
GACATTTCGTGTGCCAGTTTTAATACGAATGTTTATGCTATGTTTAAACCTTTTCATTTGGGGAATGCACTGGACTTAGTAAGTGACGGGTGGAGCCCAGTATAGCTCTTTGATGCATTGATAGGTATCATGTGACAAACTAGTGTCTTGGCACAAATCCTTGAAAAATATTATTTGTAGTCTTGGCACAAGGCCTTGACAATATCATTATGAAAGTCTGGCATTTTGCATTCCATCATTATAAAAGTGGCTATTGATATTTCATGTGATTATTTGACTAGTATAATATCCGTGTGAATATGTAAATGGAATTATTTGATTTTGTCTTGGACATATTATACTGATGTTCAAGTTTAAAACGGTTTTGTTTTATTCTTATACATTGCCTTCAATGTTTATGTTTATTTATGAAAGTTTCTGCTATATTGTTATCCTTACTGAGCATCTAAGCTCACCCCTTTCTATGTTTTATTTTTCCCAGGATGCAAAGAATTATATTATGAATGACCTGTAGGGATAGTCTATGGGATCTCAGTGTTGTCTATGGAAACAATGTTGTTTTAGTTTTCCATTTTATGATGTAATGTAATCTCGGGAATGTATCTATTACTTCCAAAGCTACTAACCTAATCGGTCTTTTGAGAATTGATCTTTTGTGATGATACCAATGTTATGTAATAATGTACTGACTCTAGGTAACTAGGGTTGGGGTGTTATATTTGGTATCATAGGAAGTTTAGTAAAAACATTGGAAACTTGATTTAGATAAACTCTGATTAAAGCACATAGCCCAAAGATATACATTGAGGATTAGTATAGAAGAACTTCCTAGAATTTTGGCATTGTAGAGATTTTGTGAATTTTCCAATAAATACATCCATGTCTAGTTACAAGAAGGTAGAGTCGGATCTGGCACAAATGTACTTAGAGGTAAAACCTAAAAACACTGTACTGAGCTAGACTCGAACGGGAACTGGTGCACGACAACAGGCCTTGTTACACTCTTGGTTACAACACTCTCAGGGGATATGCTTTTGATAATTCTAATTTTATTTACAAAACATTATGAAGGGTTTATGAGTATATAATTCTTAAAAGAAAACATTTTTTATGATTATGGATTGTATCCATAAACTGTTCAATTTATGTTAAGTGTTTTACAGGTTTGGAATTATGTATTTCGATTCATAATCTAATCTAGATTATGACATTGTTTAGAAATGGAACCTAGTGGAAGGAATGGAAACTAAATCATTGAATGCACTCCATGTAGGGATTTCCCTCCAACTCAAGATAATTATAGTGGAGCTGGTGATGCAACCGGTGCTAATTATCTAATCACCATACCGGGATAACTCACTCAGGTTATGAATAATAACCTTACCTGTATGGAGCACCCTGATCTGCAGCGTGGAGGATCAATGTTAGATCACTTCATGAGGATAAAAACACCAAAATTAAATGGGGGTAAAAATCCACTAGTAGATGAGAAATTGATAAATTCCTTACAGAAAACATTCCAGGCCTTGGGGAGTAACAAAAGGGAAAAAGTTGTCATGGTAGTTTACCGCCTCACTGGAGATGCTGATCAATGGTGGTCATTTATTCAAAACACAAAAGAATATGATGAAGTATCAAATATGTAATATGGGGAGTTTATAGAAATTTTCATAGAAAAATACTTTCCTCATGACCATCGAGAAGATATGGAATGACAATTTCTGAGTCTGAGGAAAAAGGAGGATGAGAATGTTGCAAAGTATGAAGTTAACTTTACAAGGTTAGCGAGGCATGCTGCAGATTATATATGTAAACCAAGAAGTAATATTGATCATTTATTTGATGGGTTAAAACCATTTATTCGTCTAGCATTAGTCTCAAAATCCTTCTCGTCGTACGAAGATATTGTCTCACGTGCTATCAAGACAGAAAAAGAATTCTCTAAGTCTTACGACTTTAAAGCAAAGAAAGAGAAAAAGAGATCTGCTGAACACTCTGAAATGGAAATAAGGGGAATAAGGGAAATGTTGAATATCCATCTTGTAGTAAATGTGTGAAGAAACACCCTGGTACTTGTCTGAAGGTAATGGGAGTCTATTACAAGTGTGGTGAAAAAGGCCACCAAGCTCTTGATTGCAAGGGGAAGAATGAAGCTATCAATTTTGAATGCTACAATTATAGAGAATGGGGTCATTATGAAAATTAATGTACTAAGCATCGGGGGAACATACCTCAAAAGAGGCCAAGAGATCAAGGCCAAGCTTATGCTATCACTACTGCTGAGGTTGAAGCTCCAAAAGACGTAGTGGCATGTAATTTAATGGTTTCCTCAAGTTTAGCCAATAGTTTTTTTGATTCTGGATCATCACATTATTTCGTATCTTCCCAGTTTTCATAGAAAATTAGATATTCCCAATCTGATTTAACAAGGGATTTGTCATTCAAAACACCAAAGGAAAGTATCATCGCAATAAAGTTTTGTGAATCCGTCCCCATTAGGGCATATAAATGTTCTTTATTTGCTGATCTCATCTTAATACCCATGATTTAATTTGATATAATCCTTGGTATGGATTGGTATTCGGACCATGATGCAAAAATTTATTGTAAGAAGAAGGAGGTTACTATTTTTGATGACGATGATAATGAACATCTTATCATTTGAGCCGAATTGTCACCACCTAATTCTTATCTAGATCCACCCCCATTAGCCCAACTAAATTTAATTATTGGTGAGGAAGAGAATGAAATAACTTTGGGTGAGGAAAAGAATGTTCAAATAGAGGATGTACCTATTTTGAAGGAATATTTTGATGTGTTTCCATAATATTTACCTGGACATCCTCCAGAATGAGAAATTGAGTTTTCCATTGATTTAATTCCTGGATCAAGGCACATATCGAAGACACCTTATAGAATGGACACTGTGGGATTAGTGGAACTAAATAAACAACTATAGGAATTGAGTAATAAGGGATTATTCTCCCTAGTGTTTCTCCATAGGGAGCCCCTGTCCTTTTTGTTAAGAAGAAATAAGGATCTATGAGGTTGTGCATTGAGTACAGGGAGATCAATGCTATAACAAAAAAGAACAAGTATCCACTACCCTATATTGATGATTTATTCAACCAACTTCATGGAGATCAATACTTTTCAAATATTAAACTTCGATCTGGATATCATCAGTTGTGTGTGAAGAAGGAAGACATTCCGAAAATAGCATTTTGAACTACGTATGTGCATTACGAGTTTATAGTAATTCCTTTTGGATTGACTAATGCACCTTTTGTCATCACGGATATAATGAATAGAGTTTTCAAGGAAGATCTTTATGACTTTTTAGTGGTATTTATTGAGGATATATTGGTATACTCTAAAAGGTATGAAGATCATGAAAATCACTTGCGCATTATTCTAAAGACTCTTAGAAGAAACGAATTATATTATAAGTTTAACAAGTGTGAATTCTGGATTTAGGATATTTCTTTTCTTGGCCATATTGTCTCTAAGGATGGAATCTATGCTGATCCTTATAAAACAAGAGTAATCCAAGAATATCTAGCACTAATGAGTATACCTGAGGTATGCATTTTTATTGGTTTAGCAGGTTATTATCGGCATTTCATCCAAATTTTTTCCAGATTGGCTAACCCATTAACCAAGATCACATGTAAAGGGGTTAATTTTTTTTTGGAAAAAAGAGTGTGAAGAATGTTTTTAAGAACTGACAATAATATTATTCAATGATCCTATATTGACTCTACTATCGGGGAATGAAGGGTTTTTTAATTATAGTGATTCTTCAAAGAAAGGACTTGGTTGTGTCCTTATGAAGAATGATAGGGTTATTTACTATGCATCACGAGAGTTAAAAATTAATGAGCAAAACTAGCCTACTCATGATCTTGAGTTAGCAGCTATAATCATTTCTTTAAAGATTTGATGACACTATCTCTATGGTGAAAAATGTGAAATATATACCGATCACAAGAGTTTGAAGTACATTTTATCATAGAAAGAACTCAACATGAGGAAAAGGAGTTGGATTGAACTACTCAAGTATTATGATTTCACCATACACAACCACCCAGGGAAGGAAAATAAGGTGGAAAATGATTTGAGTATAAAGGATCATGTAGTTTTGATCAAGATGAGAGTTAAAAAGGATCCTATTTTCATGGATCTAGTAAAGATGGATATGGAAATAACCATGGAAGGTGAATCATCAATACTTTTTCAAATGGTTTCCATACCATATTTACTAGAAAGGATAAAGAGTTCTCATACTTGTGATGAAGAGTTTTAAAAGAATATTAAAGTTGTGAATGATGGGAGATTGAGTGACTTTGTGTATCAAGATTGAATTTTGAAATTTGGGAAGAGACTTTGTGTTCCCAATATACCTGATCTAAAAAGAGAATTTTTTGATGATTCTCATAGCTCCAATTTATCTATACACTCTGGGAGAACCAAAATGTATAGATATTTGAAGGAACATTTTTGGTGGGACAACATGAATAGGGAGATTGCTGATTTTGTATCAAGATGTATGGTTTGTCAACAAGTGAAAGATGGAAGGCAACAACCTGGAAGAGTCATGCAACCTCTTCTCATACCTGAGTGGAAATGGGATAATATTACGATGAACATTGACATAGGACTACTGAAGACTCATAGAAGGAACGATAAAAATATGGGTCATTATTGATCATCTTACCAAGTCATCAAATTTTCTTTCTATAAGAGAAGATTTACCACTTGAACGTTTAACCAGACTATATATTAATGAATTTGTAAGACTTCATGGAGTACCACAATAAATTTTTCCTGATGTTGATCCCCATTATACATCAAGATTCTAGAAAAGTATTCAAAAATCCCTGGATACTGAAATTCGTTTGAGCACTGCCTACCACCGCCAAATTGATGGACAATTAGAACAAACTATTCAAACCTTATAAAATATGTTGAGATCATGCTCACTTGACTTTCAAGTTATTTGGGATCAATATATACCTTTGGTAGAATTTTGTTATAGAAATAGCTTCCATTCAAGTATTCAGATGGCGCCATATGATGCGTTATACGGAAAGAGATGTCGCACACCAACCTGTTGAGATGATGTTGGTGAAAGAAAACTCATAGGCCCAGAACATGAGGAGGAAATGATGGAAAAGGTGAATGTAATCCAAAACAACATCAACGTAGCTCAAAGTAGGTAGAAGAGATATGTTGATAACTGAAGGAAGGATTTGGAATTCCAGGTAGGAGATCATGTTTTCTTGAAGTTATCTCAATGGAAGGGTGTTAAACGTTTCTGTAAGAATGGAAAATTCAGTCCCAGGTACATCGGACCTTTCAAAATTCTAGAACGAATTGGGGCTGTAGCTTACCTTTTGGCAGTTCCACCAAGTCTTTCCAAAGTTCACGATGTATTACATGTATCACTGTTGAGAAAATAAATGCTTGACCCAACGCATGTACTCACCTATGAGGAATTAGAACTGGAAACCGATCTATCTTATTGCGAAGAGCCTGTCAAGATTCTTGATACAAGAGAACAAGTGCTGAGAAACCAAACGACTCATCTGGTAAAAGTTCTATAGAGAAACCATAAGATGGAATTGGAAAACTAGGAACCTGAGGAACATATGATAAAGAACCACCCGAGTATTTTTATGCAGTAATATTCTAGAAATTTCAAGGACAAAATTATTTGAAGGAGGGGAGAATGTAACACCCTAAGCTTCCACGGTACGCTTCTCTTTGAATAATATAGTAGCGTGTGTTGTATGCAACTTCGAGTTCTAACACACCACAACCAATCAAACTAACCTTTATGAATAGTAATACCTACTTTTTGAAATTTTATAAATTTTATCTTTCAAAATGGACTTCATTTTTGGATTCGCGATATCAAATTATCTTTGGGTGAATTTTTGGTATTTTTATGAAAACATTCAATTTTTAATTAATAGTGAAAAACACTGAGTTATAGTTTAAAACCAAATTTTTATTTAAATAATTATTTATTTTATTAAAATTTATGTTAGGTCAAAATAGATACATAATACCTATATAAGTTCAATGTAATTAATTGAATTTAGTTTATTATAATTTTAGATATATAAAAATTTTATGGAACTTTTTACCGTCTTTTACCCACCTCCTAGGAGCATTTGCAAATTTACATAAAACTTAATTTTACCAATTCTGTGAGTTCAATTTAAAAAATCCGAGAGACATAGTTGATATCAGTAAGTAAAATGTGGTTCAATAAGATGAAAATATTTTTTGTTGAAAAGTATGTTTTTACTTTTATTTACCACGGTTAAAAGTAAATAGAGTAATTATGGGTAAAAATGATATCATTATTACACTAAAACATGTCCCAATTCTATTGTATAAGTGTAATTCGACCAAAAACAACCTTAGGAATAAAATATGATCTTTTAGGTCCAATTTTATTAGATTAGGACATTTATTATTATTTAATTCAAAGAAGAGTTAAAAGTTTTAAATTCAAAGTTTAATAACTAAAACATTTTTAATATAGGGTTACACATAAGATAAATTCTACTATAAATATTCATTAGAAAGATAAAAATATTTCCTACATATAGGTACTTTATTTATAATTTTTATTCATTAGATAATTAAATTTATTTATGACACAATGTTGATGCCGAAATTACCTAATTAATGAAATATTAAAATAATTGATATTATAAATATTCAAATAAATGTAATTTGAGACTTTTTATGAATTAAACTAATTTTATATGTTCCTACTTCAATTTAGGGTTATTTAGATGAAATTGTTTCGAAGTAATAATGTTGTTATGAATTTATAAAAAACAAAATACTAAATAGTGTCAAAACTGACATAAAAGAGATTTTGAAACAAATTTTATATTATTAATTGATATTATTTTACTAAAAATATAAGGTTTGGCAAAAATAATTATATAATTATATCTGTATCATTAATTAACCACTTGGGCTTCTATATGATGTTTATAGTAAGTTTATTAACCATATAATATAAAAATATAAAGAGACATGGTAAATGTCAAACTATTTAACTAAGAGTTAAATGTAAATGATAAAATTAATATAGTGCCCAAACCTATCTAAAACCTATTTTTTAAGTTTTTTTCGTCCCATCCTCACCTTATCCATTAAATAATTCATTTTGGAGTCATTAGAAACCGATGATGATTCTATTATAAAAAAATATTTCTATCTTTTCCTAAGGTGCCCCTCACCCCTCTTATAAAAGGGCACTCCACCTTCTCTTTAATTCACACCTTCAAAGCCATTAGGCTCGGCTAACCCCTCCAAAAATACCCTCTAAAATTTCCTACCTTCATCCTAGAGGCCTTACTTTAGTCAGAAAGCCATCCTAAGGATCCCTTTTGATCAAATCAAAAGGAAGAACCCGAAGAAGAGGTAAATATTTCATCACCTCTTTCAAGTTCCTTTATTCTTCCACTTCCTCTTTCATGGTTGTTTACATTATAAAATAATAACTTCAGTATATTCTATATACTTTGATGTTATTATAAATATGTTACAACCATATTAATTATTATATCCATCCTTTCAATGACATGTCACCATACGTACGTACGTTCTGCTTACCGTCTCCACGTCGTGGTGTAATTGTTATTCAATACATTATTATTTTGATGAGTATAATAATGATCTGTAATTGATGTAAATAATAAATATAACATGATAATGATTCTTAATATATGATATACCATCCAATTATATATATTATTTTAATATCAGAAGAAGGATATTGTCGCTCGTGCGTACGTACGGATTCCCGTCTCCACAAACACGATGAGATTAATTCCCCATCATATCCATTCAAGAATAATTTTGATTAGATGATTAAAAATAATGTTTAAAGACTTAATATCATTCTGAATATGAATAAGATACATCCTATCCATAACAAACATTACTTATGTAAAAAGGAATACAAAGGAAAACGAATCCCTTAACACCCAAAACGACAATAAATAATAATATATTATTAACAAAGAAATGTTAAAAGATCATATATGATATCATATTAATGTATATGATTATTTTATAATTAAATAAAAATTATTTCACGATTATAAAAGAGGTTAACCAACCCTTGAACAAGTAAAATTACAAGGTAAGGATTAATTTCACAATCTCTTTATTATCTGAGGTTGTTTTTACGTAAGTATCTACTGGGACCTCTTTATCATCCACAACCATGTTTCATAAAAATGTATTTCAAAACATTTTTACTAATTACTAGACAATGGGTTAAAGTCATTTATACCCTTATTTGAACTTTGTATGTTTTGAAAGGAATCTTTCAGTCGTTTTCCAAACAATGTACTTTACGACCTTTTCGATAAAATTAAGGTAATAATGTCTTTTTTTAACATATACTGTGGGTGCGGTTATTCTCCACTATTATAACATCGTCAAAGCTTCCCTTACAAGCTTATAATAATACTTCCAAAAATAAATTTTTTCTTTTATAATTACTTTACCTTTAAATTATTTCAAAATAGAAAGAGATATTTATCTAAAAAGGTTTTGATTTCATATATGTCAACATCATTTGATGGATTTTAAGTTTTTTTGAAGTTGATTTATTATGATACAAAACTTCCATATTGTATTGAAGGTTTTGTGATATGTTTGACTATGGATGTGTTATTTCATACCATTCATGGTTTATGGACAAATTATTGACATTTCGTTTGCCAGTTTTAGTACGAATGTTTATGTTATGCTTAAACATTTTCATATGGGGAATGCATTGGACTTATTAAGTGATGGGTTGAGCGTGATATAGCTCCTTGATGCATCGGTAGGTCTAATGAGACAAACTAGGTTCTTGGCATAAGGCCTTGACAAAATCTTATTTTTAGTCTTGGAATAAGGCCTTGACTATGTGGTTATAAAAGTCTGGAATTATGCATTCCATCATTATGAAAGTGTCTCTTAATATTTCATGTGACTATTCGACTAGTAGAATATCCATGTGAATAAGTAAATGTAATTATTTGATTTTATCCTTTCCATATTATGCTGAAGTTCAGGTTTAAAATTCTTTTTTTATTCTTATATTTTTCCTTAAATGTTTATTCTTATTTATGAAAGTTTCCGCTATATTTTTATCCTTACTAAGCATCTGAGCTCACCGATTTCTATGTTTTATTTTTCCCAGGATGCGAAGAATTGTATTATGACTAACCTGGAAGGATAGCCTATGGAATCTCAGTGTTGTCTATGGAAACAATGTTGTTGTAGTTTTCCATTTTATGATGTAATGTAAACTCATGAATGTATCTAGTACTTCCAAGGCTACTAAATTAATTGGTCTTTCGAGACTTGATATTTTGTGATCATGCCAATGTTATGTAACAATTAACTGACTCTAGGTAACTAGGGTTGGGGCCTACATTATCCACATCTGTAGTTACCACAAATCCTCTTTTTTGAGGAGCTCCTACAAGATGTTCCATTTGAGGATTTTCCTGAGGAGTATGTCTAGCAGAAATGTTTCGTCAAAGTAACTTTGTATTGAGTCCTTTAAAATATTTCATTTCCTCTTATTACAGTGAAAATATCTCTTCAAGTGAAAGATATTTAACTTATCTGGTAGAGAAGTGAGATGAAATCTAACTTTTACCTTTACCCTTGTTAGATGCCTTTCAGAGGGGTGGGAGTTGGTTATTTGAAGGCATACCTAGATTCTGGGTAAACCTCTGATTTCAAGTGCGTACACATTTTTCATTTTCTACATTGTGTACTGTATTATGGATAAGAACATTATATTCTAATTCCCCTAAACTATACTCATTTTCTAGAGGATCTTCGACAATAATGTTAATAACATTTACTGACACAAAATGCATAGATGGAATTCTGTCAGTGTTGTTGTATGATTGTCTCCTTCTTTATCTTCCATGAGACTCTAATATACTATATGATGGATTCTTAGGAGATATTTTATGAATAGTAACCCAAATTTAATCCTCAAATAGTTTATTTGTGCACTCTCTTTGTGGCTTCTACCCTAATTAGTAGAAAACTGACTTTAGTTGAGGAGGGGATTGTAGATGTGAAAAATCCCCCAACCCTACAGGCTCAGGCCATTCCTGTTCTTATTATTCAAACTTTTGAACTTTTTTTTAATGAATTTTAAGGTAGAATTAAATTATCCCCCATCTCTACAAGCTCGGGTGGCTCTTGAAATGCTATGCTGAGATTCATGCAGCTGCTCTTCTAATTTTACAAATTTTGGTTTGCACATTAGATGGGTGCATTATCAGACAACCATTCAAATAAACTGTTTTAGAAGATTGATGTGTTATTACATATATTTTTGTTATCTGATGGCTAACATACTCTAAGTGGGAGGCATGTTCAAGATTGTTAGATGCTTTATGCAAAATTTACTCAACAAATTGTTTTCTTTGGGGATCTCTCTAATGAGATCTAGTTGAGGCCAGTTCTTATGTGTACATTTGATTTCATACAAAATTTGTTGATTGTAGCTGACCATGGGAAATAACATTGCATTAGACTACTTTTGGAGGGATTTTATGATTCTGGAGTGCAGTGAAATGAAATGCTCCATGTGCACCCCATCCTTTGATACAAACACCAGATAAGGAATCATAAATGAACTGGCATAGCCTCTTTAAAGAATTGAGTCATGCGCGTTGAAGGGTTCAATGCTACTTTTTAACCTTTGGAGGTTGGTAAACTGAGAGATATGCCAAGTCAATTTGGAATTTCAACCCTTCTATTACCTTTACATGATTTTGATATTCATTATATGGTAATAATTTGGTTTTCAAATGTTGAAGAGTCTTCCGTAGGTTGAGGAAGATATCATGAATGCAATCATTTTCCAGCAATTCTAGAATGCTTTATTGAGAATTTTCTATAGGCTAGAACATGACTGGTATTTCCCCTATAGCCAATTGTTTTATCGTGTTTAACATATATTCATCATCTTTCACTATAGGTTTCTCCACTTGGGATGACCAGAGTGGACACTCTGTATTAGAATAAAAATGACCCAAATGAGGTTCATAGAATGCTTATTCCTTTAAGATGTCATATGGTTGAGAGATTATTTCCCCTATTAATGACAAGGCATCAGACATTATTGGCCTTGTATTGGAGAGTGCCTAGATATAATAGGGGTTTTTCATCACTACATTGTAAATTTTAGAATTATCTTAACAACATGAAATACTACTATGGAGAGGACTTTCACACTGAATTCCATCATGTGGAGGACCACCGTGGTGTATTACAGTAGGGGTAAATCTGCTAGCTCTTTGTTCTACTGGCCAAATGGATGGTTGTCGTGGCTCTCATACAGAGATAGGATCTCTATATTCACATAATTTTCATGAATCAAGCCTTCACGATGAAGTGTCCGATGGAGAAATTCAGAATTTTTGCTTCTACTACCATAATTTGGTAATGAGAGGATAGGATCTTGAGCTGCAATAGAAACATGTCTGAGGGCTTCAACAACTCAAGCATTAAGAGGAGTCAAATTGCAGCTTCAATCTTGATTTTCCAACTTTTTTTGGTGATACTTCTTCTTAGATGTTCTCTTACACTTATTTGGGGCCACATTCTAAGGGAAGTGGTTCTCATGGGAAGGTGTATGTGAATACCTTGGATTGGTCACCAGAATGGAATGATTATCTTCAATTGGAAAGGGTGTATGTTCCCAATCCTTTTGTCCATATGATATGGGGGAGTATGCCCCATAACCCTCCTATATTGGAATAGAGGTGTGTATCAGCTTTAGGATGGCATGCCGATGTTTAATCCAAGGTGTCAGGATAGATTTATGTGTCTATTCCCCTAGTACTACTGAAGTAGATGTTATAATATCCTAGAATGCTTTCTAAATATGGGTAGGAATTTGTGTTTTCCCTTTCACCATTCATAAGATTTGTTTGGTGACTTCAGCAGAAGGAATGGGAATATACATCTATTTCATATTGGGAGTAGGTGTATGTTCCTGATCTTGTCCTAATTTTTCTATCAATTTGTATTGACAGTACTCATGTATAGGGGTAGAGAGTTGGGTCTACAATATATTTTTCATCAGAGTTTTATGACTGACATCTCTAGGTACTATCAAATGAGACTGTTGTTAGGCTTGATAAATTCTGGAAGGTGTATTTGCCTACTGGATGTTTCCCATCATGTATGGTTGATAGACTTCCTTCAATACTGCCAGAAGAGACTATTGTCAGACTTGGTGATTATAAGCAGGTGTATGTTCCTGTTTACCAGTTTCCACCACATTAGATTAGCTGCCTTCTTTAAATGCAGTCAGATGATCCTGCTGACTAGATGATAATTTTTAAACAGGTGTATGTTCCAATTCATTGTACTCCACAGGATATTTCTGGCGGGATTGGTGGGTTTCTACAAGACGAGTCTCCTAGGAAGAAAAATTAGGATGGATGGGTGTATGGGTCCACTCATTATTATCCATAAAGTTAGGTTGATGGACTTCTCTAGAGGGGGAAGAGGTGAGAACCTGCTCCCTATTGGCAGGATGTTATCCCTGGTGGTTCATCTTGCATGCCTAAGTCTGAGATACCTCAGACATATTTCCAAAGGAAACACCCCCATCATGTTGGGGGTTTACTACCACATGATTCTACTGGCGACAATTGATGGTGAGATTCCTCAGGAAGGACCCATGAATCCTTGAATTGAGGCCCCGAGTGACCTCTTGATCCACCTACCTATAGTATGAGAGGGATTTGTTGTTGAATTCTGGGGATAAGGACCCAAAATGTTTGAAGGCGGTGGTTGAAACCATCCGCTTCTTGATCATCATTCGTCATTGGCCGGATGATCGATGATTGTTATTAACCTAGAGGGCATGTTGAGCAGCCTCTAAAGTTGGGATTGTACCGTGTTGATAGTACTTTTTTACTTGCGCATTGGAGACCTAGCATTGAAGATGCAAGGTGGGTGATGAATTCCTTCTCATTTATAATGATCCAAAATGAGCAAGAGTTAGGAAGTTCATAGATGTCGTCTCAAAAAAATCCATTTTAAAATGAACGGAGTTCTGAGAATAAACATGAAAAACAACAATAAACTTCATTAAATCGACATTATTTAGATGGATACATGTGTGATTGGTTCCTTTTTCTGGCCTTCCTTTATCAATTCATTGGGGCATGACCGGTGGGAAGCATTATTAACATGGTTAAGGTTTCACGTTGAGTTCACCATTTTTCTATCATAGTTCCTTGAAACATGTGTTCTAGTTTTAAGAACCACTGATTCTAGTTGGTTTCCATTTGATTTATTCATGGAACCCAAAACTTCCAATAGTTATTTATCTAAAAGATACCTTCTTTCTAGAAGGATAAGTTCATTATGTTTGAACTTTATGATACTTAGGAACATACATTGGTCGAGAGGATGGGAGGTTGGACTCATTACACCTTTTGGGGGAAATTATTGTCTACTTTGGGACTCTCTTTGTAAATTTAAGGTATTTTCATGTATCCTTATTAATTCAACAAGTATAACATAAGTTTCCCTTATAATTTTCAATTACATATTAACATGTGTAAAATTTAGAATCATCTATATGTGTTTGAGGTTCTTCACTAATAGATATATCCTCTCATATACTACTTAGAGATTCTTTTAATCATCATTATGATGATACTGGTTTCTAATCCACTCATTGGGGCACTCTAGAATTTATTTTCATCTAGGTAGATGAAGGTTTGTTTTGATATTGGGATTTTACTCATGAAATAGGCTAGCTATGTATCCTTTTGAAAGGAATCAGAACCCCAGTAGTTTGGTGCCACTTAATGGGACACATCATACCTTTTAAGGTCATGTGGTAAATACCTATCCATACAGTTTAATTTCATGTGGTATGGACATATTTGAAAAAGGTTCTTAGTCAAATTTTGATGTGGGAATTATGCCTAGGTAGACCAAGGAACTTGGAAAGAATATGAGTTTCCAAGTAATATTAGACCATGTTGGGAATATGGCCGAAGGATAACAGGGTTGATTTGAAGTGATGGGTTTGAACCTCAAAAGGCTTTCTATGTATCCCATGTGGATTGGAACCAAATCCCACATAGTTCAATGAGTCTCATAAGAGATTATAGTTCTCTAAGAGAAATTATTTTGGGATTACTTCTTAAAAAGGACGCCTTGATGATTTAGGGGCTTAATTTGGGGAATATTTCTAAAGAGGATGCCCAGATTAAGGTAATTAGATTTGGATTCCTGAAGAGGATATCCAGTCAACTCGGGCCCTGAGAAGGCTTCCTATGTATCTCGGTTTGAACCGAAATTACATTTCTCATAGTTCAAGTGATAGGGAAAATTTTGTGATCATGACAAATCCCTAAGCCCGCGTGAGTCATGCTCGGTGTGAGAAACAAGAGGATATAAAAGATTCAACAAAGGCTCCCACACTTTTCCTTCTTCACTAGTGGAAGAGGGCATGCCTATGGAAGCGATGATGGATGAGGGTGAGGAGGTGTTCCCTCCCTATGCTCTCTTTACATTGGACAAGGGTCCAATGAATTGAAGGAGGGATGAAGGTTAGGGGCTTACCCAAGGATGGATACCCTAAAATTGATCCTATTAGGGGATGGAGACTTTTATTTTCTTTAATGGAAAATCAATTTTGAACCATACCTTCACATCCATAAATTTGAGGTTTCATCTCTTTTATAAGGGAGAGGTTAGGACCCAAACACATATTCTCAAAAATGGGAACTTCCCAACACTGTTCCTAGGAGAAAGGTTCATGTGACAGTGGATATAGAAACCCATAGAAACTCCTTGAATTGTAGCCTCAATGTGAAGTAAATGTGTGAAACCTCTGAATGTGGAAATACAAACCCAAAATAGGAGACACACTGATGTGACTTTTCCAAGGGTTTGATAAGTCAAGAGGTTTGGGTGGAGGATTCAACTTAGTCCATTCTAGATAATTGAACCAAGGAAGGAGATACCCTATAATGAATGGCCTTAAAGAGGGTAATTATGTTTGTATATAGGCCTGAAACCATGTTATGTTGCATAGGTATTTCACGCAAGTGTGCCACATAAGTACCCCGTGTTGCTGCTCCCCGCAGTTGTACCACATAGGTATGCCCCGAAGGTGTGTTGGAGTGGTTCATATAATGATTGAAGAATATGTTTCACATAGGGAAACTGAGCCTATGTAAAAAAATTTATGTAATTGCTAAAAAATTCTTTATCCCATTTAATTATCTATTCTCTCATGGTTTAGAGAGCTACCTGAGAAAATTTTAAGGATCTGGGCGAAAGAGCTGCGCAATGGGAGCTTTAGGGAGTCTTTCAACATTTTTAGTCCCTGAAATGGGTAGGCCAAGAGTCTTATTTATATGCATGGATGGGGCCTGGTCAAAGAGAATTTTTCTACACAGTTCTTCCAAGTTGGTCCTTTTTATTGTTATGCCGCGTAGGGGTACATAAAATATACTGTTGCGCATGTCTGTCGTATAGGTCTGCCACACAGGTCTGTCGCGCAGCTCTTTGGAGGGTTTGGCTTTCCTTTAAATTATTTGAACCTCACTTTGGAATTTTGAAATATACAAGGATATATTTATAGTATTTTTTTATTCTTGAGTATTGTCAATAGATACCTTACCGAGCTGCTTCTAGGGTTAGGATTATACCATGTTGGTTGAAATCCCAAAACATCATGTTCTTCACTTGACATTGGAGCTGTCAAGAAAGTGAGATCATTTTTCGACCCGTGAGGCTTGAAACCATAAGTTATTTATTGGAGTTATAGATGGATAAAGAAGACACAGTCTCATATTAGCATGATTTTGATGAGATTAATATTTGTAGTCATGCATACAAAAATAAACAAGGTCGCTAATTAGTGAAATATGACAGGCATGATATGATCAATCATAAAAGCATGGTTAATGCCATTATCCTTTAATTATCAATCTAACCATTCTGCTCACATGGACATTTCACATCAAGTATGTAATTATTTATGAGAACCCCCATCACAAAGGATCATCTGCAATATTTTTTTCATGATTATCATCTTTTTTTGTAGGTTATGTAAAAAAGAGTCCTAACATATGTTTAACCGATCATTTTTTTATTTGAGACTCTCACATCAAAATTTTCATTTTTGTTGGTGTATTGTATGAAAAAAATGGATTGACAAATAATAACCTAATAATTTTTTTATTAAAGAGATTCATATAAGTTTCAACATTTTTTGACAAAAATAGAAGATAGTCGCTAGGTGTGTTTGGCTGAACATGTCAGTTGAGTGTGGGGGAATATTTCTTGCGCAATAATTAATATCAGGTCACTATTTTCATTCATAATGGAAAATATCAATGGTTCCCTTATCCAAAACTACGTACATACCTTCTTTACAAAGTTATATGTTCAATTGGGGATTCAGAACCAATGAAACTTTGGGACTCTCATTAGTCAAGGGGATGGTAGGTCAGGCTCATCACACCCTATTAAAGGGAATTTTTTCATAATATGTGACTCTCCTATAGATTTAATATATTTTAGTGAATCTATTATTAATACTGATATGGTACTGGTTACCATAAAAAATTATTATGGGTTATGTATATCCTTTTACAGGAGACAGGGATCTCATTTGTGAATCCATCTACATGTATCTGAGGTTCTTCATCCATTTCCTAGCAATGAACAACTGGTTATGCATTGAAGTCATGTAACCAGGAGCTTTAGAATTTATTTCCATGTAGGTAGGTGGTTAATATTCCTAGGAGGGTGTTTTTCTATTATTAGGTCTCCTACATATCCTGGTTATTGTAGGAATAAAAACCCATGTATTTTGTTAATCCCATACAGTTTAATGTCATACATAAAGGACATATACGAGTGCTCTTGGTATTCATGATTGAGTCTCAGGGGGATGTCCTACAAATCCCAATTATTGAAAAAATCATAATTTTTTTAGTTCATTTGGATTTTTAGTCCACTAAAGGATGAGATAGAATGATCAACCCAGAAAAACGATTGGGTTCTGATGGTTGAAATGTCAAAGACAAGGAGGGACCCCCATAGAAGTGGATTTCTATTTGATCTCAGGCCTTAGAAATTTATCCTACATATCTTGGTTATTGTAGGAATCACAGTTTTCATAGTTCAATCATTCTCTTAGGACTAGACCCAAGTTAGATTCTATCATATGGGGGAGGTTTACATCATGCCACTCATCGGGTCTTATATGATGAGATTTCTCTAGATAAGGTATATTTTTGAAACTTCCTAATCCCATGTGATCTATGGTCAGTGTGGGAAACAAGGGATAACAAGTAATTAGTCTCACTATGTATGGATGTAGGGCTTATGTGATGGGACTACCCTTGGGATGTTTAATACGGAGATCGAACCTTCGAGAGGTGTCTTATGTATTCTGGTTATGGTAGGAATAAAAGTCAGAATAGTCCAATTAATTTCATAGTCCACTAACATATGAGGTAGTGTGATCAGACCATAAGAATAATTGGGTCATGATGGTTGAAATGTTAGAGACATGGCTGGACCCACACTGAGTTGGATTCCCATTTGAGTTCTGGCTTACGCGTTAGGATGGAATCCTACATATCCCAGTTATAGAAGGAATCAGAGTCTTCATAGTTCAATTGAACGGGGCTTACAAACTAACATTTCCCTGGTCTTTGTAGGGGTTTATGGCTTAGATGATATTATTAATTCAACTCCCTAATCCCATGGGAGCCATGGCTGTTATGAGAAAAAAGGGATAGAAAATAATCAATTTCATTTCTTGTAGGTGTGGGACTTATGCGGTGGGGATTACCTTGGAAGATAATAATGGAGCTCAATCCTTGGGGATGTGTCATATGTATCATGGTTATGGTAGAAATTAGAGTCATCATAGTTCCCTTGATTGGGGATTACACACTAATGTTTCCCTTATAATTGGGCCATGTCTTATTAAGTCGTTTATTAGGGATTACATACTAAGGTTTCCTTTATTTTCAAGACTAATGCACTGAGTATGGTCAAGGTCATCCAATCCTGGGATTCCCTTGGATGAATTGACCCGCTTTCCTTCCCAACAGATAATGATTTTATTCTCATTGTGCTCTGATTTCATTCTTGACATGTATGAGAGTATCTACCTAATAGGTCAAAAGATGATTGTATGATCCATTTGACATTTTCATAGGACTTTAAATAATATGGATGGCATGTTTGAAGGTTGTCGGATGACCGAGGCTAGCTTGTATGAAGGACATCACAAGATTTTGTTGGTCGGCCTTGGAAACCACTACATGACCTGGTTTATTTTTCCTGATGGTGTTTCATGATATAGCTAATTTTCCTAGTGTAATCACAAGAGCTAGATGAAACATATGGATTGTATCATGAGAGTCAATGTGACATGTATCAGAGGGTTTAGTATACCCTAGATGACATGTTAGGAGGGCATCATGAGACATGTATGGCATGCCCGTAGGGCATCATGAGAGCCATTTGACATGCCTGGGTGATACCGTGAGACTCAACTAATATGATTTGGTGCCACAATATGAGTTTAGCGACACATCTAAATGACATCTAGAGGCTTGAATGATGAGTCTGAAGGTTTTCACAAGACTTGGGTGGTTTTTTCAGGGGATGCCATGTGACTTGCATTGATATGCCCAGAGGACTTAACATGACCCAAATAGTATACCAAAGGAGCATTTTTTTTTATTTGGGGAACATGTCTTACTGCTATCTCATGACCTGGGTGGTTTATGTGGAGTTCAGGAGGACCAACGTATATGTTCCTTTCTTAAGCTTCCTATATTTAGTCTTTTCTCTTGAATTTATATAACAAATTATTTATATTCATTTAGCGTTATCTTGTTTTATGTCTCACGTGATCTAGAAGGTGTACAGTGTATTATTTTCATGTCCTGCAAGAAATTATTCACATGATTTAAAATTGATCACATGAATTTATTATTCATGATTTAGGGTTTCTTCAGCCATTCCTAGGATTTTACCTAATGGGAATCTTTTGCATTTATGAGATAAGCCGATATCATGAATCCTCCCTTGCTTCAGTGGGAGGTTCTGAGATGTCTTCCATCTGAGTGATCATGGGAGTGGTTATAGTTATTTTACATGTTATCCATGCATTTTTCATGTTGGGGTGGGGGGGTTTATAGGCCTTACCTCCATATTTGTCCACTACTTTCCACGGTACATATCACGTGAGTCCAAGATGGAGTCGATAATGGGATTCGGTGTCAGGCAACTTTATGAGTCTATACCATGGATCTTCTATGAGGGAATCACCTAAATTTCAGAGACCATGATTCCATCCCATCAATGCCTCTTTTATTGGATTACCAACAAATAATGGTAGATTTTTGAATCATGTGGTTGTGTTGAAGGATTTCCATATTTTCATTTTGACATATCCAAATGTTTTTGTGAGATCAGGGTGCCTATTGAAAGGCATTTAGATGATCTCAAGTGACTTTTCAGGGTATTTTCCTGAGACAAAGATGACTTTTCTGGGGTCCTTTGTGAGATCAATTTGGATCTCCATGGAGTCTCATATGACCATCCTCTATATTTCCCAATCACGTCATAAGGGTTTTATGACCATGAGAGGCTCCCACCTCCTCTTCTTTTTTATTTCCTTTTTTTATTTTAAAAAATTTGGGAGTCATGCCAAATTTCATAAGTAATGTTGAAGGAAATTGATATACCTATTGATGATGTATTTTGTGACCAATAAATATATTATAGAGATGTTTGATTATTTCATGGACAACATCATCAGTTTGTCCTTGGGGAGCCCAAGGGGAAGTGTGAGGTCACCTATACAACCTCAGGCTTCTCACATGGTGAGGATTTCATGCCAGTGATCTTTCACGAGTTGAGGTGGACATGTTGCTAGAGTCTCGTGGTGTATTATTGATTTCCAAGGGAAAGTCGTGTGATTTTTAATACTGTGAGTGGATCCCACCTCCTCCCCTTTTATATCCTTTGTTTTATTTTCAAAGGTTCAAGATCTCTTGAGTTTTATTGAATGTTTTCATGTACAACCATCCTCCCCATTAGTGATCCATAATGTGCATTTTATAACCATAAGGGGCCTCCACCTTTTGGATATTTTCCTCCCATTTGTGGAGGATTATTGTCTTTATTGTCAGGCACTCGCTAGTTGAAGAACCACATGACCTATGGGATCTAATCCAGCTACCGAAGTGTGACCACTGTTGTTTCGGGGAACCTTCCCAAGAATGGAAGGACATTATCAAAGGGAATTCATGAGATCTTCTGCAAGCTATGTGTTGCGTACAGTTCTTTCACGTGACTTTGAGATGGTCATGAAATAGTGTATCCCTAGGAGGATCACATTATCCATAGGAATTTTTCCACCTTATTCTTCCTTTTCATTTATGGGAAATATAATACCCATATCTAAGTATTTATTCCTTGGTGAATTAGCTAATTCTCATTTGGTGTGTGTCAACAGTAGTGATCAATCTTTTTTGAAATGTTTTTTGAAAACTTTTAATTATATATTTCTACTATTTTATTTAAATATTCTAATTTATAAATTGGGGATTCAATTGTTAATATTTTCAAATATAAATTTTAATTGGAAATATAATTCACTCCCTTCTTGATTTGTATACTTCGGCAAAAAGTCACTATGTCTTGTATAATAATATAGTCATTTGCATCCCATGATACAGATCTGGTACATATAATATTTCTAAATAACTCACTTTCACTAAACCCTGCAAAACTTTATATAAATTTCAGCTTATGTTATATCATATGTAACAAATAATGAAATCATATTCTAAGCACCTTTTACAAAAACTATCAAATAAAAATATTAGTTTTATAAAAATAATTTGTAAAAAAAATCCCCATTCAAATAGAATATTAAATGAATCGGTAGGACTTTATATCATTGAAATTGATTAAAAAATTTCAATTAATAATGATAATTGAGGAGCATAATTTAGTAAATCATTGGTTCTATTAAAGCTACAAAGTGATCAGGCCTGATCTCTATTAAACACATCCATCAGAATGAAAATTTCTAACACAGGTATTTAATACAACTTTCATAATAAATTCATTCATCTGTCAAAGACATTGAGTACAAATATTAGGCATGAAGCACACCAATCTTGTAGATTCCAACTTATACATTCTTTATTCAATGAGTAATGACTATTTGAGACTAAAAAATACATTAATCTCATTCATCAAAATTAACACATTCCATTGAATTCACATAATCAGAAGATTAAATAAAAAGCCACTTAATTAGGTATTCTTATATACTACCTCACACTGGTATAAATTTATTAAAAAAAGTATTAGTCATCATTAGTTATTTTTATAAGTGCTTAATTTTTATTTATATAACTATATAACTATATATATATTTCATTTTTTAAAGTTGGATCCAAATCCACTTTTTATTATGAAATAAAAGTCATATTTTCAATTTGGAAATAGTGAGACCTATTACATTGCTCGAAGTCCTAAGGCCAAGTGGCCCATGAACATGCCCCGAAGGCCTAGTGCAGCGGCCTACATGCCTCATCCTTCATGCATCACCAAGCCTACATCATGTCTGCATCATCACCTGCCTGCATCATGCCTGCATCACTGCCTACCTGCATCATGCTTGAATTATAAATCCTTAAGGGCCTTTCCAAGATTTGAACCCTAGTCTTTTGGATGGAGTATTATGGGGTTTACCTCTTAGGCACCACCCAACTACAATATACATCGTATTTACACACACACACACACACTAATTTATTATTATATATATAATTATAATTACATATACATGTTATAAAACAAAGATATATGAATCATATATAAATAAATATATAAATACATTAAATAAATTATAAATTTAAATTTATATATTTATTTTCATATTATATAATTTAGAATATACATATATGATTATAATTTTATGTGTGTGGTTATATATATATATATAACTATAATTATATATATATATATTATAAAATATATATATATATGAATTATATATAAATAAATATATAAATATATTAAAAATATTTACATGTAAAGTGTATATTTAAATAAATATATATATATTATATTAGAATGAATTTTCTATCAATTTTATTTATATAATTTATGTAAAATAAGAATTATTAAATTTTTATTAAGTAATAATTATATTTTATAATGTATTTAAATATAAGAAAAAATCTATATCAAAATATAATATTTTATAAATGTATTTAAATACATTATATATATATAAATATATTATAAACATATATATAAATTTACACAAACAAATAAATATAAATATATACACATTAATATAAATATATATTAAAAAATATATAAATTATATAAATATATAAACTTATTATTATATAATAAAAATTACTCAGGCTGGTGGAATGGTTGTTTCCCCATAATGTGTTGTGAAATGATTAAAATCCCACCCCATCTAAATTCATTCTAAAACAAGGTAGGGTGGTGTAGTTTTTCTAGTGGTCCCAAGATATAATTTAATAGTGGTTTATTTCCCTAGAATATTTTAATAAATTACTAAAAAATTTATCAATGTTACAAATTACTACTGATAAAGGGTAGCTTTTATAAATAGTAGAAAATAATTGATTATGATTAAACTTTATTAACATTAATTTAGAATTAATAAAGTCCTTTTTTTGTCTATGCTTCATTAGCTATGATAAATGCATCTAACCTTTTTAAATATTAGAAAAATAAACACTTTTAAATCACTAATAAAGGAAATTTTTTAGCACTAATAATAATTAGATGTATATTAGTTTCATCCTTTCTCACTAAGTTCCCAAATGTCATTACCATCATAAATGTAGAAAAATACCATCTTGGTTAAGTGAAAACAACCAAATGGTAAACAATACATCCAACCACCATTTAGTAAACTCAACATTATGTTTAGAATAAGAAAGGTATCAAAGTATAATGGTTTATACATATGGTACCTTATTAAGCTAATGTAATTGATATTACCATAAAACATGTAGCTCAAGAGTATTGACGACACAATATATGATAATCCATGATATAGAATCAACATATCAATATAGGGTGAAATTTACATTTGGCTCTCCTAAGTGAACTTAGTATCATTATGTGATCTTCTACCCACACTGATATTAACATATCATTACAACCCATGAATTTTTGTAATAACTAAGATATTAATTATCACTCCACTCTCATGATATATGTAACATTCATGAATGAATGGTAAAGTGGAAATTACAATGTATAAAATGATATATTTTAATATTCTTAAAATAAATTTAATATAATACTAACAAAATTATATATATATATATATGCATTGATCCCACTACATTATAATATTTGTCACTTCAAATGACCTTATTCTTTATACTTTAATTGGTTTTAGCAAAACGTGTTACATATCCATGTAACACCTACTGTATCACCATATAATCATCTAAAAAACTCAATCCTCCCACTAAAATATTTATTTAGATTACTAAAGGGTTTTTTATGCTGATTTTATACCAAAAATATAGTGGAATAAAAAACAAAACACAGCCACATGATCAAAAATGAGAAAAAATAGTAAAATGATGTAAAAATAAATTATGTGTACTCACTGCGGATCTTTATTGTTTATTATTAGTGATGATGATGGTGCCCTATTATAGACTACAATAAAACACCCACCTTTATAGGCATACACCATCCAAATAAAATAACTAATTACTTTAGTAGGATCTCTTCTTCTTTAAATAGTGTTCTGGCACCACCCCCAAAGGTAAATTAGTAAAAAAGAAAAGAAAAGAGTTCCAATTTATTTGAGAATGATCTACTATATCAAAATGAGGTCCCTAAACTCCATTTAAATAGAAATACTTTATTTAATGATGAAGTTTACTTGGTGTTTTAATGATTCATGTGTTATGAAATCACTAGATTTTAGATTTATTCATTACAAATTTTATAATTGATACCTCATTTATTAAAGTTATTTTTAAACTCCATTATCATTCATTTAATTGTAAATGCATCATTAAATTGTGTACTACATGTAAATAAAATGATAATCAATGTAATATAAATGGATATCATACAGTTTAATGATATATCATGTATGTTATTAAAGAACAACATGATGTGGAATAACCAACCATGACATAGTTACATTCACCACATCAAAATTTTATGATTTATTTCATATATCAAAAAATATATCACTTGTAATAAATACTCCTAAAATTTATAAAAAACATTAATTTTTTTTTCATTCCATATAAACTTATTTAGATATGATAATTATAAAAAATATCTCAAATTATGGAAAAACATGCTTTATACCAAAATGAATCATTGCATCGTGACCTAATATGTGACCTAATGGGCCATTGTAATACTGATAACGATTATGAGTTACCTAATAAATAACTATAAGTAACCATACGTATCTATAGAAAAGTAATCTCGGCTTAAAATACAAATGGAACTGGAATAATTTTTATCAAACAAACTCATATATATATATGAACATGTACACCCGATGTATCTCCTTAAATCATTCAGATACTCATGTAATATATTTATATAAGGCATTGATTCCATCCTATAGACATGGAATATATCAATTTATTATATTTTAAATCATATATTCAAGATTCTCCAAAGTAGAATGACCAAATTGAATAAATACATCACATTTCATTCATCCAAATAGATGATCATGACGCGTGTCACTAAAAAAATATTAATAATTCATTCCCTTAATCTAATAAAATTAAAGGCCCATATTCCATAATAATCATAAAATATGAAGCATCACCTCTTGATTAACAATTACCTACCATACAATCAACTATATACTCAACAAGACCCTGATAACCTTAGCCAGATGGTTGGCATAATAAATATATCAAAGTATAAATGTTCAGATGTGAGGTAACATGAAAACCTTAGTTAATATGTATTAATATAAAAAACTTAACTATGTACATCAATGCCAATATTTTAGGGATCATTTGTAATATGCTTTCATGGGTCAATCTGGATAACAATATACACTTATTATCTCATTATTATACTATTTATCAGATATGAGACTTTTCTCATTCTAATCTTAACTTATATTGACAACCAGAAATACTCCCTGATGGTCATCGATTAGTGACAACTAAAAGTCATAATTTGAGGGTATTATATTATTATACTCTCATATAAAATATATAACACACCTTAATTAATGATAAATATATATTTCCTTAATTATAAAACCATTATACATGTTCATTAATAGTAACCATTACATATATTCACACATGTATCTATCATGTATCTAATTCCCAAAGAGTTTACATGACATTCATATTTTTGTCACATTAATTGATTATTTAATGGATATAAACATTAAACTTTATAGAAACCCAACCTGTAAGGACCCCGGTTCCCGGGTTCCCATGGGTCATGATGTACTAACATTTAATTACAAATATTTACAAAAATACATCATGTCCCATTAATATAGAAGATCGCGAGGTTCATGTTCTGGGAAACCAGCTGCTTCAGAACAACTTCTTTAGTAATATTCCATACCTGAAAAATTTTAAAACATAAACATAGGGTGAGAAAAATATGCCCAGTAAGGGGTTTTAAAACTTTTAAAGTAATTTATTTCTCAAAGCAGTCATTTTGAAAATGATGAAACACTTCATTGAAAACAAGAAGTTATCTTTTCTTAAAACATGTAAATCCAATATTATTGAAAACCACTTTCACAGAAAATAAGTACTTTCCTAAAATAAACCTTAAAGAAGACATAACTCAGAGAGTGCAAGCATGTGAAGAATGGATGATGCATAAATCACGATAAATTAATTCATCTCTAAAAGTCTGTGTACAAAAAGGGAAAACATTCATATCATGATTTATCTGGACATAACGTACCTATAAAAGCATACTACATGTATCAAGGTTCATATCTCATAATCTCATTCTCAAAGTTAAAGGAATGAAATTACAACTAGGGGATATATTGTTAGTTGAACTATCCCCTGGTTGTCCATTTATCATCACATACAGAGAGAAAGTATAATTCCAGACTTTATCAAGACCTTGTATCAAGACCATAAACATCTATATCCAGGAATTTCACCCGAACCGTCTATGTCCAGGAATTTCACCTGAACCATCCATGTCCAGGAATTTCACCTGAACCGTAACTGTTTTCAGGCCTTATGCCATTAGTCTTGTTTTTGTCTCTTGAAAACTTTCGATGCATCATGGAGCTTACTTTTACCAGTCTCCAACCCGGAGGGATTACTTTTACTAGCGCCTAACCTGGAGGGCTTACTTTAACCAGTCCCCAACCTGGAGGGATTACTTTAACCAGTCCCTACCCTAGAGGGCTTACTTTAACCGGAACCCAACCCGACAGTCCAATACGTCACAGGTCCATTAATTAAAATTTGGTGATCATCATTCTAGGTATAACACACAAGATAAGATATGGAAACTACTAAGGAAATACATGCTTGATGACAAGTGGTACATGCATAATACAATGTGTTATATAACAGTGATGGAAACACCAACTAATTCACAGGGAAAAACTTCCAAGGGGTCACATGCATTATCTTTCAAATATGTTGATAAAGTACTGGTGGTTTGGCCATTATTTAAATACATGTAGAACGGGTTATATACCATGGATGCATCAGATTAGTCGTGACATGCATAGATTAAAATATACACTTGAAGATAATACTTGACATTCATTAATGTAATAAACATGACTTTGAAACTATCAATTTAACCATAACTAGATTAACTGCTAAAAAATCACTACAGCTAGATTAACATCAAAATAGTAAATGGTTACAACCTGATAATCATAAGCCCATGAATTCATAGTTCATTCCTTTAAAACATGTTGAAACTCATTGTTTTAAAGAATAAATTACATCGAGGGTACATGTTAGGATAACCTTGCTGATTAAGCCAGTTTACTGGTACAATATATACATTGGATTAGCAACCATTTAAATTATTATAATCTTACATGTGCCAAATTATAAACTCAGTCCTGATAATTATTAATTGAAACAGGGTTTTGGGAAATTGAACTTATAAATATACATTCACCTGACCACATGTAAATGTTTAAGGGGTTCACACCACACATTTTCAAAAAAATATGCATGGATTGTCAAAAACACTGATAACTGAAATTTTCAATTGGAAGAACTATTTTGATATCAAACTAAACCTCAAATTTATATTTATATATATATATATTTATATTTTTGACATCGTTCTTAAAAATAATAATCTTTAAGGGTAAAATAATTTTATCAAATCATCATGTTACACCAAAATGAATTAAAACCTAATAACCATAAATATCCATTTTTTTATTCTGAATGTTTTTACACGTAATTAAATAGATGTATGCATATATTGGTATTTATATATATATATATATATGTATGTATGTATGTATATATACATATATACTAGTTCATACCTTAAGTTGAAAAACCCAACAACAATCATATCCCAACCTGTATTAACATGCTATGGATCACCCACAAGAAACCAGGAACTCGACATAAAGAAAGATTTACATATATATATATATATATGTATGTTTATAAACACACACACACACACATAGATATATATATATATATATACACAACTCGAAACAAAACAAAACAAGGTGAAATCACAAAACTCTTTACTTCCATGTTTTACAGTCCGGTTACTAGGTTCGGGAAAAACCATATAAAAAAGGATCATAGTATATGCATGTTCATGTGATTATATACATATATATGTATATATATAAAATAATTCCAACCCAAAACTAAAAATAGGTAATATGATGTAGTCCTTTGCTAACATGTTCTAAAGTTTGATTATTAGATTTGGGGAGGGCACAGAGAAAGAAAACAAGAACCAGGGGTGTCTGAAAGATTCATATACATGTATTTGTTTATATAAATATATATATATATATATAATTAAACCAAAACAAAAACACAAGCAAGACAAGGGGTCCCATACCGGCTCGGAGAGGAGGAGTATCAAGTGAGGCCGTCAGAAACTCTGGAAAAGAAACAATAGGAACCCTCCAATTCTACGGTGCAACCTAAGGCTTAAAGAAGATGGAACAACCAGATTCGCATGAAGAGGCAGCGAGGGGTCCGAGGCTGGGTATTAATTAGGCAGTGCCGACTTTGGGGATAGAGAGAGCAGGGATGGTCCATGGCCTTCCTAGGTGAAGAAAACAGGAGGTAGGTTTTCTGGTGCGGCATGCGCGAGGAAGAAGAAATAAAACGTGGGAGGAGAAGATCCGTAAATGAACGGATGGCCAGGATCGCTTGAAATAGGGATCAGAAGGTCCAAATAGATGCGGCGATAAATGGCCTTATACGGTCGTGATGAAGCATGATGGATTGGATGGCCCACAAAGGTGCGAAGTTTTTTTTAAAAAAGGTACGGCTTCAGTTGTAACGTTTTTATCCTAATAAAAAAAAGTTTATTCACTTATTATACCTATTATAATATCACTTTTAATATTAACATCAAATTATTATTAATCTAGTATTATTTTATTAAGATAAGTCAAGGGTTATAAATGCACATATATGTCAAACTATTAACCCCTGCCTAAAACATAAATTATATTATCATTTTACTCTATTTATTTAATTTATCAGTTTATATAATTTAATATCACTTAACCTTTATTTGTTGTCACTTATCATAATTTAAATTTACATGTTAATGTCTATATGTTATTAAAACAAATTGATTATTTATCCTAAAATTTCAAAATAATAAATTTTCATTTTACGTTGAAGAAAAACATAATTTTAAAAAGTATGGCAACTTTATATAATTAAGCTAATATAAAAACATATAAAAATTAATAATGTGTAGATATATAATTATGTTGTTTCTTTAGAAGTTAGACCACAAATCAAACAGATTCATTAAGAATTTTTTAAAATAAATGAATCTTAATTATTATGACGGTATTTAGCAAGACCCTAAAGGCCTTCAGATTTAAATCCCAACAGTCATCTTGAAAAGACAACAACGGTAAAATTTGCAATGGATATGTGGAACCTTTATAAATATGAAGTCTTGGTATTCATATTTTGAAGTCAGTTTTGTCAGTTAAAGACGGTTCAAGTCATTCCTTTGGTGCTTAGTACAGCTGCGGTGGCTTCGGCCATCCTTATGTTTGTTTTGATGGATTCTAAAGACCCTTATCGCCTTCTCGGGGTTCTTGTGGTTTTGAGTGGTCTTCCTATAATTTTAATCGGGTTTTTAATTGGAATCTTTGGTTAGATAAGCTTCTCGTTTGATTTCTGTGAGTTGTAGTTACCAAGGTGTTCCTCATTTGAATAAAAGAGCCTTCCGTTCATTTTTGTGCATTTACTTTATTCCCTTGTTATATATATATATATATTATAAGAGAATATCTTGTTCGATTAAAGGATGAAATGGTTATATAAAACATATCATTACATAACACAGTTTCTTGGGATGTTACATTATTTCCCCCTTCAAAGAAGTGCATCCACGCAATTCTATTCATAAAAAGAAAAACAGAAACCCTAGTCGTACAACACTATCGAAACAGGTGATCCAGCTCAGTTAACGGAATACCCAAGTTGGTACATAGTTCCTACATTTCTCTATCCCAGATGCACATTGAGCAGTATGTTTTTAATCCCTAGTCATGTGTACAACACACAGGCTCCCATAGGGAGGCTCGTGTGGTGAAAAGATCAGAAATGTCTGAGTGGAAAAATTCCCTGATAACCCTCTGAACTACATCACGTTCGAGGTATTCGAGGGGGATGATGCGATTTAGGAGACTGAGATTTAAGACCTGGAACATATAGGCTGCCTTGAGGTGGCCATCTTGAGCAGCTATGAGGAAGCACGCTCTAGCAAAAAAGTTTTGAGCCAGGGTAAAACACTGAAAGAGGCCTTCATAGTGTCTTCCCCATCGCCAATGGTAGGGGAGTTGGGCAGTGGCAATGAGATGAAAGACACGGTCGTTCCCCTGACACGAATGAAGAATCTAAGGACTTTTTACTAAGTCAAGTAGACATTGTAAATACCCTCACAGGTGGAGAAAGGATGGATAATCCACCGTTCATGCTTTGATCAAAATGACCTCTACTAACTCACCAGGTAGAGATGAGATGTTTGTTTGAACATCCATCTGAAAAAAAACATTCGAGAGAGCTCACATAACAACATTGTTAAGGTAGATACAGGAAAGGAAACAGGAAACATTTAATTACATAAAATTTTACATAATAAAGCCTGAGTTTACTAAACGAATACCACAAAGAGAGGAAAAACTCCCTAACTCCTCAAACCAGACACAGGCCGAACAGATGGGGTTAAACTCATGGGAACATCTATGACTCCTCCTGAGTTTATCATGAGGGGTAAGGAGTTGAGAAACATCGTTATACACTTGTTTTCTATAAAAAAATGGGTGGATTTAACTTCTGACACCCCAAAGTCCATCAACTGGCCCTAGAAGCCGTAGTGCAAAATCTGACACAGGTAGGCCGCTTGGAGGTCTCCAGCAGCAACTTCTTGAAAGGGTTATCGATCATCGTGCCAAATTCTTCACCAGTCTTGAATACTCAGAAGAGTCCCTCTTGGTACCTTCCTTGACGTTCATAAGAGGGGAATTGGGTCATCATCATAAAGAGGTAATCCATTCCCAACCACTGGTGTAGACTAAGCACCATAGGTGAGTATGAAACATCATACAAGTGCTTTCATGACATATGAATATGGGCATAATTAAGAAAGTTCTCTTGGCTATCTAGGTACACAATGGTCTATAGGGTCTCAGTGGGAAGTGACAGTAGATTGGTGGATACGTTTCTATCAGCCATCTAAAAGTTACAACATAATTACTTAGTCAATCATTGTTATATATTCAAACAACCTGGTTTTCTAGAGTTGTCTGAACCTCTCTCTAATACCAACTGTAAGGACCCCGGTTCCCAGGTTCCCATGGGGTATGATGTACTAATATTTCATTACAAATATTTGCAAAAATACATCATGTCCCATTAATATAGAAGATCGCGAGGATCAGGTTCTGGGAAACCAGCTGCTTCAGAACAAATTCTTTAGTAATATTCCATACCTAAAAAATTTTAAAACATAAAGGTAAGGTGAGAAAAACATGCCCAATAAGGGGTTTTAAAACATTTAAAGTAATTTCTTTCTCAAATCAGTCATTTTGAAAATGATGATACACTTCATTGAAAACAAGACGCTATCTTTTCTTAAAACATGTGAATCCTACATTCTTGAAAACCACTTTCACAAAAAAGAAGTACTTTCCTAAAATAAACCTCAATGAAGACATAACGTAGAGAGCGTAAGCATGTGAAGAATGGATGATGCAAAAATCAAAATAAAATTACTTCAGCTCTAAAAGTCTGTGTGTAAAAAATGAAAACATTCATATCATTATTTATCTGCGCATAAAGTTCCTATAACAGCATACCACATGTATCAAGGTTCATATCTCATAATCTCATTCTCAAAGTTAATGGAATGAAATTCCAACTAGGGGATATCCTGTTAGTTGAACTATCCCGTGTTTGACCATTTATCATCACATGCAGAAGGAATGTATAATGCCAGACTTTGTCAAGAACTTGTATCAAGACCATAAACATCTATGTCTAGGAATTTCACCTGAACCGTCTATGTCTAGGAATTTCACCTGAACCATCTATGTCCATAAATTTCACCTGAAGTGTAACTGTTGTCAGGCCTTGTGCCATGAATCTTGTTTTTTGTCTCACGAGAACATTCGATGCATTGTGGAGCTTACTTTTACCAGTCTCCAATCCGAAGGGCTTAATTTTACCAGTCCCTAACCTGTAGGGCTTACTTTAACTAGTCCCCAACCTGGAGGGCTTACCTTAACCAGTCCCTACCCTGGAGGGCTTACTTTAACAAGAACCCAACCCGGTAGTCCAATACGTCACATGTTCGTTAATGAAAATTTGGTGATCATCATTATAGGTATAACACACAAGATATGATATGGAAACTACTAAGGAAATACATGCTTGATGACAAGTGGTACATGCATAATACAATGTGTTATATAACAGTAATGGATACACCAACTAATTCACAAGGAAAAGCTTCCAAGGGGTCACATGCATTATCTTTCAAATATATTGATAAAGTACTGGTGGTTTGGGCATTATTTAAATACATGTGGAATAGTTTATATACCATGGATGCATCAGATTATCCATGACATGCATAGATTAAAAGATACACTTAAAGATAATACTTGACATTCATTAATGTAAAAAACATGACTTTGAAACTTGCAATTTAACCATAACTAGATTAACTGCTAAAAAATCACTGCAGCCAGATTAACATCAAAATAGTAAATGGTTACAACCTGATAATCATAAGCCCATGAATTCATAGTTCATTTCATTAAAACATGTCGAAACTCATTCTTTTAAAGTATAAATTACATCGAGGGTACATGTTAGGATAACCTTGCTGATTAAGCTAGTTTACTGGTACAATATATACATTGGCTTAGCAACCATTTAAATTATTAGAATCTTACATGTGCCAAAGTATAAACTTATTCCTGATAATTATTAATTGAAACATGGTTTTTGAATATTGAACATATAAATATACATTCACCTGACCACATGTAAATGTTTAAGGGGTTCACACCACACATTTTCATAAAAAAATGCATGGATTATCAAAAACACTGATAAATGAAATTTTAAATTGGAAGAACTATTTTGATATCAAAATAAACCTCAAATTTATATATATATATATATATATATATATATATATTTATTTTTATTTTTTTGACATCGTTCTTAAAAATAATAATCTTTAAAGGTAAAATAATTTTATCAAATCATCATGTTACACCAAAATGAATTAAAACCTAATAACCATAAACATCCATTTTTTTATTCTGAAATTATTTGCACGTAATTTAATAGATGTATGCATATATTGGTATTTATATATATATGGGTACATATATATATATATTTATGTATGTATGTATGTATATATACATATATACTAGTTCATACCTTAATTTGAACAACCCAACAACAATCATTTCCCTACCTGTTTTAACATGCTATGGAGCACCCACAAGAAATCAGTAACTCGACATAAAGCAAGATTTACATATATATATATATGTGTGTGTGTGTGTGTGAATGTTTATATATATATATATGACCTTAAACTAAACAAAACAAGGTGAAATCACAAAACTCTTTACTTCCATGTTTTAATGTCCGGTTACTAGGTTCGGGAAAAACCTTATAAAAAAGGATCATAGTATATGAATGTTCATGTGATTATATACATATATATGTATATATATAAAATAATCCCCACCCAAAACTAAAACTAGGTAAGATAATGTAGTCCTTTGCTTACATGTTCTAAAGTTTGATTATTATATTTGGGGAGGGCACAGAGAAAGAAAATAAGAACCAGGGGTGTTTTCAAGCTTCATATACATGTACATGTTTATATAAATAAATAAATATATATATATATATATAATTAAACCAAAACAGAAACACAATCAAGACAAGAGGTCCCTTATCGGCTCAGAGAGGAGGAGAAGGAGCAAGTGAGGACGTCAGAAACACATAGGGACCCTCCTATGCTATGGGGAAACCAGAGGCTTAAAGAAGATGGAACGGCTGGCTTCGCTTGAAGAGGCAGAGGGGGGTCTGAGGCTGGGTATTAATTAGGCGGTGCCGAGTTTGGGGAAAGAGGGAGCAAGAATGGTCCACGGCCGGCCTAGGCGAAGAAAACTGGAGGTAGGTTTTCTAGTGCGGCATGCGTGAGGAAGAAGAAAGAAACCGTGGGGGGAGAAGATCCGTAAATGAACGGATGGCCAAGATCGCGTGGAAGAGGGATCGGATGGTCCAAATAGATGCGGTGATAAATGGCCTTAGATGGCCATGATGATGCGCGATGGATCAGACGTCTCACAAAGGTGCAATGTTTAAAAAAAGGCGCAGCCTCATTTGTAACATTTTTATCTTAATAATAATAAAAAGTTTTATTCACGTATTACACCTATTATAATATCACTTTTAATATTAACATAAAAATATTATTAATCTAGTATTATTTTCTTAAAATAAGTCAAGGGTTATAAATGCGCATATATGTCAAACTATTAACCCCTACCTAAAACATAGATTATATTATCATTTTGCTCTATTTATTTAATTTATCAATTTATATAATTTAATATCACTTATCCTTTATGTACTGTCACTTATCTGAATTTACATTTACATGTTAATATCTATATGTTATTAAAAAAAATTGATTATTTAACCCAAAATTTCAAAATAATAAATTTTAATTTTACGTTGAAGAAAAACATAATTTTATAAAGTATGGTAACTTCATATAATTAAGCTAATATGAAAACATAAAAAAATAAGAATGTTTAGATATATAATTATGTTGTTTCTTTAAAACATATACCACAAATCAAACAGATTCATTAAGAATTATTTAAAAGAAAATAGTATTAATTATTATGACTGTATTTAGAAAGACCCTAAAGGACTTCAGATTTAAATCCCAACGGTCATCTTGAAAAGACAACAATGGTAAAATTTTCAATGGCTATGTGGAACCTTTATA
Source organism: Viscum album (assembly GCA_963277665.1). Classification (NCBI taxonomy): domain Eukaryota; kingdom Viridiplantae; phylum Streptophyta; class Magnoliopsida; order Santalales; family Viscaceae; genus Viscum; species Viscum album. The sequence continues at coordinate 1,815,370,172 of OY728148.1, forward strand.
AATATGAAGTCTTGGTATTCATATTTTGAAGTCCGTTTTGTCATCTAAAGATGGTTCAAGTCATTCCTTTGGTGATCAGTATATATGCGGTGGCTTCGACCATCCTTATGTTTGTTTTGATGGATGCCAAAGACCCTTATCTCCTTCTTGGGGTTCTTGGGGTTTTGAGCTGTCTTCCTGTAATTTTAATCGGGGTTTTAATTGGAATATTTGGTTAGCTAAGCTTCCTGTTTGATCAATGTGAGTTGTAGTTACCAAGGTGTTCCTCATTTGAATAAAAGAGCCTTCCGTTCATTTTTGTGCATTTACATTATTCCCTTGTTATATATATATATATAATAGAACAACTTGTTCGATTAAAGGAAGACATGGTAATATAAAACATGTCATTACATAACACAGTTTCTTGGGATGTTACACAACCAGTCTTTACATAACCACTATCAGTGATTTCTTGAATGAGATTCTATTTTTAAAGGATGTGTTTAGTCTTTTAAAGAGATATGATTTTTTTACTAGAAAAATCACTATATTGCTACCACAAGAGAGCTCTATATTTCCTAAAATTCTAAAAACAACACAAATATCAGTAATGAACCTTTTAATCATAATAGATTCCATCAAATCATCTTATATAGTGATGTACTCTATTAATATAGAACTCTTACAACTAATAAATCCATCTTTGTGGTAAAACACAAAATCATATTGAGATCTTGAATCATTATTATTAGTTTAGAAGTTATTATCAGTGTAACCCTTTTAAAAGAGATCTCTCCCACCTTCAATGATCATGAAAAATCATTAGTTCTTCTCAATAACTTAAGGATTTTCTTTATTATAATCAAATGAATCCCATAAGGATTTAATTAGTATATATTAGTTATCTCAAATAATAAGATACATTGGGTTGAGAATACAATATTACATATATATCAGATCTAATTATTGAAACATAAAAAATATCATTCACATACTTCTTCTATAACTCATTATAAAGACATTGATCCTTCATAATAATCACACTATATTACACTGGTAAATACCCCATCATGTATTTATCTATACTAAATCATTTTATCACTTTAATAATGTATATATTCTAACTAAAACAAAGAAACCTCTTTGATATGTATATATAGATATTCTTACCCAATAACTAAGCTACTTGGTCTATGTATTTCATTAAGAAATAATTTTCTTAATCATACCTTTATAGAGTGTAAAGTTGAGATATCATTTTTAATAAGTAGTTTATATTATACGTACAACACCATAAATATTATATAAATCTCACTAAACCAATTTTATATAGAAGAATATTCCATGTTTTTTATGAAATATAATTCTATGATTGCTTAATTAAACTAGATATTCCAACTTTAAGAAGCATTCTATAATCTATAAATAGTTTGTTTCAAACCATTTAGAACTTTAAAAACCATAGTTTTTATCATATAAACATCCTTGAGAAAATTTTCAATATAAGAATAATTTTTTTCATCCATTCGATATACCTCATAATCATAATGAGTTGTCATAACAAACAATATCTGAATGGAATTTATCATTACTATTGGTGAAAAAAATTATTTAGAATCAATACCATGAATTTTTTACACCCTATTCCACTAAGTGATTATTTTAGGTAGAAACTCTATTATTTATGTCAGTTTCTTGTAAAACTGACTTCCATCCTATAGGAATCACTCTTTATGGTGTATCTTCCATGTTTCAAACTTGGTTAATGTACACATAGTCCATCTCATATTTCCTGGAATTATAAAATTTCTTAGAACCAAAACTCTCAATGACCTATAAATAAGTAGTATATTTTCCTTATTGAAACATTAATTCATAATAACTAGATATAATAAATATATATCTTTTAGGATTGTATAGAATTCTATAATTCATTCAGGTTTCTACTGTAACTTCAATCGGTTCATTTTTTATAACCTCTTATAAAACCAACTCACTTTCTATCTCAAGAACCATTAAAGTTTTTTGTCCTTTAACTTATCCAAGTATAAATTTTATTCCATTTACATCTCAAGTGACATATTCCCTCTCATGAAAAATACTAATTCAACTTGAATACAATGTGTTTAGTAGTATTATTGAAATAATATCCCTTAGTTTTATTTATGTAAAAAGAAAATAATATTTTTCTGAATTAGGGTTAAGTTTAGTTTTAAAAAATTATGCAATATTTACAACCATAAAATTTCATAAAATAAAAACTATAATGACTCCCAATATATATATCATATTGAATATTTGTGATTGATATAGATGGAATGAGATTAATAAGTAAAATAAATATTTATAGAGTGTATCCCCATTATGATATAAGATAGTTGTACTAACTCATCATTGATAAACATATGTCTAAAAAGGTTATATTGTCCACTTAGACACATCATTCTATTATGGTGTTATAATAGGATTGGATTATAAAACTATTTCATAATTTCTTAGATGATTAAAAAATATCTACTTAAGTATTATTTACCAAGATTAGCCACTTTGACGGTGGTGTAGTGGGGAAATGAGGTGGTCACACAAACTTACTTTAGAGGTAGAGGTTTTTATTCCTAAGATCCACTCTTGGGTGAATTTATCCCTCCTCTGATCTGATCACCTTGCTGAGTCACCCGGTTCTGACTGGGTGGGTTGGTGGTTGTGGCCCACCTTGCTGATGGATTTTTGTGTCGAACCATTGCTAATTGGGTCATTACCCCATGGGACACTCTGCCATCTCGTCTAGAAATGTCTCCTTCCCAACTAGGGATTTTAAGGATGAACTCTTCATGGGGAGGGGGTGGGGTTCATAGGTGTGTAGGGTTTGAAAAGTCCACTATTGGGAATTCCCTTTTCTAAGAAAGTATTATTTACCCAAATTTCATTAAAGCATATTAATAATTTTTAAAAGTTTATTATATACATTATTATTATTATTTATACTTTTAAAAGGTTAAAAACTATTATCTCATAATAAACACATAATAATACCTACTAAACTTATCATCTAATGACATTAAATACATATACTAACCACTTACTTATTCACTCATTGATTCACAAACATCATTATGTATTAGATCCCATAGTTTATTATACCTATCACCATTTCCAAAACATGTTTCTTTAGTCATTTTCTTTAATAAATAAGATTAATATCTATTAAGTGATTTATAATCAAATAATTAAAAAAACAATCTCTATAGATTCTTTGAAAGTATTTCATATTAATATATCCAAGGAAAAATACTAAAGATAATTGGTGTTAGAATTAACTACACTGACCCAATTATCTCTAACATTATATATTAGATTATATCCATCTAGAATTTATAATCCATTCAGCATTTTCCCAATGAAATAAAACATGTAAGATCCAACATTCGTATGAGTTGGAAATTATTGAGGGAATTTGAATTTTCATTTGCTAATGAGGTTAAATTTGGGATTGATACTCAAAATAGGATTGTGATGGTTAAAATGAATCAAAAGGTTGTTTTTAATTGATGAATGAGGTATGGGAGGTTATTCAGATATTCATATGATCTTTGGAGGCATTAAGTTATGTTTTGGGAGTTTGGGAGATTTATGGGTTAGGTGCACTGTTTGGTGTGCACATATAATGAGAAATCATGCGACACATTGATGCTCACAGGGTTTTCATTTCATTTTAAATTGGAAATGGTTGGGTTTAATTGATTAATTATGGTTTGGGGTAAAACCATTCAATCCAAAGGATAAATTTTTCAAAGTGTTGGAGGGCCTGAGTCATAGCACACTGTATACGCCTGGTTTTGGAAAAACCATGTTTCCTACTACTGAGGGGAGGTAGTTCTGACGGTATAGTTAGTGCATGATTTGTCTAACCATATGGACTAACCATGCGGGTATTAGTTTTTTGGGTAGTAGTTAGTGCATGGCTGGAACACTATTTGGAGAACCATGTGTCCAAACTATGTTTCAGCCAAGAACTTCATTAAAAAGAAGATTTTACAAAAAAATCCCCCCTCAGGTTTTTAGGCCACTCTTCCCCCTTTCTCCTCAATTTGGTGAACACTAACTATGGGTGTTATCAACCATTTCCTAATCCTACAATACATTGATTTTGGGTATGTTAATGGTGATTTTTTATCATTTTTAGGTGATTTCTTCTCTACCAAGGACTTCATTTCCCCTTCCCTATAGTGACACTATCCGTTTACATATAACATTACATGATTTTAAGCATAATATTACATCAAAGTATAATACAAGGATCTTAAATTCTAGTTTCTTTGAAGACTATGTATATAAAACTGAAAACATAGAACTAAATACAATATTTCTTTATTTAATCTTCAAATTGAGCTCCAAACTTCCATTATGCTCAAACATTTGCATAGGGTACCCTAGGTAACACATGAAAAAGGGATGAGCTAAATAGCCCAGTAAGGAAATAAATATAAGAATAAAGATTTAGCACATGGGTTAAAAGGCATAACATAATGATATAAAAAGTCATGGAACATATGGAATAATAACATATAAACATGGGATCATAAAAACATGACTTCATAGTAATGTGGTAGAATCAGAAATCATGAGTTTCGCATGATTCAATGCTTGTTGAAGATAGAGGAGCACAAGTCAAGGTTAAACACCAAGACTGTTTCATACTATATCATGAGTCATGGATAACTACCAAGACCATTGAACATAACGTCTCATGAGACTAAAACATTACCTAATGCATTGTATCATGATTTGGGCACACCCATATTAACATGTTTATGAATATGCTTTCCACATATATAATCATACATTTTTTTTGGACTAGAGTACTCAAAAGGGGGGTAAATTGAGTATCTATAAAAAATTCTATTTAAAAAGTATTATTTGAGATTCCCCTGATATTTAAAATTCAATTTCCTAGTTATCCAGTAGTGAATTTATAAGATATTGACTCTTTGATTAATTTCTCAAAATATTAATTAGTTCTCAATTATATCAATTTGATAATTAATAGAGATTTTGAAACTAATCTAATAAGTCAATACTATTATAAGCACTTTATAAGACTAATTATCAGATTTCAATTTAGTTTTAGGAAATATGTGATAAAACAGAGTAAAAAGAAAAGGCAAAAACATAGCATAAACAAAATAAGACGTTTAGTGTCAAGAACAGACTTAATCCTCTCCACATAGTGAGCACCTTCCACCACGAATTTTAAATTAATAAACAGTTTTATCCACACCCTGGATCGGGGTTCACGACAGCACACAAGGCTGTCCAGGTCACCCTTAACCTCTACCAAAGTTCTTTGTGGAAAAAAACAACAAATAGGTCACACACGACCTCTTCTAAAGTTTTATGTGGGATACAAATGAATAAAAGAGTTTGAGATTGAGGATATCATGTATCCTCCAGTTATGCACAGGAGTTAGTGTGTGTGTAACAAAAATATACACACACTGCTTAGAAATGTAACTAAATGAACACAACAGAGCTAAATATGGGTATTTCGGTTTAAGAGGCTCTGTGTGTTATGTGGTGCAGCTCTGGACTCATTTTATGAAGCTTAGGTGAAGTCTGATTCCTCTTCTGGAAGTTGAAAAAAAAATTGAGTGTCATATTTTGTCTTCCAGGTATTGGTGTGAGTCTTCAGGTATATTATTATCCTTATTTGATATTTTGAAGTATTTTTTCAATTGGATGTTTAGCTTGGTTGAGATATCCTAGCGTTTTTTCTTTTGTTCTTGATTTCATAGTGGTTACATGAGAGTTTCATATGTTCTTTAGTGTATCTCCTTCTCTCGCAAGCATGCACCACACAACTATATTTATCTTCTCTCTTTTAGAAATGATTCTTATTTTCGAGGGCTAACAAAAAGCATGTACATTACACATGCATACGTTCATCGTACCTCGTAGTGTCTTATAAAAGTCCTAAAAAATATTATAAAATATTTCAGTATCATTAAATGACACAAATATGACCGTTAGAAATAATATTAATAAATAAAGATTTAAACTGTCTATCAGTGACTCATCTGTCGATGTCTCCTTCTGTCGATGTTTTCATACATCAGTGACTCATTACATCAGGGACTTGTTTCGACAGTGAGTCCTTCTTTCTGGTGGTGATATAGTTACTCTATAGTTGAGACTGTTGATCTATCAGGGACTCATTCCAACTAATAGTGAGTCCTTGCATCGGTAGGACATTGCAACGGTAGGTCACTTGGACTGATAATAGGTTGTCTTTGTTGGTGAGTCATATGTAATGGTGAGTCATCTGCATCGGTGAGTCATATCCAATGGTGAGTCGTCTGCATCATTTTCATGTTTAATATTGATTCATCTATATTTCGGTGTCATGTGTAACAGTGATTCATTTTTCTATTGGTGGTACATTTGATGTATCAATGACTCATTCTAGTAGTGAATTCTTTTAACGGTGTCAGCTTCACATACATAAAACATATTCTTGTTTGAACATTCTATCAATGGGTCATATTTATTTTAGTGTCAGTGACTCATACTTAGATAATTTGAGATCTTTTGTCTATCTTACAATTCAAAAAAGACAGAGAGCGTTAATACCAACAAACACACATAGATAATCAGTTATACTCTTGTGTAGACATAAACACACATATATAGTTATATGATTGAAATGATCTGATTAATCAATATAATTCTTCAACATGATTTAGGATCTGACATGATATAAGATATATGTTAATATATGACATGATTTGTGATAATTAAAACCATTATAGTCAAATATAGTGGAAAAAATATCTATAGTCCAATAATATCCCCCTTTTTGATGATCACAAATCATGGAATTATTATGTACCTTGAGGGAAAGATTAAAGTAAACAGTCTGATAAGTATCTCCCATAAAGATATAATAATAAATCATAGATAATAATGCATTAACTCATAATAATACGTGACCACATAATAATTCTTAATAATGTTCTCCTCATTTTAATAATGTTGAATAAGGTTCTCCCCCTTTTGGGATTAGCAAAAAGTAGAAAACTAAAAACAGAACAGTAAAAACAATAAAATTTCATTCATAATCCAAGTACACTAAATTAGAAAAAGTACAAGGAGTCATCCCAATAAAAAAATGACCCACACAACTTGGTAGGGTCAAGGGGTTTCTTCCCCTTATCATAAGGATCAATGGATGGTTTAGCAAAAGGAGTAGACTTAGAATTAGGAGGGTCTGAATGAATTTTTAGAGGAGGTAGAGGCACTCCTTTAGGAACTGTAGAAGAAAGGAAAGGTCTATGATGAGAAATAATTTGAGGCTAAATAGGCTCTATAATGATGGGTATGAAATGAGATAAAGCCTGAGAAACTGACATCTGAGCTTGAGCAGTCACTGAACCAGCAAGTCCAAGTGGGGAAGCAGGAGGAACCATAATGGCTTCACTTTGGACATGGATATATGGTTTTAATAGCTTGATGAACACTTAAATTATCTCTCCACCATATTTCATTTCCTTTCCAAAATCGTCTTTGAATTTCTAGGAACTTGTCCAAAAAGGAAGTGAACTCTCTCTACTTATGAATTTAATCCATAAAAGCTTTTTTCACTGGAGGAAGAGCATGATTGGTGGCCAAATACATAGACTATTTATTTGATGCATTGTGATGAGTTTGGAGAAAAACTCAGTAATATTTTTGGTTAGATCTTCCTGAGTTTGTGAAGCACTCCCTATACAATACTTCACATGTTCATGCACCTTATCTAAAGTGTCTTCAACCATGAACATACTGGAAATTAAGGCTTGCATCTCTTCTTTCAAAACCAAACTAATGGTAGAAATATCCATAGATTATGAAGGATGAACAGGTTGAGTAGAGGTTGAAGAAAGAGAAGAAGAGGAATGTTCCTTAACTTCTTTTCACAGCTTGGAAAAATCAAGAGCTTTAAAGTGAAAACATGATTCTCAAGTCCTTTCATGACAGTTTCCATTGTATTCCTATACTTAGTGGTTAAATAATTGATGTCAGTGGTCAAATTCTTCATCTCATTCCTATGTTTGGTGTTTCTTGTCACAATTTTTTATGTAGTTGTAATCAAATTTTGATGAATTTACATTATCACCATCTTGGAAACTGAAGCATCATCAACTTGAGACACACTAGATGAAGTAGGAGTGAAACTAGAAGTTATAGCTTTCCTTACGCCATAAAACATAGATTAGATAGCTTTCAAATTGGAATTTATCTCAGTGTTCTCTCTCACAGCTTCATCAATATCATATCTCATCTGATATTGTACTGAGTGTCTTTTGGAGAAACAAATGTATTGCTTGAATTGTTAAAAATTTTCCTTAGTGACATAGTCATTAGAAGAGGTCTCAACCACTAGTTCCCTTACAGTAAGTGAAAAAACTTTTTCATTTGAATTTTAAAAATCTAATCCTAGGGACACATACACAAGATTCCTTTCCCATTCAGCAATAATGTCAAAATCTAGAGAAGTAAGAGTATCAAGCCTTACTCTTCCAATTTGATTCTCTTCATCAGCTTGAGATATTATTCCTTGAGGCGCCCCCTCAGTATCATCTTTCTTGAAATATATCTCTGCCTCACTTAATTCATCCTTTCTAGGTTGATTCTTCTTATCTAGAGTCCATTTTCTAGTATATACAAATTGAGCAACATGCTCTACGGGAGAAACATTCTCATATTGAACAACACCCCCAACAGATTCTCCAACATTAGCTTCAAAAATCTCTATACTAATAGCATCTAGATTTCCATCAGGTTGATCAGATTCACTATAATTACTACTTTCACTACATTATTCATCATTACCATATTCATTATTTTCATCACCATCTTCATCATCAACTTTATCATCTCCTTCTTCCCTACCGGATTCCAAACCACTTTCAACACTACCAGTTTCCTCTTATTTATCTTCTTCTTCACTAGATTCACTAACATATTCTACACTCCCTTCAACTTTAGTTTCTTCACTTCCAGTAGATTGCAGAATAGGTTCATGAGAAGGTAAGTCCAAAGGTGGACTTGGAGGTCCAATAGAGACTCTTTTTCTTGGTCTAGTTGTATCTAGGTCACTTATATCATCAACTGGTTATCCCACACCTCTGATAGGAGTAGAAGGCTCCTCCTCCTTATATGAAGAAGATGTTACTTGTTCATCTGGACTACGACCAAGAACCACCAGCTCCCTTGGTCTAACTGGATGATCTATAGGATGTAACTTCTCATATAGGCTATCTTAATCTCTAAAAAATTTATTTATCCATGGGTTCATGTTAATTTTTATTCTATTATGGATATCAGATGTAATGATCTAACCCTAGTTACCATGATTCAGTTCATTATTACATAACACTGGCATGATCAGAAGAGATCAAATCTAGAAAGACTGATCAATTTAGCATCCTTAGAAGTACTAGATACATACATATGTTTTACATTACATTATAAAATGAAAAAAACAACAAAATTTCCACCTTCGAACACACTAATATCCCAAAGCCTATCCCTGCTGGTCAACCATAAAATACTTCTTCACATCCTGGGAAAAATAAAACATAGAAAGGGGTGAGCTCAGATGCTTAGTAAGGATAACAATATAGAGGAAATATTCATAAATAATCATAAACATTTAAGGAAATGTATAAGACTAAAACAAAAACCTTTTAAACTTAAACTTCATCATAATATTTCAAAGATAAAACAAATAATTCCATTTACTTATTCACATGGATATTCTACTAGTCGAATAATCACATGTAATATCAATATCCAATTTCATAATGATGGAATGCATAATGCCAGACATCATAACCACATAGTCAAGGCCTCGTGCCAAAACTACAAATAATATTTTTTCAAGGCCTTGTATCAAGACACTTGTTTGTCTCATAAGTCTCAATTTACATTTATTTAGATATTTATAATATCAATTATTTTAATCTTTCATTACTAAGGTAATTACCGCATCATCATTGCATCATAAATAAATTTAATTATTTTTGTCTAAAAATAATAAATAAAATACCATTATGAATGAAATTTTTTTACCTTTCTAATGAATATTTGTAGTTAAATTTATCTTATTTATAACACTATATTAAAAATGGTTTAGTTATTAAACTTTGAATTTAACACATTTAACTCTTCTTGAAGTAAAATTATAATAAATGTCCTAATCTAATCCAAGTGGACGTAAAGGGTCATATTTTATTTATTTAATTTATTTACTTTATTTATTTTATTTATTTTATTTTATTTACTTATTTATTTATTTATTTATTTATTTTATTTTATTTTATTTATTTTATTATTTTATTTATTTATTTTATTTATTGTATTTATTTTATTTATTTCATAATGATGGAATGCATAATGGCAGACTTTATAACCACATAGTCAAGGTCTCGTGCCAAGACTACAAATAAGAATTTTTCAAGGTCTTGTGTCATGACACTTGTTTGTCTCATAAGTCTAAATTTACATTTATTTTGGATATTTATAATATCAATTATTTGAATCTTTCAATACTAAGGTAATTACTACATAATCTTGTATAATAAATAAATTTAATTATTTATTGTCTAAAAATTATAAATAAAATACCATTATGAATGAAATCTTTATATCTTTCTAATGAATATTTATAGTTGAATTTATCTTATTTATAATCCTATATTAAAAATGCTTTAGTTATTAAACTTTGAATTTAACACATTTAACTCTTCTTGAAATAAAATAATAATAAATGTCCTAATCTAATCCAAGTGGACTAAAAGGATCATATTTTATTTTATTTATTTTATTTATTTCATAATGATGGAATGCATAATGTGAGACTTCATAACCACATAGTCAAGGCCTCGTTCCAAGACTATAAATAAGATTTTTTCAAGGCCTTGTGTCAAGACACTTGTTTATCTCATAAGTCTCAATTTACATTTATTTGGATATTTATAATATCAATTATTTTAATCTTTCATTACTAAGGTAATTACTGCATCATCATTGTATCATAAATAAATTTAATTATTTATTGTCTAAAAATTATAAATAAAATACCATTATGAAGGAAATATTTTTATCTTTCTAATGAATATTTATTGTCGAATTTATCTGATTTATAACCCTATATTAAAAATGGTTTAGTTATTAAACTTTGAATTTAACACATTTAACTCTTATTGAAATAAAATAATAATAAATGTCCTAATCTAATCCAAATAGACCCAAAGGATTATTTTTTATTTTATTTTTTATTTTATTCATTTTATTTTATTTATTTATTTATTTATTTTTATTTATTTTTATTTATTTTTATTTTTTATTTTTTTTAATTTTTTAATTTTTTAATTTTTTTAATGTTTAATTTTTTAATTTTTTAATTTTTTTAATTTTTTAATTTTTTAATTTTTTAATTTATATATATATTTATTTCGTATTTAGTATTTATTTATTTATTTTGTATTTATTTTATTTTTTTTATTTATTTCATATTTTATTTCTTTATTTCGTATTTATTTTATTTATTTTATCCAGGCATGCATGCTCATGCCCATGCATGGGCCCATGCCCATGCCCCTGTAATATAAATGAAATACTGCATTTGGTGATATTTGAACCCCTAACCAGTTGCATATTTTCCAAAGACTTTACAACTCCTGCAAGCTCGTCACGTGGTTAATAAACAGAATTTAATATACTTATATATACTAATTGAAAAAACAAATAATACATAACTAATAGATATAAACTCAATAATCATTAAACAATAAGCAATAATCAATAATTAATAACCAATAATTAATAATTAATATTTATTTATTTATTAGTTATTTGTTGAGTTATTTATTATTATTTACTATTTATTATAAAAAATAAAAAATAAATTATAATAATATTTACATAAATTATAAAATTATGAAAATAAAATAATGAAATAATAAAATTACAAAAATTAAGTAGAATAAATAATAAATAATAAATAATAAATAATAAATAAAACACCATAAATAACAAACAATAAACGATAAACAATAAATAATAAATAATAATAAATAATAATAAACAAATAATAAATAATAAATAATAAATAATAAATAATAAATAATAAATAATAAAAATTAATAAATAATAAACAATAATAAATAATAAATAATAAATAATAAATAATAAATAATAAATAATAAATAATAATAAATAGCACATAATAAATAATAAATCATAAATAATAATAAATAATAATTAATAATTAATAAACAGTAAATAATAATAAATAATAAATAATAAATAATAAACAATAAATAATAATAAATAACAAATAATAAATAACAAACAATAAATGACAATAAATAATAAATAATAATAAACAAATAATTAATAATTAATAATTAATAATTAATAATAATAAATAATAATAAACAATAAATAATATTAAATAACAAATAACAAATAACAAATAACAAGTAATAATAAATATTAATAAATAATAAATAAAAATTAAAAAATAAAAATTAAAAATTATAAATTAAAAAATAAAAAATAAAAAATAAAAAATAAAAAATAAAAAATAAAAAATAAAAAATAATAATAATAATAAATAACACATAATTAATAATTATAATTTAATAAATAATAAATAATAAATAAAAAATAAAAAATAATAAACATCAATTAATAATAGATAATAATAAATATATAAATAATAATAATAATAATAATAATAATAATAATAAATAATAAATAGTAAATAATAAATAATAAATAATAATAAATAACACATAATTAATAATTATAAATAATAAATAATAAATAATAAACAATAAATAATAATAAATAAATAATAATATATAATATATTATATATTATATATTATATATTATATATAATAAATAAAATATTATTATTAATAATAACAAATAATATATAATTTATAATAAATAACCAATAACAAATATTAATAATAATAATAATAGATAATAGATAATATATAATATATAATATATAATATATAATATATAAATATAAATAAATAATAAATAATAAATAATAAATAATAAATAACCAGTAATAAATAACAGATAATAAATAAATTAAAGTATATTATAAAAAATAAATAATAAATGAAACACATGAAAAAGTATGAAAAGGCATGATAAGGGATGAAAAATCATGAAAATGCATGAAAACAGATGGAGAAGAATGAAGGAGGAAGCTTTAGAAAGCATGGGAACGTATGAAAACTCATGAAAACTCTAAAAACACCCTAAAGAATTCAACATAATCATCATAATAAGCCATAAAAAACCATTGACAAAGATAACAAGTCATGGAAACTCAAATAAACAGTAATAAATGGAGCAACCGTTAAAACCCGTCAAGTCGGTCATAAAGTGACAAAAACATTGGACTCACATTAACAGAGATAGCTTATGATCCGAGAGTCTGTTTTAGATCCGCAACCAGTCAAATCAAAGATCCTAAAATGATATTCAAGCTGGTAGGAGAAAGTGACCGAATGGACCAACAAATTGAAAGTTACGACCATTTAAAAAAACTGACGGGGAACGGGTGCTAGAAACGAGGCATCGAAAAACATAACAAACCCAATACCCACTAAAAGGCCATAACATATGATCTAGGAGTCCATGTGGGCGCCGCGACTAGTCAAACCGAAGCACATAAAATGAACTACGATCTAGAAGGCAGAGGAGTCCGAACTGACAGGCGGATCGAAACTTAGGTCCGTTTGAAGACAAGATCTACGGGACACAGGTGACAAAAATAGGGTTTTGGAGGCTTTGAGAGGGGTTTTGAGGTCAAAAAACATAACAGAAGCTTTCTTCTGTCGAACTAGTGCGTAGATCTCTTTGCTGGCTACAATTTGATATGTGGTAGATCCCAAACGGACACCCGGAGCGAAAGTTATGGTTGTTTGAAGTTATAGAACTTTTTTCAACATTCTTACAACTCTCTTATCTTACGCACCTTAGACCGTCTCATGGTTTTGATTATACGTGCATCTAGATCACTTCATGGGATTCGATTTGACTAGTCGTGGCACTCCAACGAATGCCCGGATCAAACGTTATCGTCGTTTTAGTGATTTTGGGGTTTCTCATGTTTTTTTATTTTTTTCCATTCATTTTGCGGTGGTTTTCTTAAAAACCACCGTAATACTCGAATATATTTTAAAAAAATTAAAAAAAATTAAAAAAAATTTAACACATTTCACGGCGGTTTTTAAATCGCCGCGAAATAGCAGCCCGAAAAACATTTAGCGGTGGTTCTTAAAAACGATGTGAAAAAACCACCGTGAAACGCCCGTTTTCCTATAGTGTTATATAGGTATTATGTATCTATTTTGACATAAAATAAATTTAAATAAAATAAATAATTATTTAAATAAATAGTTAGTTTTAAATAATAATGCATTGTTTTTCACTCTTCACCAAAAATTGAAAGTTTTCAGAAAAATACCAAAAATTCACCCTAAGCTAATTTTGATATTATGAATCCAAAAATGTAGTCCATTTTGAAAAATAAAATTTGTAAATTTCTTAAAAGTGGGTATTACTATTCATGATGGCTAGCTTGATTGGTCATGGTGTGTTAAAAATCCAAGTTGCGTACAATGCAAGTTATTTCATTATTCAAAGGGAAATGTATCGTGGAAGCTTGGGGTGTTACATTCTAACCTCCTTCAAAAAATTTAGTCCTAAAAAATTCTAGAATATTTCTACATAAAAATATTCGGGTGGTTCTTCATCAGGAGTTCCACAAGTTCCCACGCTGCCTCTTCCATCTTATGGTTTCTCCACAGAACTTTTACCAGATGAGTCATTTAGTTTCTCAGAACTTGTTCTCTAGTATCAAGAATTATGATAGGCTCTTCATAATAAGACAGGTCGGTTTCTATTTCTATTTCTTCATAGGTGAGTACATGCATTGGGTCGGCCATGTATTTTCTCAATAGTGATACGTGGAACACATCATGATCATTGGAGAGACTTGGAGGCATTACCAAATGATAAACTACAACTCCAATTCCTTCTATAATTTTGAATGGTTCAATGTACTTGGGACTTAATTTTCCCTTCTTACTGAATTTTATAACACCCTTCCATGGAGATACCTTCATGAAAACAAGATCTCCTACTTGAAATTCTAAATCATTCCTTCGGTTATCGACATAGCTCTTTTGCCTACTTTGAGCTACTTTGATGTGGGTTTGGATAATCCTAACCTTTCCATTGTTTCTTCAACAAGTTTTGGGCTTATGAGTTTTATTTCACCAACCTCATTCCAACAAGTTGGTGTGCGGCATCTCTTTCCATATAACGCTTAATATGGTGTCATCTGAATCCCCTAATGGAAGCTATTGTTATAGGAAAATTATACTAAAGGTCAATACTGATCCCACATACCTTGAATGTCATGCGAACAAGATATAAACATGTCTTCTAAGGTTTGAATAGTCTATTCTGATTTCCTGTCAGTTTGAGGGTGGTAGGCAGTGCTCAAACGATGTTCATTATCCAAGGACTTATGAAGACCGTTCCAAAATCATGATGTGAAATAAAGATCACAATCATAAACAATCGATAGGGGTACTCCATGATGTCTTACAAATTCATTAATATATATTCTTGCTAGATGTTCACATGGAAAATAAACTCTTATAGAAATAAAATATGCTGACTTGGTAAGATGGTCAACAATGACCCATATTTCATCATTCCTTCAAGGAGTCTTTGGTATCTCCATGAAAAATTCCATCGTAATATCATCCCATTTTCACTTAGGTATTGTAAGAGGTTTCATGACTCCTCTAGGATTTTGTCTTCCAACATTTTCCAATTGATAAACCATACATCCTGATACATAATTAACAATCTACCTCTTCATGTTGTCCCCTAAAAAATGTTCCTTCAAATATCTATACATCTTAGGGCTACCAGGGTGTATAGAGAAATTAGAGCTATGAGCATCATCCAACAATTCCATTTTTAGATCTGGTATATCAGGAACACAAAGTCTCTTTCCATATTTCAAAATCCCTTCTTCATATATGAAGTCACTCAATCTCCCATCATTCATAGTTTTAATATTCTTTTGAAACTCCTCATCATCAGTCTGAGAACTTTTTATCCTTTCTAGTAAAGATGGTTCAACAACCATTTGAAAATGTATTGATGTTTCACCTATCGTGGTTATTCCCATATCCATCTTTACTAGATCCATGAAAATAGGATCCCTTTCAACTCTCATCTTGTTCAAAAGTCCATGATCTTTTCTGCTCAATGCATTTGTCACCTTATTTTCCTTCCCCGGGTGGTACCGTATAGTGAAATCATAATCCTTGAGTAGTTCGAGCCATCTCCCTTGCTTTATGTTGAGTTCTTTTTGTGAGAAAATATACTTCAAGATCTTGTGATCGATATATATCTCACATTTTTTACCATAGAGAGAGTGTCTCCATATCTTAAAAAAAAATATTACCGCTACTAACTCAAGATCATGAGTGGGGGGTGATCGTACCACGATTCACTGTTTCATTTTCACCCTTACACCGCTGTGCTAAACATATTTTGTATTAAAAATTATAAAAATATTATCAAATTGTACTTCATGTTTGATTCAATAATTTAGTGTTTATCACTATTAAATAGGGCAATGATACTTGTTTTGAAAATTACAATGTAGGTGGAGGTGATTTGGAGGGCTCTTGATGTAGTGAAAGAAAACTGGGCCAAAATTGCATGGATCCATGGACATCTGTCCACTGTTTTGAATAGTATACAACATCCGTGCATCCAAATGGGCTGAAATTTTGTGGTCCTGTCCAAAATTCAATATTCTACATTTCCTATTAAGGAACCCAATCCTGATTCGGATTGCATGGGGCCCATCCGAACTGATCTGTCCGAGCCACCGAATTTGGACCAAGTCAAATTTGGTGTTCTGTATTTTATCAATATCTCGAGCATTAGTTGTCCAAACGGTGCCAAACATTCGGTGGAGACAGTAAAGCGGTAGGGCTACAACTATTCTATTTTCTCCAAAGCGAGATAAGACTGTCTGAATGCCGAAACGCGTCCTTCAAGTGGATTGATGAAATCTGTGTTCCCAAAACCACCTACCACATTTCCTATAAAAGGGAACCTTGGGCTCCTCATTTGCAAGTTCGGCCAAGGAGTGAAGTGCTGCCAATTTGGAGTCCTAGAAGAGTCTCCTAATCACCTTGGAGGTTCTGGAGTCCCCTATCCTCATAGGGAGATCAACAATGAAGAAGGAGTTCCACCCGAGCTTCCTCCTCCTCCCGATGTCGAGCTAAAAGTTGGGTGTTCGTTGTGAGGGAGCTACACACATGCCAAGGGAGTTCCGATGCATAAATTAGCTACTGGTTTGGATTAATTTGGGTGTTTAAACATTTCATTCCATGTATCTTATTTTATTTCAGATTTTAATTCTTGATTTGATGCATGTGAGTGTTATGCTCTTAATTTCTAACCGATCGGTGTGAGGTTTTGAGTGCGTGACTTGTGTTGTTCCGATTGGACATCACAAGAATCCTTTTCATACCCACCTTATTGAGATTTCAATATTCTTTGGAAGCTCTTATTCCATGCATAAGTACTGGACCTTGACAATACGATTGTTACGTCAAGGTTTGGTCCGTAAAGTATTGAAATAAAAGCTTAGGAATTAATCGGGGTTCCAATTAATTCCAACCAAAGAATTACTCTAAACCCAAGATGAATCTCTATGAACAATGAACTTGATATGTGTGTAGTGAAATCACATCGACCCTTTTATCTCATATTTCTCAAAATCCACTTGGTCACTCATCTTTTAAGCTATTTCAACTAAGTCATTGTTTTAAGCTGTTTTCAAAACCACCCCTCTCTTAGACATTTTTATCAAAAATACACACTCTAAACCTACCAACGCTCCTTGAGAGACGACCTAGGGTTTACCCTAGACTATAAATCAACCTTAAAAATATAATCAATTTGACGTGTCACGACATCACGGCCAAATTTTGGCGCCGTTGCCGGGGAGCGCTTTGGTTTTTTGTGCGTGTTTTTGATAAATTTGTTTTTAATTTTTGTGAATATTTGTTTGTTTTATCTTCTACCTTTGAATTTGTTTTTGTGTTCTAATTTATTTATTGTGTAGGTTCTTTGTATGACGCGTTCTACTCCGGGAGACCTACAAACTTTTGAACCCGAACCAGAGAGGATCCTACATCAATGAAACCGAGACATACAAGACCACACTTTGAAGGAGGAGACATCAAATCTTAAAATTCTTCTTGATCCTTCTTCTTCTTCTGAAACCAAAGTTAAAATTGAACATAACTTGTATAACATGGATGAGAATAATAGAACACTAAAAGAACTAACCTCACCTGATGTTGATATCCAACCCACTTACATTCAATTACAAGGTGAGGCACCCAATTTTGAACTAAAATCTGGTTTGATTCATTTATTACCAAGATTTCATGGAATGCCTGGAGAAGATCCACATAAGCATTTAAAAGAATTTCATACTGTGTGTTCAACCTTAAAACCTGCTAATGTGGATGAAGAACAAGTGAAGCTTAGGGAATTCCCATTTTCATTAGAAGACACTGCAAAAGATTGGTTATACTATGTCAATTCACCAATTAGGGGCTGGGCAGACATGAAACACCTTTTTCTTGAATAATACTTCCCAGCCTCTCGAACTGCAACTATAAGGAAAGAAATATGTGGTATAAGACAATCTCAGGGGGAAACATTACATGAATATTGGGAACGCTTTAAAAGGTTATGTTCAAGTTTCCCACACCACCAAATAAGTGATCAACTTTTAATTCAATATTTTTATGAAGGTTTGATTCCTATTGATCGAAATATGATTGATGCTGCTGCAGGTGGTGCATTGGTAGATAAGACCCCAATCGCTGCAAGAACCCTCATTGAGAACATGGCACAGAACACTCAACAATTCGGTACACGGTCTAGTGTTCCCATTCGAGGTGTCCATGAGGTGAAAAGTACTGAGTTTGAGAAGAAGGTGGACACGAAGTTCGAAGAGGTAAGTACCCTTCTGCGACAACTAGCTCTCTCCCAAGGGAAATATCAATCTCCTCCTCCCATCCATTGTGGAATCTTCTCTTCTGACACCCACTATTCTGACCAATGCCCCCAATTGAGAGAAACTTCTGAAAGTTGTGAGGCAATATTTCCAGGATGCCCCTTTAACCAACCCTTTAGGAAAGAACCATACTATCCATCCAACCAAGGTTGGAAGGACAACCAAGCCTATAGGCAAGGGGGGTATTCAAACCAACCTCAACAGCAATGGAACCAACAAGGTCAGAGTAGTCATCCACCACCACCCAGAAATCCTCAACCACCCCAAAGGCCATTCCAACCACCCCCT
The DNA here is from genome assembly GCA_963277665.1 of Viscum album. Lineage (NCBI taxonomy): Eukaryota > Viridiplantae > Streptophyta > Magnoliopsida > Santalales > Viscaceae > Viscum > Viscum album. The sequence goes on from OY728148.1 coordinate 1,815,389,648, forward strand.
CCAAAAACCGATCCTAGCCTAGAAGATATGATGAAACAAATGGCTGCCAATAATCTCCAATTCCAACAAACCACCGAAGCAGCCATACAAGACCTAAAGACCCAACTAGGACAACTTGCCAACTCGGTGGGGGAAATCCAAAGTCATGGGTCGGGTAAACTACCATCTCAACCAGTAGTAAACCCTAGGGATAAAGGAAATGTTAGTGCAATCACCCTTAGGAGTGGGACACAACTCAAAATCCAAATGACCCCTCCATTAGAGTCCTCCCATCCAAAGGAAACCACCATCCCAACTGCTGAAAATGGTCCAAGAGAAGAAAACCCTTTTCCTGAGAGAAGCCCTTCCAAAGGAAAGACTGTGGTTGTTGATGAGCCACCTATCCCAACCATTCCTCTTCCATTTCCTCAAAGGGCTGCCCAACCTAGGAAAAAAAAGAAACTGAACTTGATAGAGAAATCTTGGAAACTTACAAGAAAGTACATGTTAACATTCCTTTTATTGATGCTGTGAAGCAAATTCCAAAATATGCCAAGTTTCTGAAGGAGATGTGTACACACCGAAGGAGGCTTCGTGGTGATGAGAAGGTGAGCCTGGGGAGGAATGTTTCAGCATTGATAGAGTCATCACTTCCTACCAAGTGCAATGATCCTGGGACATTCTCGATTCCATGCACCATAGGGGAGTATTCGTGTTCCAATGCTATGCTTGATTTGGGTGCTTCTATTAATGTGATGCCTCACTCTATTTACTCTTCATTGCAGGTCGGTGAACTGAAGCCCACTGGTATTGTCGTTCAGCTAGCAAATCGGAGTACGGAACACCCCTCTGGTGTGATAGAGGATGTTCTTGTGAGGGTGCAAAATTTAATTTTTCCTGCTGATTTTTACGTGCTTAAAATGGAAGATGATAGGATGAATGGACATGCCCCAATTATATTGGGGAGACCTTTCTTGAAAACCGCCAAAACCATAATTAATGTCCACAATGGTACATTATCTATGGAGTTTGGTGGTAATATTGTCCACTTCAATATCCTTGATGCCATGAAGCACCCCTCAGAAGAACACTCCTCTCTCTTTGTCAATTCAATTGATGTTCTCCCTTCCCCTGAAACAACTTATTTTCATTCACCTGATCCCCTTTCTGAGTTTTCTTCATTGATTTAAATGTTAGGTAATGAATCATGCATTGATTGTTGTAGCGGTTTAGAGAAATGTCATGCATGTTTGTTAATTGATGATTTCTTGAACACAGAGGATCACACGACCATCGATAATACTGCTAAGCTTCTAAAAGCTCATTCCTCATCTGAGGATGTTACCATTGAGCAGTTAGATGACATCAGTGACTTCTCACTTTCACACACACTTCTGTCAATCCAAAATCCCCCAGAATTGGAACTAAAACAACTGCCTCAAGATTTAAAATACTCATATCTTGAGAATGGAAACAAGTTGCCCGTCATCATTGCTAGTTCACTCCCTCCTGAGCATGAATTGCGACTGCTTGATCTTTTGAGGAAGTATAAACAAGCTTTGGGATGGACACTTGCTGACATTCCTGGCATTAGCCCATCAATTTGTACACATCATATTTTATTAAATGATGATGCTAAACCAGTGAGGCAGTCACAACGACGACTGAACCCAAACCTACTTGATGTTGTTAAAAAAGAAGTAACAAAATTGTTGGCTGCTGGAATCATTTACCCTATCTCTGACAGCCAATGGGTCAGTCCTATTCAAGTAGTTCCTAAAAAAACTGGCCTTACTGTAGTTAAAAATGAAAATAATGAATTGGTTCCAACTCGTGTGCAGAATAGTTGGCGTGTCTGTATAGACTATCGCCGACTAAACCAACACACTAGGAAGGACCATTTCCCATTGCCATTCATTGACCAGATGCTAGAGAGGCTAGAAGGGATGTCCCATTACTGTTTCCTTGATGGGTATTCTGGATACTTTCAGATCCATATTGCCCCTGAGGATCAGGAAAAGACAACCTTTACTTGCCCCTTTGGTACATTTGCTTATAGAAGGATGCCATTTGGTCTGTGCAATGCTCCAGGTACTTTCCAACGATGTATGGTTAGTATTTTTTCGGATTACCTGGAGAATTGCATGGAGGTTTTTATGGATGATTTTACTGTTTATGGATCCTCTTTTGATGAATGTTTAAGTAGTCTTGGTTCTGTCCTACGTCGCTATATTGAAAATAATCTTGTATTAAATTATGAGAAATGCCATTTCATGGTGCGACAAGGCATAGTTTTGGGACATGTCATTTCTGGGGAAGGAATCCAAGTGGAAAAATCAAAAGTAGATATCATTTCCTCCCTACCATTCCCTAAAAATGTTCGGGATGTGCGGTCTTTCCTGGGTCATGCTGGATTTTATCGTCGTTTCATTCGTGACTTTAGTAAAATTGCACTCCCCCTCTCCCGATTACTCCAAAAAGAAAAAGAATTTGATTTTGATAAAAAATGTGAGGAAGCTTTCAATAAGTTAAAATGGAGTCTCACGTCACCCCCGGTAATCCAACCACCTCGGTGGGATTTACCATTTGAGCTCATGTGTGACGCCTCTAACTATGCAGTTGGGGCAGTCTTGTCACAAAGGGTCGATCGAGCTCCACATGTCATTGCCTATGCCTCACGTACTTTGGACCCTGCCCAAGCAAACTACACCACCACTGAAAAATAATTTCTTTCCATTGTGTTTGCCTTGGGTAAATTCAGGCCATACCTTATAGGGTCCAAAGTCATTGTGTTCTCAGACCATGCAGCCCTCCGATATCTCCTAAAGAAACCAGAAGCCAAACCACGTCTCATTCGCTGGATGCTCCTCCTTCAAGAATTTGATCTAGAAATTAGGGATAAAAAAGGAGCAGAGAATGTGGTTGCTGACCATATCAGTAGGATTCTCCCACCCTCGGACATTGACTCATCCCCCTGTATTCCCATAAATGAATTGTTTCCTGATGAGAAATTGTACCGAGTGCAAGATGTTATTCATTGGTATGCTGAAATTGTAAATTATTTGGTAGCGTCTTGCATTCCTGCTGATTTCACCAAAAACCAGGCCGACCGTCTAAAACATGAGTCTCGTTGGTACATTTGGGATGACCCCTACCTCTGGCGCACATGTAGTGATCAAGTTATTAGGCGTTGTGTTCCCGATAGTGAGTTTCAATCTGTCCTTAGGTTCTGCCACACACTTGCTTATGGGGGCCACTTTGGTCCCCAACGGACTGCTCGCAAGGTCTTAGATTCTGGTCTCTTTTGGCCCACATTGTTTAGGGATGCCCATGAATTCTGTAAATCTTGTCCTCACTGTCAAAGAATGGGGAATGTCTCTAAAAGAAATGAGATGCCCCAACAACCCTTACTCTTCCATGAAATTTTTTATGTTTGGGGCATTGACTTTATGGGACCATTCCCCAATTCATTTGGGAACCTTTACATTCTTCTGGCAGTGGATTATGTTTCAAAGTGGGTAGAGGCACGAGCCACGAGGACAGATGATTCCAAGACAGTTGTGGAATTTTTGAGAACCCAAATATTCTGTAGGTTTGGATTACCTAGGTTTATCATCAGTGATCAGGGTTCTCATTTCTGCAACCGCACAATGCAATCTCTTTTGCGCAGGTACGGGGTTGGGCATCGAGTGTCTACTGCTTATCACCCACAAACAAATGGTCAAGCTGAAGTATCAAATAGAGAGGTAAAACAGATTCTTGAGAAAACAGTTCAGCCAAACAGAAAAGACTAGAGTCTTAGACTCGATGATTCGTTATGGGCTTACCATACTGCATTCAAAACTCCAATTGGCATGTCACCATATCGGCTAGTTTTTGGGAAGAGTTGTCACCTCCCTGTTGAGGTAGAGCACCGGGCCTACTGGGCCATTAAACAATGCAATTCTAATCTTTCTGGTGCAGGTATTTAAAGGAAGTTGCAGATTAAGGAGTTGGAGGAAATGAGAAGAGATTCATATGAGAACTCCCGAATTTATAAAGAGCGAATCAAGGCTGCCCACGACCGTCTCATCCTTCATCGTCAATTCCAAATTGGGCAGAAGGTCCTCCTCTACAATGCAAGGCTGAAGTTGCACCCAGGTAAGCCTCGTTCCCGTTGGTTTGGACCTTACATTGTTACTAATGTCTCTCCATTTGGTGTTGTCCAGGTTCAAAATGAAGACACCAAGCAAACCTTCACTGTCAATGGGCAGCGGCTGAAGCACTTCCATGAAGCCATTCCGGAGTCCCCAATAGAGGAACTCCATGTTCAAGAAGCGGTCTATGAATAACACTCACCAGGTTTTATCCTTCCTTCACACAGTCTCTTTTATTGCAGTGGGGACACTGCATTCTCTAGGTGTGGGGGGGTGGATACATTCCTGGGTTAGTTAGGATTTTTCACCATTTTCTCCTTTTGTTTTCTCTTTTTGGCCTTCTTTATGGTATTTTTATTTTTCCCCATCAACAATTTCAAAATTCCATGATGTTGCGACCATAAAATGGGGAAAGTAAAAATACCATAATGAAGGCTAAAAAGAATGTTTGTATGAATTTAACATCAGGGAGTGATTTTTAGTGAATTGGTTTTCTGTCAATGATATAAATGGTCGTATCTATGTGAAACCTTTGAGATGATTGATGCCCATTGTGTGAGTAGTTTTTGAGAAAACTATGTCGCTAATATCTCCAAAAAAAAAAATTGCACCAAACCACAAAGTGTGATTATTTCTTACTTAATATAAGGTAAATATATGTTGGGTTAATATTTTTCAGCTTTAAATGATATTTCCATACGTTCGTTCCTTATCCGATCTGTTTCATTACTGTACCAGATTGACCTATGAGTGTGTACCTAATGTCCGACTGTTGTACGCCCTCAAAAAAAAAATTTGTTGTGTCTTGGGCAGGTCAAAAACCACTCCTCCTCAACCTTTGATCTTGTTATAACTATTGCAATTAGTGTCGTGAGGAGATCAAACAAGGGTTGAGAGATGAGTGTGAGATTTGTTCCAATTGCAACTTCAAAAAAAAATGAGGGGAGTGATGAAATGTGCAACATATGGGGATATCTAGGTCGGGAGCTTATGGATTGACTTCTGGGAATGCTTAAATGAGTGGGTCTTGAAATATGATTGCAAAGGATGTAGGACAGGTTCGGTGAGAAAATCATTTAAGCTGAAAAATGTTAAAATAACATATATTTATTAGATATCAAGTGGAAAGAATAGCATGGAATGGTTTTCACACACACACATGGATATTTAGTGTCATGGTTTACTCTTTAGTTCCTTTCTCAATTGGGTATCATGAATCTTTTTGAATTTCACTATGATATGATTTATGAGACATCTTTTTCTATTTTCACTAGGAAGAACTCCTTGGTGTGATTCGTGCATTGATCACTTTACTTTAAATAAAATTTACTCAAATGATAAATCTTTATGATGTTGGATATATATATATATATATATATGAATCATTGTATTTGAATATGTGACTTTTCCCAGGAGTGCAAATGTTTAGGTGCGGGGGTGTGATCGTACCACGATTCACTGTTTCATTTTCACCCTTACACCGCTGTGCTAAACATATTTTGTATTAAAAAATTATAAAAATATTATCAAATTGTACTTCATGTTTGATTCAATAATTTAGTGTTTATCACTATTAAATAGGGCAATGATACTTGTTTTGAAAATTACAATGTAGGTGGAGGTGATTTGGAGGGCTCTTGATGTAGTCAAAGAAAACTGGGCCAAAATTGCATGGATCCATGGACATCTGTCCACTGTTTTGAATAGTACACAAACTACGTGCATCCAAATGGGCTGAAATTTAGTGGGCCTGTCCGAAATTCAATATTCTACATTTCCTATTAAGGAACCCAATCCTGATTCGGATTTCATGGGGCCCATCCGAACTGATCTGTCCGAGCCACCGAATTTGGACCAAGTCAAATTCGGTGTTCTGTATTTTATCAATATCTCGAGCATTATTTGTCCAAACGGTGCCAAACGTTCGGTGGAGACAGTAAAGAGGTAGGGCTACAACTTTTCTATTTTCTCCAAAGCGAGATAAGACTGTCTGAATGCCGAAACGCGTCCTTCAAGTGGATTGATGAAATCTGTGTTCCCAAAACCACCTCCCACATTTCCTATAAAAGGGAACCTTGGGCTCCTCATTTGCAAGTTCGGCCAAGGAGTGAAGTGATGCCAATTTGGAGTCCTAGAAGAGTCTCCTAATCACCTTGGAGGTTCTGGAGGCCCCTATCCTCATAGGGAGATCAACAATGAAGAAGGAGTTCCACCCGAGCTTCCTCCTCCTCCCGATGTCGAGCTAAAAGTTGGGTGTTCGTTGTGAGGGAGCTACACACATGCCAAGGGAGTTCCGATGAAAAAATTAGCTACTGGTTTGGAGTAATTTGGGTGTTTAAACATTTCATTCCATGTATCTTATTTTATTTCAGATTTGAATTCTTGATTTGATGCATGTGAGTGTTATGCTCTTAATTTCTAACCGATCGGTGTGAGGTTTTGAGTGCGTGACTTGTGTTGTTCCGATTGGAAATCACAAGAATCCTTTTCATACCCACCTTATTGAGATTTCAATATGCTTTGGAAGATCTTATTCCATGCATAAGTACTGGACCTTGACAATACGATTGTTACGTCAAGGTTTGGTCCGTAAAGTATTGAAATAAAAGCTTAGGAATTAATCGGGATTCCAATTAACTCCAACCAAAGAATTACTCTAAACCCAAGATGAATCTCTATGAACAATGAACTTGATATGTGTGTATTGAAATCACATCGACCCTTTTATCTCATATTTCTCAAAATCCACTTGGTCACTCATCTTTTAAGCTATTTCAACTAAGTCATTGTTTTAAGCTGTTTTCAAAACCACCCCTCTCTTAGACATTTTTATCAAAAATACACACTCTAAACCTACCAACGCTCCTTGAGAGACGACCTAGGGTTTACCCTAGACTATAAATCAACCTTAAAAATATAATCAATTTTACGTGTCACGACATCACGGCCAGGGGGATAGTTTTGTTCATGATTTTTTAGCTTGCGTGATGCATAAGAAATAACTCTATGATTTTTTTAATGTTTAATTTTTTAATTTTTTAATTTTTTTAATTTTTAATTTTTTTAATTTTTTAATTTATATATATATTTATTTTGTATTTAGTATTTATTGATTTATTTTGTATTTATTTTATTTGTTTTATTTATTTCATATTTTATTTCTTTATTTCGTATTTATTTTATTTATTTTATCCATGCATGCATGCTCATGCCCATGCATGGGCCCATGCCCATGCCCCTGTAATATAAATGAAATACTGCATTTGGTGATATTTGAACCCCTAACCAGTTGCATATTTTCCAAAGACTTTACAACTCCTGCAAGCTCGTCACGTGGTTAATAAACAGAATTTAATATACTTATATATACTAATTGAAAAAACAAATAATACATAACTAATAGATATAAACTCAATAATCATTAAACAATAAGCAATAATCAATAATTAATAACCAATAATTAATAATTAATATTTATTTATTTATTAGTTATTTGTTGAGTTATTTATTATTATTTACTATTTATTATAAAAAATAAAAAATAAATTATAATAATATTTACATAAATTATAAAATTATGAAAATAAAATAATGAAATAATAAAATTACAAAAATTAAGTAGAATAAATAATAAATAATAAATAATAAATAATAAATAAAACACCATAAATAACAAACAATAAACGATAAACAATAAATAATAAATAATAATAAATAATAATAAACAAATAATAAATAATAAATAATAAATAATAAATAATAAATAATAAATAATAAATAATAAAAATTAATAAATAATAAACAATAATAAATAATAAATAATAAATAATAAATAATAAATAATAAATAATAAATAATAATAAATAACACATAATAAATAATAAATCATAAATAATAATAAATAATAATTAATAATTAATAAACAGTAAATAATAATAAATAATAAATAATAAATAATAAACAATAAATAATAATAAATAACAAATAATAAATAACAAACAATAAATAACAATAAATAATAAATAATAATAAACAAATAATTAATAATTAATAATTAATAATTAATAATAATAAATAATAATAAACAATAAATAATATTAAATAAAAAATAACAAATAACAAATAACAAGTAATAATAAATAATAATAAATAATAAATAATAATAAATAATAAATAAAAAATTAAAAATAAAAATTAAAAATTAAAAATTAAAAAATAAAAAATAAAAAATAAAAAATAAAAAATAAAAAATAAAAAATAATAATAATAATAAATAACACATAATTAATAATTATAATTTAATAAATAATAAATAATAAATAATAAACATCAATTAATAATAGATAATAATAAATATATAAATAATAATAATAATAATAATAATAAATAATAATAAATAGTAAATAATAAATAATAAATAATAATAAATAACACATAATTAATAATTATAAATAATAAATAATAAATAATAAACAATAAATAATAATAAATAAATAATAATATATTATATATTATATATTATATATTATATATTATATATAATAAATAAAATATTATTATTAATAATAACAAATAATATATAATATATAATAAATAACCAATAACAAATATTAATAATAATAACAATAGATAATAGATAATATATAATATATAATATATAATATATAATATATAAATATAAATAAATAATAAATAATAAATAATAAATAATAAATAACCAGTAATAAATAACAGATAATAAATAAATTAATGTATATTATAAAAAATAAATAATAAATGAAACACATGAAAAAGTATGAAAAGGCATGATAAGGGATGAAAAATCATGAAAATGCATGAAAACAGATGGAGAAGAATGAAGGAGGAAGCTTTAGAAAGCATGGGAACGTATGAAAACTCATGAAAACTCTAAAAAAACCCTAAAGAATTCAACATAATCATCATAATAAGCCATAAAAAACCATTGACAAAGATAACAAGTCATGGAAACTCAAATAAACAGTAATAAATGGAGCAACCGTTAAAACCCGTCAAGTCGGTCATAAAGTGACAAAAACATTGGACTCACATTAACAGAGATAGCTTATGATCCGAGAGTCTGTTTTAGATCCGCAACCAGTCAAATCAAAGATCCTAAAACGATATTCAAGCTGGTAGGAGAAAGTGACCGAATGGACCAACAGATTGAAAGTTACGACCATTTAAAAAAACTGACGGGGAACGGGTGCTAGAAACGAGGAATCGAAAAACATAACAAACCCAATACCCACTAAAAGGCCATAACATATGATCTAGGAGTCCATGTGGGTGCCGCGACTAGTCAAACCGAAGCACATAAAATGAACTACGATCTAGAAGGCAGAGGAGTCCGAACTGACAGGCGGATCGAAAGTTAGGTCTGTTTGAAGACAAGTTCTACGGGACACAGGTGACAAAAATAGGGTTTTGGAGGCTTTGAGAGGGTTTTTGAGGTCAAAAAACATAACAGAAGCTTTCTTCTGTCGAACTAGTGCGTAGATCTCTTTGCTGGCTACAATTTGATATGTGGTAGATCCCAAACGGACACCCGGAGCGAAAGTTATGGTTGTTTGAAGTTATAGAACTTTTTTCAACTTTCTTACAACTCTCTTATCTTACGCACCTTAGACCGTCTCATGGTTTTGATTATACGTGCATCTAGATCACTTCATGGGCTTCGATTTGACTAGTCGTGGCACTCCAACGAATGCCCGGATCAAACGTTATCGTCGTTTTAGTGATTTTGGGGTTTCTCATGTTTTTTTATTTTTTTCCATTCATTTTGCGGTGGTTTTCTTAAAAACCACCGCTAATACTCGAATATATTTTAAAAAAATTAAAAAAAATGAAAAAAATTTAACACATTTCACGGCGGTTTTTAAATCGCCGCGAAATAGCAGCCCGAAAAACATTTAGCGTCGGTTCTTAAAAACGCTGTGAAAAAACCACCGTGAAACGCCCGTTTTCCTATAGTGTTATATAGGTATTATGTATCTATTTTGACATAAAATAAATTTAAATAAAATAAATAATTATTTAAATAAATAGTTAGTTTTAAATAATAATGCATTGTTTTTCACTCTTCACCAAAAATTGAAAGTTTTCAGAAAAATACCAAAAATTCACCCTAAGGTAATTTTGATATTATGAATCCAAAAATGTAGTCCATTTTGAAAAATAAAATTTGTAAATTTTTTAAAAGTGGGTATTACTATTCATGATGGCTAGCTTGATTGGTCATGGTGTGTTAAAAATCCAAGTTGCGTACAATGCAAGTTATTTCATTATTCAAAGGGAAATGTATCGTGGAAGCTTGGGGTGTTACATTCTAACCTCCTTCAAAAAATTTAGTCCTAAAAAATTCTAGAATATTTCTACATAAAAATATTCGGGTGGTTCTTCATCAGGAGTTCCACAAGTTCCCACGCTGCCTCTTCCATCTTATGGTTTCTCCACAGAACTTTTACCAGATGAGTCATTTAGTTTCTCAGAACTTGTTCTCTAGTATCAAGAATTATGATAGGCTCTTCATAATAAGACAGGTCGGTTTCTATTTCTATTTCTTCATAGGTGAGTACATGCATTGGGTCGGCCATGTATTTTCTCAACAGTGATACGTGGAACACATCATGATCATTGGAGAGACTTGGAGGCATTACCAAATGATAAACTACAACTCCAATTCCTTCTATAATTTTGAATGGTTCAATGTACTTGGGACTTAATTTTACCTTCTTACTGAATTTTATAACACCCTTCCATTGAGATACCTTCATGAAAACAAGATCTCCTACTTGAAATTCTAAATCATTCCTTCGGTTATCGACATAGCTCTTTTGCCTACTTTGAGCTACTTTGATGTGGGTTTGGATAATCCTAACCTTTCCATTGTTTCTTCAACAAGTTTTGGGCTTATGAGTTTTATTTCACCAACCTCATTCCAACAAGTTGGTGTGCGGCATCTCTTTCCATAAAACGCTTAATATGGTGTCATCTGAATCCCCTAATGGAAGCTATTGTTATAGGAAAATTATACTAAAGGTCAATACTGATCCCACATACCTTGAATGTCATGCGAAAAAGATATAAACATGTCTTCTAAGGTTTGAATAGTCTATTCTGATTGCCTGTCAGTTTGAGGGTGGTAGGCAGTGCTCAAACGATGTTCATTATCCAAGGACTTATGAAGACCGTTCCAAAATCATGATGTGAAATAAAGATCACAATCATAAACAATCGATAGGGGTACTCCATGATGTCTTACAAATTCATTAATATATATTCTTGCTAGATGTTCACATGGAAAATAAACTCTTATAGCAATAAAATATGCTGACTTGGTAAGATGGTCAACAATGACCCATATTTCATCATTCCTTCAAGGAGTCTTTGGTATCTCCATGAAAAATTCCATCGTAATATCATCCCATTTTCACTTAGGTATTGTAAGAGGTTTCATGACTCCTCTAGGATTTTGTCTTCCAACATTTTCCAATTGATAAACCATACATCCTGACACATAATTAACAATCTACCTCTTCATGTTGTCCCCTAAAAAATGTTCCTTCAAATATCTATACATCTTAGGGCTACCAGGGTGTATAGAGAAATTAGAGCTATGAGCATCATCCAACAATTCCATTTTTAGATCTGGTATATCAGGAACACAAAGTCTCTTTCCATATTTCAAAATCCCTTCTTCATATATGAAGTCACTCAATCTCCCATCATTCATAGTTTTAATATTCTTTTGAAACTCCTCATCATCAGTCTGAGAACTTTTTATCCTTTCTAGTAAAGATGGTTCAACAACCATTTGAAAATGTATTGATGTTTCACCTATCGTGGTTATTCCCATATCCATATTTACTAGATCCATGAAAATAGGATCCCTTTCAACTCTCATCTTGTTCAAAAGTCCATGATCTTTTCTGCTCAATGCATTTGTCACCTTATTTTCCTTCCCCGGGTGGTACCGTATAGTGAAATCATAATCCTTGAGTAGTTCGAGCCATCTCCCTTGCTTTATGTTGAGTTCTTTTTGTGAGAAAATATACTTCAAGCTCTTGTGATCGATATATATCTCACATTTTTTACCATAGAGAGAGTGTCTCCATATCTTAAAAAAAAATATTACAGCTACTAACTCAAGATCATGAGTGGGGGGTGATCGTACCACGATTCACTGTTTCATTTTCACCCTTACACCGCTGTGCTAAACATATTTTGTATTAAAAAATTATAAAAATATTATCAAATTGTACTTCATGTTTGATTCAATAATTTAGTGTTTATCACTATTAAATAGGGCAATGATACTTGTTTTGAAAATTACAATGTAGGTGGAGGTGATTTGGAGGGCTCTTGATGTAGTGAAAGAAAACTGGGCCAAAATTGCATGGATCCATGGACATCTGTCCACTGTTTTGAATAGTACACAAACTACGTGCATCCAAATGGGCTGAAGTTTTGTGGGCCTGTCCAAAATTCAATATTCTACATTTCCTATTAAGGAACCCAATCCTGATTCGGATTTCATGGGGCCCATCCGAACTGATCTGTCCGAGCCACCGAATTTGGAACAAGTCAAATTCGGTGTTCTGTATTTTGTCAATATCTCGAGCATTATTTGTCCAAACGGTGCCAAACGTTCGGTGGAGACAGTCAAGAGGTAGGGATACAACTTTTCTATTTTCTCCAAAGCGAGATAAGACTTTCTGAATGCCGAAACGCGTCCTTCAAGTGGATTGATGAAATCTGTGTTCCCAAAACCACCTCCCACATTTCCTATAAAAGGGAACCTTGGGCTCCTCATTTGCAAGTTCGGCCAAGGAGTGAAGTGATGCCAATTTGGAGTCCTAGAAGAGTCTCCTAATCACCTTGGAGGTTCTGGAGGCCCCTATCCTCATAGGGAGATCAACAATGAAGAAGGAGTTCCACCCGAGCTTCCTCCTCCTCCCGATGTCGAGCTAAAAGTTGGGTGTTCGTTGTGAGGGAGCTACACACATGCCAAGGGAGTTCCGATGCATAAATTAGCTACTGGTTTGGAGTAATTTGGGTGTTTAAACATTTCATTCCATGTATCTTATTTTATTTCAGATTTGAATTCTTGATTTGATGCATGTGAGTGTTATGCTCTTAATTTCTAACCGATCGGTGTGAGGTTTTGAGTGCGTGACTTGTGTTGTTCCGATTGGAAATCACAAGAATCCTTTTCATACCCACCTTATTGAGATTTCAATATGCTTTGGAAGATCTTATTCCATGCATAAGTACTGGACCTTGACAATACGATTGTTACGTCAAGGTTTGGTCCGTAAAGTATTGAAATAAAAGCTTAGGAATTAATCGGGATTCCAATTAACTCCAACCAAAGAATTACTCTAAACCCAAGATGAATCTCTATGAACAATGAACTTGATATGTGTGTAGTGAAATCACATCGACCCTTTTATCTCATATTTCTCAAAATCCACTTGGTCACTCATCTTTTAAGCTATTTCAACTAAGTCATTGTTTTAAGCTGTTTTCAAAACCACCCCTCTCTTAGACATTTTTATCAAAAATACACACACTAAACCTACCAACGCTCCTTGAGAGACGACCTAGGGTTTACCCTAGACTATAAATCAACCTTAAAAATATAATCAATTTGACGTGTCACGACATCACGGCCAGGGGGATAGTTTTGTTCATGATTTTTTAGCTTGCGTGATGCATAAGAAATAACTCTATGATTTTTTTAATGTTCAATTTTTTAATTTTTTAATTTTTTTAATTTTTAATTTTTTTAATTTTTTAATTTATATATATATTTATTTCGTATTTAGTATTTATTGATTTATTTTGTATTTATTTTATTTGTTTTATTTATTTCATATTTTATTTCTTTATTTCGTATTTATTTTATTTATTTTATCCATGCATGCATGCTCATGCCCATGCATGGGCCCATGCCCATGCCCCTGTAATATAAATGAAATACTGCATTTGGTGATATTTGAACCCCTAACCAGTTGCATATTTTCCAAAGACTTTACAACTCCTGCAAGCTCGTCACGTGGTTAATAAACAGAATTTAATATACTTATATATACTAATTGAAAAAACAAATAATACATAACTAATAGATATAAACTCAATAATCATTAAACAATAAGCAATAATCAATAATTAATAACCAATAATTAATAATTAATATTTATTTATTTATTAGTTATTTGTTGAGTTATTTATTATTATTTACTATTTATTATAAAAAATAAAAAATAAATTATAATAATATTTACATAAATTATAAAATTATGAAAATAAAATAATGAAATAATAAAATTACAAAAATTAAGTAGAATAAATAATAAATAATAAATAATAAATAATAAATAAAACACCATAAATAACAAACAATAAACGATAAACAATAAATAATAAATAATAATAAATAATAATAAACAAATAATAAATAATAAATAATAAATAATAAATAATAAATAATAAATAATAAATAATAAAAATTAATAAATAATAAACAATAATAAATAATAAATAATAAATAATAAATAATAAATAATAAATAATAAATAATAATAAATAACACATAATAAATAATAAATCATAAATAATAATAAATAATAATTAATAATTAATAAACAGTAAATAATAATAAATAATAAATAATAAATAATAAACAATAAATAATAATAAATAACAAATAATAAATAACAAACAATAAATAACAATAAATAATAAATAATAATAAACAAATAATTAATAATTAATAATTAATAATTAATAATAATAAATAATAATAAACAATAAATAATATTAAATAAAAAATAACAAATAACAAATAACAAGTAATAATAAATAATAATAAATAATAAATAATAATAAATAATAAATAAAAAATTAAAAATAAAAATAAAAAATTAAAAATTAAAAAATAAAAAATAAAAAATAAAAAATAAAAAATAAAAAATAAAAAATAATAATAATAATAAATAACACATAATTAATAATTATAATTTAATAAATAATAAATAATAAATAATAAATAATAAATAATAAACATCAATTAATAATAAATAATAATAAATATATAAATAATAATAATAATAATAATAATAATAATAAATAATAATAAATAGTAAATAATAAATAATAAATAATAATAAATAACACATAATTAATAATTATAAATAATAAATAATAAATAATAAACAATAAATAATAATAAATAAATAATAATATATTATATATTATATATTATATATTATATATTATATATAATAAATAAAATATTATTATTAATAATAACAAATAATATATAATATATAATAAATAACCAATAACAAATATTAATAATAATAACAATAGATAATAGATAATATATAATATATAATATATAATATATAATATATAAATATAAATAAATAATAAATAATAAATAATAAATAATAAATAACCAGTAATAAATAACAGATAATAAATAAATTAATGTATATTATAAAAAATAAATAATAAATGAAACACATGAAAAAGTATGAAAAGGCATGATAAGGGATGAAAAATCATGAAAATGCATGAAAACAGATGGAGAAGAATGAAGGAGGAAGCTTTAGAAAGCATGGGAACGTATGAAAACTCATGAAAACTCTAAAAAAACCCTAAAGAATTCAACATAATCATCATAATAAGCCATAAAAAACCATTGACAAAGATAACAAGTCATGGAAACTCAAATAAACAGTAATAAATGGAGCAACCGTTAAAACCCGTCAAGTCGGTCATAAAGTGACAAAAACATTGGACTCACATTAACAGAGATAGCTTATGATCCGAGAGTCTGTTTTAGATCCGCAACCAGTCAAATCAAAGATCCTAAAACGATATTCAAGCTGGTAGGAGAAAGTGACCGAATGGACCAACAGATTGAAAGTTACGACCATTTAAAAAAACTGACGGGGAACGGGTGCTAGAAACGAGGAATCGAAAAACATAACAAACCCAATACCCACTAAAAGGCCATAACATATGATCTAGGAGTCCATGTGGGTGCCGCGACTAGTCAAACCGAAGCACATAAAATGAACTACGATCTAGAAGGCAGAGGAGTCCGAACTGACAGGCGGATCGAAAGTTAGGTCCGTTTGAAGACAAGTTCTACGGGACACAGGTGACAAAAATAGGGTTTTGGAGGCTTTGAGAGGGTTTTTGAGGTCAAAAAACATAACAGAAGCTTTCTTCTGTCGAACTAGTGCGTAGATCTCTTTGCTGGCTACAATTTGATATGTGGTAGATCCCAAACGGACACCCGGAGCGAAAGTTATGGTTGTTTGAAGTTATAGAACTTTTTTCAACTTTCTTACAACTCTCTTATCTTACGCACCTTAGACCGTCTCATGGTTTTGATTATACGTGCATCTAGATCACTTCATGGGCTTTGATTTGACTAGTCGTGGCACTCCAATGAATGCCCGGATCAAACGTTATCGTCGTTTTAGTGATTTTGGGGTTTCTCATGTTTTTTTATTTTTTTCCATTCATTTTGCGGTGGTTTTCTTAAAAACCACCGCTAATACTCGAATATATTTTAAAAAAATTAAAAAAAATTAAAAAAAATTTAACACATTTCACGGCGGTTTTTAAATCGCCGCGAAATAGCAGCCCGAAAAACATTTAGCGGCGGTTCTTAAAAACGCTGTGAAAAAACCACCGTGAAACGCCCGTTTTCCTATAGTGTTATATAGGTATTATGTATCTATTTTGACATAAAATAAATTTAAATAAAATAAATAATTATTTAAATAAATAGTTAGTTTTAAATAATAATGCATTGTTTTTCACTCTTCACCAAAAATTGAAAGTTTTCAGAAAAATACCAAAAATTCACCCTAAGGTAATTTTGATATTATGAATCCAAAAATGTAGTCCATTTTGAAAAATAAAATTTGTAAATTTTTTAAAAGTGGGTATTACTATTCATGATGGCTAGCTTGATTGGTCATGGTGTGTTAAAAATCCAAGTTGCGTACAATGCAAGTTATTTCATTATTCAAAGGGAAATGTATCGTGGAAGCTTGGGGTGTTACATTCTAACCTCCTTCAAAAAATTTAGTCCTAAAAAATTCTAGAATATTTCTACATAAAAATATTCGGGTGGTTCTTCATCAGGAGTTCCACAAGTTCCCACGCTGCCTCTTCCATCTTATGGTTTCTCCACAGAACTTTTACCAGATGAGTCATTTAGTTTCTCAGAACTTGTTCTCTAGTATCAAGAATTATGATAGGCTCTTCATAATAAGACAGGTCGGTTTCTATTTCTATTTCTTCATAGGTGAGTACATGCATTGGGTCGGCCATGTATTTTCTCAACAGTGATACGTGGAACACATCATGATCATTGGAGAGACTTGGAGGCATTACCAAATGATAAACTACAACTCCAATTCCTTCTATAATTTTGAATGGTTCAATGTACTTGGGACTTAATTTTACCTTCTTACTGAATTTTATAACACCCTTCCATGGAGATACCTTCATGAAAACAAGATCTCCTACTTGAAATTCTAAATCATTCCTTCGGTTATCGACATAGCTCTTTTGCCTACTTTGAGCTACTTTGATGCGGGTTTGGATAATCCTAACCTTTCCATTGTTTCTTCAACAAGTTTTGGGCTTATGAGTTTTATTTCACCAACCTCATTCCAACAAGTTGGTGTGCGGCATCTCTTTCCATAAAACGCTTAATATGGTGTCATCTGAATCCCCTAATGGAAGCTATTGTTATAGGAAAATTATACTAAAGGTCAATACTGATCCCACATACCTTGAATGTCATGCGAAAAAGATATAAACATGTCTTCTAAGGTTTGAATAGTCTATTCTGATTGCCTGTCAGTTTGAGGGTGGTAGGCAGTGCTCAAACGATGTTCATTATCCAAGGACTTATGAAGACCGTTCCAAAATCATGATGTGAAATAAAGATCACAATCATAAACAATTGATAGGGGTACTCCATGATGTCTTACAAATTCATTAATATATATTCTTGCTAGATGTTCACATGGAAAATAAACTCTTATAGCAATAAAATATGCTGACTTGGTAAGATGGTCAACAATGACCCATATTTCATCATTCCTTCAAGGAGTCTTTGGTATCTCCATGAAAAATTCCATCGTAATATCATCCCATTTTCACTTAGGTATTGTAAGAGGTTTCATGACTCCTCTAGGATTTTGTCTTCCAACATTTGCCAATTGATAAACCATACATCCTGACACATAATTAACAATCTACCTCTTCATGTTGTCCCCTAAAAAATGTTCCTTCAAATATCTATACATCTTAGGGCTACCAGGGTGTATAGAGAAATTAGAGCTATGAGCATCATCCAACAATTCCATTTTTAGATCTGGTATATCAGGAACACAAAGTCTCTTTCCATATTTCAAAATCCCTTCTTCATATATGAATTCACTCAATCTCCCATCATTCATAGTTTTAATATTCTTTTGAAACTCCTCATCATCAGTCTGAGAACTTTTTATCCTTTCTAGTAAAGATGGTTCAACAACCATTTGAAAATGTATTGATGTTTCACCTATCGTGGTTATTCCCATATCCATCTTTACTAGATCCATGAAAATAGGATCTCTTTCAACTCTCATCTTGTTCAAAAGTCCATGATCTTTTCTGCTCAATGCATTTTTCACCTTATTTTCCTTCCCCGGGTGGTACCGTATAGTGAAATCATAATCCTTGAGTAGTTCGAGCCATCTCCCTTGCTTTATGTTGAGTTCTTTTTGTGAGAAAATATACTTCAAGCTCTTGTGATCGATATATATCTCACATTTTTTACCATAGAGAGAGTGTCTCCATATCTTAAAAAAAAATATTACAGCTACTAACTCAAGATCATGAGTGGGGGGTGATCGTACCACGATTCACTGTTTCATTTTCACCCTTACACCGCTGTGCTAAACATATTTTGTATTAAAAAATTATAAAAATATTATCAAATTGTACTTCATGTTTGATTCAATAATTTAGTGTTTATCACTATTAAATAGGGCAATGATACTTGTTTTGAAAATTACAATGTAGGTGGAGGTGATTTGGAGGGCTCTTGATGTAGTGAAAGAAAACTGGGCCAAAATTGCATGGATCCATGGACATCTGTCCACTGTTTTGCATAGTACACAAACTACGTGCATCCAAATGGGCTGAAATTTTGTGGGCCTGTCCGATATTCAATATTCTACATTTCCTATTAAGGAACCCAATCCTGATTCGGATTTCATGGGGCCCATCCGAACTGATCTGTCCGAGCCACCGAATTTGGACCAAGTCAAATTCGGTGTTCTGTATTTTGTCAATATCTCGAGCAGTATTTGTCCAAACGGTGCCAAACGTTCGGTGGAGACAGTCAAGAGGTAGGGCTACAACTTTTCTATTTTCTCCAAAGCGAGATAAGACTGTCTGAATTCCGAAACGCGTCCTTCAAGTGGATTGATGAAATCTGTGTTCCCAAAACCACCTCCCACATTTCCTATAAAAGGGAACCTTGGGCTCCTCATTTGAAAGTTCGGCCAAGGAGTGAAGTGATGCCAATTTGGAGTCCTAGAAGAGTCTCCTAATCACCTTGGAGGTTCTGGAGGCCCCTATCCTCATAGGGAGATCAACAATGAAGAAGGAGTTCCACCCGAGCTTCCTCCTCCTCCCGATGTCGAGCTAAAAGTTGGGTGTTCGTTGTGAGGGAGCTACACACATGCCAAGGGAGTTCCGATGCATAAATTAGCTACTGGTTTGGAGTAATTTGGGTGTTTAAACATTTCATTCCATGTATCTTATTTTATTTCAGATTTGAATTCTTGATTTGATGCATGTGAGTGTTATGCTCTTAATTTCTAACCGATCGGTGTGAGGTTTTGAGTGCGTGACTTGTGTTGTTCCGATTGGAAATCACAAGAATCCTTTTCATACCCACCTTATTGAGATTTCAATATGCTTTGGAAGATCTTATTCCATGCATAAGTACTGGACCTTGACAATACGATTGTTACGTCAAGGTTTGGTCCGTAAAGTATTGAAATAAAAGCTTAGGAATTAATCGGGATTCCAATTAACTCCAACCAAAGAATTACTCTAAACCCAAGATGAATCTCTATGAACAATGAACTTGATATGTGTGTAGTGAAATCACATCGACCCTTTTATCTCATATTTCTCAAAATCCACTTGGTCACTCATCTTTTAAGCTATTTCAACTAACTCATTGTTTTAAGCTGTTTTCAAAACCACCCCTCTCTTAGACATTTTTATCAAAAATACACACTCTAAACCTACCAACGCTCCTTGAGAGACGACCTAGGGTTTACCCTAGAATATAAATCAACCTTAAAAATATAATCAATTTGACGTGTCACGACATCACGGCCAGGGGGATAGTTTTGTTCATGATTTTTTAGCTTGCGTGATGCATAAGAAATAACTCTATCATTCTACATAAGGATGAAACCATGTCCTTTCTTTGAAGCATCACTATAAATAACAAACTCATCATTCCCTGATGCTAGATTCAAGATAGAAGCATTGATTAATCTTCTCTTCAGTTATTCAAAACATTTTTCACACTCTTTTGTCTAAAAAAAATTTAACCCCTTTACGTGTGAGCATGGTTAATGGGTCTTCCAATTAGGCAAAATTCTGGATGGAACGCCGATAATAACCTACTAAATGAATAAAATTTCATACCCCAATTATACTCGTCGGTGGTGGTCATTCTTGGATTGCCTTGGTCTTTAAAGGATCAATAGAGATTTCATCCTTAGAGACAATATGGCCAAGAAAAGAAATTTCCTAAAGCCAGAATTCACACTTGCTAAACGTCCCATATAATTCATTTCTTCTGAGGGTTTTTAGAATAATGCCCAATTGATTTTCGTGATCTTCATATATTTTTTAGTATACCAAGATATCATCAATAAATATAACTACAAATTCATCAAAATATTCCTTTAAAACTATATTCATTAGATCCCTGAAAATAGAGGGTGCATTAGTCAGTCCGAAAGGAATTACTGTAAACTCGTAATGCCCATACATGGTATGAAAGGTTTTCTTCGGAATGTATTCCTTCTTCACACACAATTGATGATATCTAGATGGAATGTTAATCTTTGAAAAATATTGAGCTCCCTGAAGTTGTTCGAATAAATCATCAATGCGTGGTAGGTAAAACTTGTTATTTATTATTATATCATTGATCTCCCTATAGTAAATTCACAACCTCATAGATCCATCTTTATTATTATAAAAAAGAATAGGGGATCCCCATAGAGAAACACTAGGGAGAATAAATCCTTTATTACTCAATTCCTCTAGTTGTTTCTTTTATTCCACTAATTCCACAGTGGCCATTCTATAAGGGGTCTTCAATATGGTCCTTGAACCAAGAATTAAATCAATGGAAAAATCAATTTCTCATTCTAGAGGATTTCCAGGTAAATCCTATTGAAACACATCAACATATTCTTGAAAAATTGGTACATATTCTATTTGAACATTCCTTTCCCCACCCATAATTATTTCACTCTTTTCCTCCCCAATAATTGAATTTAGTAGAGCTACTGGGGGTGGATCTAGATAAGAATTAGATGGTGACGTTTCTTCTCTAAAGATAAGGTAATCATTATCATCATAAAAAATTGTAACCTCCTTCTTCTTAAAAAAAATTCACATCATGGTCCGAAAGACAATCCATACCGAGTATTATATCAAATTCAATCATGGGTATGATGATGATATCAACATATAAATAACATTTATTTGTATTAATGGGAACTGATTCACAAAACATTATTGAAATTATACTTCCCTTAAGAGTTTTGACTGAAAAATTCCTTGTTAAATCAAATTAGAAATATCTAATTTTCTTAGCAAATTGGGAAGATATGAAACAATGGGATGATCTAGAATCAAATAAAGCATTTTCTAAACTTGAGGAAACCATTAAATTACCTTCCTCCACATCTTTAGGAGCTTTAACCTTAGCAGTAGTTATTGCATAAGCTTGGCCTTACTCCCTTGGACTTTTCTAAGGTAATATTCTTTGGTGCTTAGGAAATTCATTTGAATAATACCCCATTTATATACAATTGTAGCATTCAACATTGACAACCTCTTTATTTCCCTTGCAATCACGAGCTTGGTGGCCTTTTCACTACACTTGTAACAGACTCTTATTCTCTTTAGGAAAGT
This sequence comes from Viscum album, assembly GCA_963277665.1. Classification (NCBI taxonomy): domain Eukaryota; kingdom Viridiplantae; phylum Streptophyta; class Magnoliopsida; order Santalales; family Viscaceae; genus Viscum; species Viscum album. The sequence goes on from OY728148.1 coordinate 1,815,412,045, forward strand.
ACCGGGGAGTTTCTTCACACATTTAACACATGATGGATATTTAACTTTTCCCTTCTTCCCTTTATTTCAATTTCTAGAGTGTTTAGCAGAACTCTTCTTCTCTTACTTTTCATTAAAGTCATAAGTCTTAGAGAATTATTTTTCTGTCTTGATAGCACATGAGACAATATATTCGTATGATGAGAAAGATTTTGAGACTAATTCTTGACATAGAAATGGTTTTCACCCATCATATAATTGACCAATCATACTCTTTAGGTTACGTATATAATCTATTACATGCCTTGCTAACCTTGTAAAGTTATCCTCATACTTTATGACATTCTCATCCTCCTTTTACCTCAGACCCAAAAATTGCCTTTCCATATCCTCTCAATGGTCATGAGGAAGGTATTTTTCTAATATAATATCTATAAAATCCCTTCATTAAATATTTGATACTTCTTCATCTTCCTTTGTGTTTTGAATTAATGAACACCACTGATCTGCATCTCCCGTGAGGCGACAAATTGCCATGAAAACTTTTACCTTTCTCTACTCCCCAAAGCATGAAATAATTTCTCTAAGGAACTTATCCATTGCTCAGATATAAATGGATTTGTAGTCCCATTGAATATTGGTGGTTGTTGCCTCATTAAGAATTCTATCATTGATCCTCTATGTTGTGGATTAGGGTGCTCTATACAGGTAAGGTTATTATTCATAACCTGAGTGAGTTGTCCTAGTATGGTGATAAGCTGATCAGCACCAGTTGCATCACCAGCTCCACTATAATTATCTTGAGTAAGAGGGAAATACCTACATGGATTACGAGTGTTGATATAGTTTCCATTATTCCATTATGTGCCATTTCTAAACAATGGAATACACTAGATTATTTTATGAATGACAATATATAATTACAAACTTGTAAAACACGTAACATAAATTGAACAGTTTATGGATATAATCCATAATCATAAAAAAATTTTCATCGAGGAGATATATACTCATAAATCCTTCATATTGGTTTGTAAATAAAATATTAATTATCCTAAGTATATCCCCCAGGAGTGTTTTAACCAAGAGTGAAGCAAGGCTCGTTGTCGTGTACCAGGTTACCCCAGGCCAAACCCGAAACTCCTTGTCGGAGTATTCACTCCTAGGTACATCTGTGATAGAGCCTCTTCAACCTTCTTGTTTCCATATAGGGATGTATTTCTTGGAAAACTCACAAAATCTATACATTAACAAAAAATTTGGAAGTTCTTCTATACTAATCCTCAAAGTCTATCTTAGGGTATTGTCCTCGAATCAGAGTTTTTCTAAATCTAGTTTCCAAGATTTGTATTAAATTTCTTCTAATAATAACTCTAATGCCCTGACTCTAGTTACCAAAAGTTGGTGCATTATTACATAACATTGGCATGATCACAAGAGATCAAATCTCGAAAGACCGATCAGTTTAGTATCCTTTGAAGTACTAGATACATACAAAAGATTGACATTACCTTATAAAATGAAAAATAACAACAACATTGTATCATTCGAACAAAATAATATCCCATAGCCTATCCCTATAGTTCATCCATAAAATACTTCTTCACATCCTAGGGAAAATAAAACATAGAAAGGGGTGATCTCAGATGCTCAGTAAGGACAACAAAATAGCAGAAACATTCATAAATAAGCATAAGAATTTAAGGAAAGGTATAAGACTAAAACACAAGAATTTTATAGTTTAACTTAATTATAATATAGAAAAGATAAATCAAATAATTCCATTTACTTATTCACATCGATATTCTACTAATCGAATAATCACATGTAATATCAGTTTCCGATTTCAAAATGTTGGAATGCATAATGCCAGACTTCATAACCACATAGTCAAGGCCCCATGCCAAGACTACAAAGAATATTTTTTCATGGCCTTGTGACAAGACTCTAGTTTGTCTCATGATACCTACTGATGCATCGAGTATTTATAGTGGTCCCACCTATCACTTACTATGTTCAATGTATTCCTCATATGAAAAAATTGAAACATAACATAAACATTAATATTAAAACTAGCATATGAAATGTCAATACTTTAATAATAAACCATGAATGGTATAAAAATATAACATCTGCAATTAAACATATCACAAAACCTTCAATACAATATGGAATATTGTATCATAATAAATCAACTTCAAACTAGCTTAAAATCCAACAAAGGATGTTGACATAGATGAAATCAAAACTATTTTAGGGAAAAACCTCTTTCTATTTTGAACTAAATTAAAAGTCATGTAATTTTAAAAGAAAACACTTATTTTGAAAATTTTATTATAATATTGTAAGAGAAGCTTCGAGGCCCGAAAATATCTACACCCGCCGTATAAGATAAAAAACATTCTTTCCTTAATTTTGTCGAAAATTTCGTAAAGGAACTTATTTGGAAAATGACAGAAAGATTACATTATAAATATCTTATAAAAATTAAAACTAGGGTATAAATGAATTTAACCTATAGTCGAGGAAATAGTGAAAATGTTTTGAAATACATTTTTAAGAAACACAAATGTGGATGATAAAGAGGTTCTAGTAGATACTCACGTATACACAACCTCAGATAATGAAGAGATTGTAGAATTAACTCTTACCTTGTACTTTTCATTGGTAAAAGGTATGTTAACCTCTTGTATAATAGTTAAATAATTGTTATTATATTATATAAGAACCAAATAAAAAATATGATATCATATATGATCTTCTAATATTTCTTTGTTAAAAATATTTCAGTAATATCACTGTTTCAGGTGTTAACTGGTTCGTTTTCCTTTATATGCTTGGTTACGTAAGCCATGTTTGTTACAGATAGGATATATTTGATTCATATAAAGAATTATATTAAGTTATTAAACATTATTTTTAATCATTATATTAAAATTATTTCTGAATGATTACGTTGGGAAATGAATCTCATCACGTTCGTGGAGACGGTAATCCGTACGTATGCACGAGTGCAAATATCATTATATTGATGGTGAAATTGTATGTAATTGGATGTAATATCATATATAAAGAATAATTAACATGTTATATTTATTATTTAAATTATTTATACTCATTATTATACCCATCCAAATAATGAAGTGTTTGAATAACAAACTGCACCACGACATGGAGACGGTAAGTCGTACATATGCACGTATGGTGACATGTCATTCATAGGATGGATAGAATAATGAATATGGTTTTTCCATATTAATAATAACATCATAGTATTTATAAGTTACTGGAGTTATTATTTTGGTATGGAAACAAAAAAAAGGAAGTGGAATAAGAAAAGAATTTTGAAAAATGGTGGTGAAATTATTACCTCTTCTTCCGGTATTTCCTTCTGAGTTGATCAAAAGGGATCCATAAGTAGTCTTTATGATCAAAGTAAGGCCTCTATAAATAATTGAGTGTATTTGGGAGGATATTTGGGTAGATTTTTTCCAAGACAAATGGCTTTTTATGTGTGATTTTGAGATAAGGGAAAGTACCTTTTTATAAGAGAGGTGAGGGTCACTTTAGGAAAAGCATGAAATATTATATTATTATACAATCATATTAGGTTTATAATGGCTCAAAAATAATTTATTTCTAGGATTAGGTAGGTATGGATCGAAAACCTCTCAACCAATAGGTTTTATATAGTTTTAGGTCAACATATTAACCTTATCTTTTATATTTAACTCTTAGTAAAATAGTTTAACTTTTACTATGTATTCTTGTATTATTATAATAAATGGTTAATAAACTTACTATAAAAATCCAAGATAACCCCAAGTGGTTAATTATTAACATATATATTATTATATAATTCCTTTTTCCAAACCTTATATTTTTAGGAATTTTATATAAATTATGAATATAGAATTTGTTTTAAAAACTCATTTATGTCAATTTTGACAATATTTGGTATTTTGTTTTTGTTAAATTCATAACGACATTATAAATTTGAATTTTTTTTACTAATAAACACTAAAATTTAATATTAACCTATAAAATTAGTTTAATTCATCATAAGTCTCAATTTAAATTTATTGGGATATCTATAATATCAATTATGTTAATATTTCATTAATAAGATAATTACTTCATAATAATTGTATAAAAAATAAATTTAATTATTTAATGTCTAAAAATTGTAAATTAAATACCATTATGTAGGAAATATTTTTATCTTTCTAATGAATATTTATAGTATAATTTATCTACTTTATAATTCTATATTAAAAATTGTTTAGTTATTAAACTTTGAATTTAACACTTTTAACTCTACTTGAAATAAAACAATAATAAATGTCCTAATCTAATCCACGTGGACCTAAATGATCATATTTTATTCCTAAGGTTGGTTTTAGTCTAAATACACTTATCAAATAGAATTATGAAATGTGTTATGGTAATTATAATATCATTTTTTACCTTCAATTACCCAGTTTACTTTTATCCGTGGTAAATAAAAGTAAAAAGTTAGTATTCACCAAAAATTATTTTTATCTTATTGAACCACAATTTACTTATTGATGTCAATCGTGTATCTCAAAATTTTGAAATTCAATTCACAGAAGGGGTAAAATTCTATTTTATGTAAATTTCCAAATGCGCCTTGAAGGTGGGTAAAAGACGGTAAAAAGTTCAATAAAATTTTATATATCTAATATTATTATAAAATTAATACAAATAATTACATTGAAAGTATATAGGTGTTATGTATATATTTTGACATAAAATAAAAATAAATTTAAATGAATAATATATTTATTTAAATAAAAAGTAGGGTTTAAACAATTATGTAGTGTTTTTCAATATTCATTAAAAATTGAAAGTTTTCAGAAAAATACCAAAAATTCACCCTAAGATAATTTTAATATTATAAATCCAAAAATGAAGTAAATTTTGAAAAATAAAGTTTATAAAATTTCAAAAAGTGGGTATTACTATTCATAAAGGCTAGTTTGATTGGTCATGGTGTGTTAAAACTCCAAGTTGCATACAACACAAGATATTGACTTTTTCAAAGGGAAACGTACTGTGGATGCTTGGGGTGTTACATAAAAACATAAATAGATTCCACTACATTCACTAATTACAATATCATCAACTTCACTTACATAGCCTTTCTCCTTTATCATTACTTAAATCATTCTGGAGTAGAAAATAGAATTTAAATTATAACTAGGTTTTATCATCTCATTAATGTGAACCATCTGGAATCTACACAGATTCCAGTTAACTCCTGTTTGTAGAAAATAAAAAATATATACATCCTGATACTTTATAGAACCAATGTCCCCTTTCCTAAGACAAATCTGGTGTTGAATAAACTTAAATAAAATTCTGCATTCACTAATTAGTTCTGATGCAATGGGTCTCTTATGTTCCTTTTTTACAGTTAGCTCTTCCAGACCTATCTTATAGCAAAATAATTCACTTTCAAGAGGATAAGTACGTTGAAAATCATCAAACATTCCTTTGTGAGGAACCATATGACATTCGGCCCAATTTCTTTATGAGAAAGAGATTCTCTTCCCTTTTAGAATCGACATCACCCAAGAAACATCACTTCCTTCCAATAGAAGTTCCATATTAATGTAAAATTATTATACCAGATTCATGTAGAAAACTTTGTTATTGTTTGAGAACCAATCAATCCATCCTTGATCCTGCATCACCTTAAAAAAATGACTTTCTCACTAAGATCCATTCCACCAGAACTTCTTTCTCTGTGGTTACAACACTGTTTTCTAGACCTGGATTCATAGGACCGGATGTTTTTCTCAATTCACCTTTCTATTTATTAGAATCATGAGACTCACCCTCTTCAAGTTCTTTCTTCACATGCTCCATTCTAATCAATTGAATCTAGAGATCAGAAGGTGAAAGGTTAGGGAAAAAAAGAGAGAGCAGAAGTTGAGAGAGAGTAATGGTAAAGGAGTAGAATGGATCAATTCAAATTTATACCATTTAGGGATTTTGAAATTTTACAATCATGAAATCATGAACCGGGTTCAAATAAGTTAATGAAATAGTTTCATTTTTATAAAAACATAAAACATATAAAAACAATGAGTCATCAGTGACAAAATGAAATATTTTCTATACCACTAATGATGTTGGTATGACAATGGTGTCAGCATTACAACAGTGTCGGCATGACAACGGTGTCGGTATGACATCGGTGTTGGCATGAAAATGGTGTCAGCATGACAATGGTTTTGGTGTGACAACGGTGTCGACATGATAACTACACAAAAAAAGATTAAAATAAAGGAAAACACAGGTTCTTACTGATTGATCATTCCTAACACGTGTAAGATGTAATTCATTCTTTTAGAGCTCAATGGGTTAGTGAATATTTCAGCAGGATGATATTCGGTGCTAGTAAATTCTAAAGTGATGTCACCCTTTTGATAATGATCTCACAAAAAGTGAAGTCTTACATCAATATGTTTTGTTCTAGAATGAGAAACTGAGTTCTTATAAATGTTAATAGCACTTTTGTTGTCATAATTTATAGGTACATGTCTAAATTGATATCTATAGTCTAGCAGAGTGTGTTTCGTCCACAAAATTTGTGCACAACAGCTACCAGAAGCTATGTATTCATCTTTGGTAGTAGATAATGCAATAGAATTTTGGTTCTTACTACACCATGAAAATAAATACTTTCCCAAAAAGTGAAATGTCCGAGAGGTGATTTTTAAATCTAACTTGTATCCACCAAAATCAACATCAGAATAACTCACTTTATCAAATGATTGTCCTTTAGAGTAAAACAAACATAAATTGATTGTATGTTTAAGAAATTTAAAAACAATTAATAGAATTTAAGTGATACTCATTGGGATTAACTTGAAAACAGGCACACAAACACACTAAACATTACATCTAGCCTACTAGAAGTAAAGTAGAGTATACTTCAAATCATTCCTCTATAAGTGGTTTGATCAACAGATTTACCATCTTCATCAAGATCCAACTTAAAATTAGTACTCATTGGAGTGTCACTACTTTTAATGATATAAAATCCAAATCTTTTTAAAATGTATTTTGTGTATTTACATTGATTTAAAATGATACCTTATTTATTTTGAAAATTTTTAAATCTAAGGAAGAATTTAAGTTCACCCATTAAACTCATTTCAAATTCATTTGGCATCATTTTTGAAAAATCAATAAATAAATAATTTCTTGAAGATCCTAAAATAATATTGTAACATCTTGGTTCTAGAAACCACCCAGGGGCACCCCGGACCCGGATGGTCACATGGCCTCAAGCACATTTCCCCAAACTCCAGAGGCCACCGACTAGCAGCGAGGGCCTTGGGTGTGATAGTGGGGAAACTATGCCCTCATTGGAAGAGTACACAATGGAAGAGAAACAAATAAACAAAAGCGGAAGAAGTAAACATCCATACAAGAGTAAACAACAGATGACTAAAAGTGTAAAAAAAGAGAACATATATAAATGATGCATGATACATATATGTCTAGGAAAGTATCCAAACCAGTCACAATACTGAGGACAATACTAAACCAATGTACAAAGGAAAAAAAGATGAGAAACTTCTCAGAAACACAAGCCTGAGCTTGTTCCCATGATCTCCAGCTCCACAGCATGTCAAGTACCATAAGTCAAATGGCGCTAGTCCTTGTCTATACCTGTAGCAATATATTCTGGTTGGGCCCAAAAGCATGGACCAAATAGGGTGTGAGACTAAATCCTAGTAGGTAAACACCACGAGATCTCTGACTAATAGTCAGTGAATATATGGAAGGTAAAAGTACAGAAAATATTAGACAGGAAGATATTGAACAGTAAGAAATCCACAGTCTCAAGCATCTAATCTGCAAATAGGTAATCAGCTACTCAAGCAAGTAGAAATAACAAGTAACCCTCTAGGAAGTTCTCATAGCCTAACCCCTCTAGTTCAACCAACAAGCACTAGAAACCATATGGGAGGCACACACAGTCTCACCCCTCTGGTTTGGCTAATGTTTAGAATCTCTAGGGAAGCACTCACTGCCAATTACCCCTTCAGTCTCATATCATACTAAAGGTACTATGGGGAATCACTCAACGTCTCATTCCCCCTGTGGCCCATGTTGAGTAACTACAAACACTCTGAGGAAGCATTCAATTTAAATTCCCCCAGTGGTCTCGCGTTGCAATTATAAGACCCTCTGGAGAAGCCCTTACATCCATTCTCCCTATGGTCTACTACACTTGGTTCTCATGGCCCTGTGTAAGTCAAACAAGTATAGAACACATATCACCCCAAGTAAACCTCAAGAACTACTTGGATAGAATTATAAGGCATATCAGCATAATGGAACAACAATCACACTATCCTACAAACTAGGCATGGAAACTGGAATAACATAACAGGAAAAACTAGAACAAACAGTCATAAAAAGGAAAAACATGCATGGGAAATACATCCAATGCAAAGAAAAATTACCCTATTTACAAAAAATAACATCTACTCAGGCATACAAGAAAAGAAGTCAAACAATAAGGAAAAAAAGGTAAATACACAATACCCAGTTCAAGGGTATTGGAGGAATTTTCACAAAATACTCAAATACTTTCAACAGAAAGGTACAAACCACCTATCTTGGGGTTAGGAGATCAAAATACTTGAACCACAATTCTTGAATCTACTTAGAACAACGTAGATCTATGAAAACATATAAAATGTTCAACCCATGATAACTTGGAAAATAGGAGGAATTGGAAAACAATGCTCTGGGAGAATGAAGAACTCACCTCTGCGATTCCAACTCAATCAATGGTGCTCGAATCAGAGGATGGATGGATGCTCGGGGGCTCATCGAAGATCTACGACTACTCGGCGCTCTTGGATGAATGAGACCTAAAAGAAGTGTGTTCTGTCCGTCAGACGCCACCCCTACAACTTTAATGAAAAAAAAGTACATGACCTGTACTTTTGAAGTACACGTCCTGTACTTACTATTTATGTACTCTGATTTATGCGGCCTCCGAATCACCCCCACATGGTCGTGTGCATGGCCGCTACATGGAAAAAACCCGGCTGCCTGTGGCAAAGAGTTACACGGCATGTAATCATAATGTACACTGCGTGTACTTTAATTTTTTTTTGAAATTACACTTTTCCCAAAAATGAATAGAAAAGGAATAAAATACCTAAAAAGAAGATCAGGGTTCTTAAAAACTTACCCCCTTAAAGAAATTCATCCCTGAGTTTCTCTAGCGTGGAGTAGAAGAAGAAATTCCAAACATCTTCGGCCACTGTGCTCGTACATCGGCCTCCCTCTCCCAAGTCTCGTCCCATACCCGCCCGTGCTTCCATAGCTCTCATAATAAAGGAAGAGACTGGCCACAGAGAACCTTTGTACAACGATCAACAATCTGGATAGGATGCTCCTCGAAAGATGCATCCACCTCCAAATCTGATTCCTCGGGTTGGAAAGCATGTGACGGGTCTGAAAAGTAATGTCGGAGTTGAGAGACATGGAATGAATCATGCATAGCCTGGTACCCCTAAGGTAACTGCAACTGATAGGAAACCAGAATAACTCTCTCCAACACCTCAAAAGGCTCGACGTACCTTTGAGAATGTTTACCCAGTCTCCTAATCCTTCTGTGCCCCAGCCTCAGTGTGACATGTAGGAGAACCTGATCCCCAACCTCGAACTCCAGAGGTCATCTCCACTGATCATCATAAGACTTCTATCGAGACTGTGCGGTAGCCATCCTCTTCCGAATCAACTCTATCTTCTCTGTGGTCTCCTAAACAAGACGAGGTCCCAGCAAATCTGCCTCTACTGCCTCCAGCCAATATAAGGGTGATCAGCATGGTCTACCATACAATGCCTCATAAGGTGCCATCTTAATAGTTACCTGAAAACTATTTTTTTATGTGAAATCCACTAGAGGTATATGTTTCTCCCAAGAACCTCCAAAGTCTAGAATGCATGCCCGGATCATGTCCTCAAGCACCTGAATCATACGCTCAGATTGTTCATCTATCTGAGGATGGTATGTCGTACTCAAACATACATGTGTACTCAAAGACTTCTGAAGCCCCTGCTAGACCCATGAAGTAAAACATGCATCCCTGTCTGAAACAATGGATTGTGAAACTCCATGTAGATGTACAATCTCTCAGATGTATAGTCGTCCCAGCTCATCAACACTGAAGGTCTCCTTGATCGGAAAGAAGTGAGAAACCTTCGTAAGCCTATCAACGAAAACCCACACAACATCATTCCCTTGATGTGAACTCGGCAACACTGTCATTAAGTCCATCGCAACGTCGTCTCACTTCCACTCAGGATAGGAAACTGCTGCAAAAGACCTGTCGGTCACTGATGCTTTGCCTTCACCTTATGATAAGTAGAACATCTCTTGATGAAACCAGAAACATCCCTCTTCATACCTGGCCACCAATACTGGCGGTGTAGATCACGAAACATCTTGGTGATGCTAGGATGAACTGCCCAAAAAGAGGAATAAAAATCCCACATCATCTCCTCACGTATATCTGATGGCACCCATACGCGTCCCTAGAAATGCAAGATCTCATCCTTTCCTATGGTTCATCCAGGAATAGGGTCCTCTCCTGACACATATTCCCATAGGCCTAGGCCTTCTGAGTCTGATATCTTCTTCATTCGCACCCGATCAAGAAGGATAGAGGTAACAACTAAAGATGATAGAAAGGTTTGTCCATGTCTGTCGTGCACTTACAAATGCATCTCGGAGAAAAGATCCATAATCTTCCACTCATTTATGGCCTCTTGAACTGCCTATATCTGATACCTCCTACTCAATGCATCAGCCACAGCGTTGCCTTTCCTAGGCATATAGGCATGCTCGAAGTCGAAGGACTGTAGGTACTGAACCCACCTCCGTTGTCTCATATTCAAATCATAGTGAGTGAAAATGTACTTGAGACTTTTGTGGTCGGTGAAAACCACAAAATTCTCTCTCAGAAGGTAATGTATTCCACAACATAAGGCATGAACAATAGCTGACAACTCCAGATCTTGTGTTGGGTAGTTCTTCTCATGTGGCCTCAATTGCCAAGACCCATACGCAGTGACTCCATCTCCCTGCATAATCATAGCTCCCATCCCGATACCTGAAGCATCACAGTAAACAGTATTTCTCTTGCTTGACTCTGGAAAGACTAGTATTGGTACTAAATTCATTCTTCATTTCAACTCCTAAAATGCTGACTCACAAGAATCTGACCATAGAAACTTTTCACCCTTCTTCATCAGACCCGACAGTGGTGCTTCTAAACATGAAATGTCCTTTATGAAACGATTGTAGTATCCAGCCACCCCTAGAAAACTCTGCACCTCAAAGACGTTCTTCGGCTGGTCCCAGTAAACTACTACTATCACTTTCTCTGGGTCTACCAATACACCTGCCTCTAAAATAACATGACCCAAGAAGTGAATCTGGTCCATCCAAAAATAGAATTTTGAGAGCATAACATATAACAAATGATCTCTCAGTGTACTCAAATGATCTCAACATGTGTGGCATGGTCGTGTCGAGTGTGAGAGTATGTAACGCCCCGACCCCAGTTACCAAGAGTTGGTGCATTATTACATAACATTGGAATGATCACAAGAAATATCAAATCTTGAAAGACCGATTGGTTTCGTAGCCTTGGAAACACTAAAGATATTCATAAAGTTTTACATTACATCATAAAGTGAAAAACTGCTACAACAACATATTGTCTCCATAGTCCACACTATTATCCCCTAATAATAACCCTAAAGGTCATTCATAATTTATTTATTCACATCCTGGGAAAAATAAAACATAGAAAAGGGGTGATCTCAAATGCCCAGTAAGGATAACAATATAGCGGAAACTTTCATAAATAAGAATAAACATTTATCGCAGTGTATAACTAAAACAAAATCCTTTTAAACTTGAACTTCAACATAGTATGGAAAAAATAAAATGAAATAATTCCATTTACTTATTCACATGGATATTCTACTAATCGAATAATCACATGCAATATCAACAACCACTTTCATAATGATGGAATGCATAATGCTAGACTATCATAACCACATAGCCAAGGCCTCGTACCAAGACTAAAAAAAATATTTCGCCAAGGCCTTGTTCCAAGACACTAGTTTGTCTCATGATACCTACCGATGCATCGAGGAGCTATAACGGGCTCCACCCGTCACATAATAAGTCTAATGCATTACCATATGAAAAGGTTTAAACATAACATAAACGTTCATATTAAAACTAGCATAAGAAATGTAAATACTTCATCCATAAACCATGAATGTTATAAAAATAGCACATCCACCATTAAACATATCACAAAACCTTCAATACAATATAGAAGTTTTGTATCATTATAAATCAACTTCAAATAAGTGTAAAATCCATCAAATGATGTTGATATAGATGAAATCAATACTCTTTTTAGATAAATATCTCTTTCTATTTTGAAATCATTTAAGAGTCATATATTTATAAAATAAAACATTTTCTTTGAAAATATTCTTATTAGTTTGTAAGGGAAGCTTCGACAATTTTATAACGGCAGAAAATAGCCGCACCCACCGTATAAGTTAAAAAAACATTCTTACCTTAATTTTCTCGAAAAGGTTAAAAAGGAATTTGTTTGGAAAATGACGTAAAGATTCCTTTATAAACCACTTATAAAAGTCAACAAAGGTAAAAATGAATTTATCCCATATTCTATTAAAATAGTAAGAATGTTTTGAAATACAATTTTAAGAAACATGGATGTGGATGATAAAGAGATCCCAGTAGATTATTACGTATAAACAACCTCAGATAATGAAGAGATTGCAAAATAAACCCTTACCTTGTACTTTTCCTTGGTTGGGGGTAGGTTAACCTCTTTTATAATGGTGAAATAATTGGTATTAAATTATACAAGAATCATATACATTAATATGATATCATATATGATCTTTTAACATTGATTTGTTAATAATATTTTAGAATTATCGTTTTTTCGGGTGTTAACTTACTCGTTTTCTTTTATATTTTTTGTTATTTAAGCCATGTTTGTAATGGATAGGTTGTATCTTATTCATATCCAGAATGATATCAAGTCCTTAAACATTATTTTTAAATCACCAAATGACTATTATACTTGAATGGATACGATGAAGAATGAATCTCATCTTGTTCGTGGAGACGGTAGTCCGTACGTACGCACGAGCGACAATATAATTCTTTTGATATTAAAATAATATATAATTGGATGTTATATCATATATAAAGAATAATTATCATGTTATATTTATTATTTACATGAGTTACACATCATTATTATACCCATCCAAAAAATAATTTATTGAATAACAATTACACCACGACATGGAGACGGTAAGCCGTACGTACGCACGTATGGTGACATGTTATTCAAAGGATAGATAGAATAATGAATATGGTTTTACCATATTTATAATAACATCACAGTATATCTAATATACTGGAGTTATTATTTTATAATGGTAATAACAAATAAAGAAGAAGTGGAAGAAGAAAGGAACTTGAAAAAGGGTGGTGAAATCATTACCTCTTCTTTGGGTTCTTCCTTTTGATTTGATCAAAAGGGATCCATAAGTTGGATTTCTGACTAAAGGAAGGCCTCTAGGATGAAGTGAGGGAAGTTGAGAGAGTATTTGGGCAGATTTTGGCCGAACCAAAAAGCTTTGAAGGTGTGATTTAATGAGAAGGAAGAGTTCCCTTTTATAAGAGGGGTGGGGGGCACCTTTGGAAAAGCTAGAAATATTATTTTATAATAAATTCATATTCGGTTTCTAATGTCTCCAAAGTGGAATATTTAAAGCCTATGGTGGGTATGGGTCAAAAAATACTCAACCAATGGAATTTAGAGAGGTTTTGGTTACTATATTAACCTTATCTTTAAGTATTAACTCTTAGTTAATTAGTTTCACTTTTACAATGTCTCCTTGTAGTTTTATATTATATGGTTAATAAACATACTAAATACATCCAAGAGACCCCCAATTGGTCCATTAATGATATAAATATCATGATATAAGTCTCTTGGACGAACCGTATATTTTTAATAATTTAATATCAATTAATAATATAATATTTGTTTTAAAAACTCTTTTATGTCAATTTTGACACTATTCAATAATTGATTTTTGTGAAAATCATAACCGAATGATTACTTCGAAAGAAGTTACTTAAGTCAATCATATCATGTCATATTAACCTAGAAAATTAGCGTAATTCATAAAAAATCTCATATTAAATTTATTTGGGTATTTATAATATCAATTATTCTAATTTTCCATTAATTAGATAATTACTGCATCATCATTCTTTCATAAATGAATTAAATTATTTAAGGTCTAAAAATTATAAATAAAATATCATTATGTAGGAAATAATTTTATATTTCTAATGAATATTTTAAATATAATTTATATTATGTATAACCCTATATTAAAAATGTTTTAGTAAATAAACATTGATTTTAACTCTTTTAACTCTTTTTTGAATTAAATAATAATAAATGTCCTAATCTAATCCAAGTGGACCTAAATGATAATATATTATTCCTAAGGTCATTTTTGGTAGATATAAACTTGTCCAATAGAATTAGTACATGTGTTAGCGTAATATTAATATCATTTTTACCCTTAATTACCCTATTTACTTTTAACTGTGGTAAATAAAAGTAAAAAGTTACTATTCACCAAAAAATTATTTTCATCTCATTGAACCACATTTTTCTACTTGATGTTAATCGTGTCTCTAGGATTTTCAAAATTTCATTCACATAAATGGTAAAATTATGTTTTATGAAAAATTCAGTTTTTTAACTACCACTTAGTGGTTTCACTATTCATAAAAAATTGAAGTTTTTCAGAACAATGCCAAAATATCACCCTAAGCTATAATTGATATTCCAAATTCAAAAATGATTTCTATTTTACAAAATTCCAAACATATAAGTTGCATTAATTAATTTTATAATTAATTTCTGGTGTTACAATAAATAGCATGTTTTTAAGAAATAATATATATCAAAAGATTGACAATTGTTTATGTCCAATTTTAAAGTGAAATTAATTCTAATGAACACCATTGGATAAAATGGTAAAAATATATTTTAATTATACTTTAAAACCACTAAATAATATAATTTATCACTATAAATTATTTTGATTAAAAAAGTTGTTTTTAAGTATTTTTCACTATTCATAAAAATTGGAAATTCTCAAAAAAATACCAAAAATTCAACTTAGGATAATTTCGATATTCTGAATCCAAAAATGAAGTCCATTTTGAAATATAAAATATATATAATTTCAAAAAGTAGGTATTACTATTCATAACGGCTAGTTTTATTGGTTTTGGTGTGTTAGAACTCGATGTTGCGTACAACACACGCTATCACATTATTCAAAGTGAAGCGTACCGTAGAAGCTTGGGGTGTTACATTCTCCCCTCCTTCAGATAATTTTGTCCTCGAAACTTATAGAATACTACCACATGAAAAGAATCTGGTGGTTCTTCATCATAAGTTCCTCAGGTTCCCACATTGCCTCTTCAATCTTATAGTTTCTCCACAAGACTTTTACCAGACGAGTCGTCCAGTTTCTCAATACTTGTTCTCTCGTATCAAGAATCCTGACGGGCTCTTCACAATAAGACATATTGGGTTCCAGTTCTAATTCCTCATTGGTGAGTACATGTGTTGGGTCAGGCATGTATTTCCACAATAGAGATACGTGGAACACATCGTGAACTTTGGAGAGACTTGGCGGCCTTGCCAATCGGTAAGCTACAACCCCAATTCGTTCTAGAATTTCGTAAGGTCCGATGTACCTGGGACTCAATTTATCTTTCTTACCAAAACGTATGACTCCCTTCCATGGAGATACCTTCAGGAAAACATGATAACCAACTTGAAATTCCAAATAATTCCTTCGATTATCAACATAGCTCTTCTGCCTACTTTGAGCTGCTTTGACGTGATTTTGGATTACCTTCACCTTTTCCATCATTTCCTCCACCAGTTCTGGGCCTTCAAGTTTTCTTTCACCAACGTCATCCCAACAGGTTGGTGTACGACATCTCTTTCTGTATAACGATTCATATGGTGCCATCTGAATACTTGAATGGAAGCTATTGTTATAGGAAAATTTACTAGAGGTAAATATGAATCCCACATACCCTGAAAGTAAAGTGAGCAGGATCTCAACATGTCTTCTAAGGTTTGAATAGTTCGTTCTGATTGTCCATCTATTTGAGGGTGGTAGGAAGTGCTCAAATGAAGTTCAGTATCCAGGGATTTATGAATACTCTTCCAAAATCTTGGAGTAAAATGGGGATCACAATCTGAAACAATTGATAGGGGTAATCCATGAAGTCTCACAACATCATTAATATATAGTCTTTCTAGACGTTCTAGTTGAAGATCTTCTCTTATATCAAGAAAATGTGCTGACATGGTAAGACGATCAACAATAACCCATATTGCATCATTCCTTCTAGGAGTCTTGGTAGCCCCATGACAAAGTCCATCGTAATATTGTCCCATTTCCACTCCGATATGGGAAGAGGTAGCAATACTCCACCAGGCTGTTGCCTTACAGCTTTCACTTGTTGACAAACCATACATCTTGACACAAAATCGGCAATCTCCCTTTTCATGTTGTCCCACCAAAAATGTTCCTTCAAATATCTATACATTTTGGTGCTCCTAGGGTGTATAGAGAAATTGGAACTATGAGCATCATTAATCAATTCCCTTTTTAGATCATGTATATCGGGAACACAAAGTCACTTCCTGAATTTCAAAATTCCTTCTTCATACACAAAGTCTCTCAACATCCCATCATTCACAGCTTTAATCTTCTTTTAAAATTCTTCATCATTGGTCTGAGAACTCTTAATCCTTTCTAGTAAAGATGGTTTGGCAACCATTTGAAAAATTATTGATGTTTCACCTTCCCTGGTTATTCCCATGTTGATATTCACTAGATCCATGAAAATTGGATCCCTTTCAATTCTCATATTGTTCAAAACTCCATGATCTTTTCTGCTCAAAGCATCTCCCACCTTGTTTTCTTTCCCCGGGTGGTAGTGTATCGTACAATCATAATACTTGAGTAATTCAAGCCTTCTCCTTTGCCTCGTGTTGAGTTCTTTTTGTGAGAAAATATACTTCAAAATCTTGTGATCAGTATAAATCTCACATTTTCACCATAGAGGTAGTGCCTCCATATCTTCAAAGCAACGATCACATGTGCTAACTCGAGATCATGAGTAGGATAGTTTTGTTCATGATATTTCAACTGTCATGATGCATAGGCAATAACCCTATCATTCTGAATAAGGACACAACCAAGTCCTTTCTTTGATTCATCACAATAAATAACGAACCCATCATTCCCCGATGGTAGATTCAATGTAGTAGCATTGACTAATATTCTCTTTAGTTATTCGATACATTCTTCACACTCTTTTGTCCAAACAAATTTAACTCCTTTATGTGTGAGCTTCATTAATGGGTTAGCTAATCGGGAAAAATTCTGGACGAAACGTCAGTAATAACCTGCTAAACCAATAAAACTATGTACCTCAGTTATACTCGTAGGTGTTGGCCATTCTTGGATTGCCTTGGTCTTAGAAGGATCCACAGAGATTCCATCTTTAGAGACAATATGGCCAATAAAATAAATCTCCTGAAGCCAGAATTCACACCTGCTAAACTTCCCATGTAATTGATGTCTTCTTAGAGTCTTCAGGATAATGCTCTAGTTATTTTCATGGTCTTCGTATATTTTTGAGTATAACAAGATATCATCAATAAATACCACCACAAATTCATAGATATATTCCTTGAAAACTATATTCATCAGATCCATGAATACAGAGGGTGCATTAGTTAATCCAAAAGGCATTACTGTAAATTCGTAATGCCCGTACCTGGTTCGAAATGTTGTCTTTGGAATGTATTCCTTCTTCACACACAACTGATGGTATCCAGATCGGATGTCAATCTTTGAAAAGTATTGAGCTCCATGCAGTTGGTCAAATAAATCATCAATGCGAGGAAGGGGATACTTGTTCTTTATTGTTATAGCATTAATCTCTCTATAGTCGATACATAACCTCATAGATCCATCTTTCTTTTTAACAAAAAGTACAGGGGATCCCCATGGAGAAACACTAGGGTGAATAAATACCTTATTACTCAATTCCTCTAGTTGTTTATTTAGTTTAACTAATTCTAAAGTGGCCATTCTATAAGGGGTCTTTGATATAGGCCTTGATCCAGGAATTAAATCAAGGGAAAACTCACCTTCTCGTTCTGTAAGATGTCCAGGTAAATCTTCCAGAAATACATCAACATATTCTTTCACAATAGGTACATCCTCTATTTGAACATTCCTTTCCTCAACCACAGTCATTTCTTTCTCTTCCTCCCCAATAATTGAATTTAGTTGAGCTACTGGGGGTGGATCTAGACAAGAATTAGGTGGTGACGATTTTGCTCTAAAGATAAGGTGTTCCTTATCATCATCATCAAAAATCGTAACCTCCTTCTTCTTACAATAAATATTTGCATCATAGTCCGAAATCCAATCCATACTGAGGATTATATCAAACTCAATCATAGGTATGACGACGAGATCAGCAGATAAAGAACATTTATGTCCTCTAATGGGGACTGATTCACAAAACTTTATTGCAATGATACTTCCCTTAGGAGTTTTAACTGGAAACTCCCTTGTTAAATCAAATTGGAAATATCTAATTTTCATAGCAAACTGGGATGATATGAAATAATGCGATGATCCAGAATCAAATAATGCATTTTCTAAACTTGAGGAAACCATTAAATTACCTGCCACCATATCTTTTGGATCTTCTACCTCAGCAGTAGTGATAGCATAAGCTTGGCCTTGATCCCTCAAACTTTTCTAAGGTTAGTTCCCCTGACTCTTGGGACATTCATTTGCATAATGTCCCATCTCCCTGCTATTTTAGCACTGAACATTGGTAGCTTCCTTCTTCCCTTTGCAATCACGAGCTTGGTGGCCTTTTTCACCACATTTGTAACAGACACCCATTCCCATCAAGCAAGTACCAGGGTGTTTCGGCCCACATTTACCACAGGATGGATATTCAACCTTTCCCTTATTCCCCTTATTTCCATTCCCAGATTGATCAGCAGATCTTTTCTTCTCTTGATTTTCTTTAAAGTCATAAGACTTAGAGAATTCCTTTTCGGTCTTGATAGCACATGAGACAATGTCTTCGTATGATGAAAAGGATTGTGAGACTAATGCTCGACGGAGAAATGGTTTTAACCCATCAAAGAAATGATCAATCTTAATTATTGTGTTACGTATATATTATCCAACATACCTTGATACACTTGTAAAGTTAGCCTCATACTTTGCGACATTCTCATTCTCCTTTTGTCTCAGACTCAGAAATTTCCTTTCCATATCTGCTCAATGGTCACGAGGAAAGTATTTTTCTAAAAATAGATCTTTGAACTCCCTCCATTCCATATTTGATACTTTATCATCTTCCTTCGTGTTTTGAATCAATGACCACCAATGATCAGCATATCTAGTGAGGCGGTAAACTACCATGAAACTTTTTCCCTTTCACTACTCCCCAAAGCCTGAAATATTTTCTCTAGGAAATTTATCCATTGCTCAGCTACTAATGGATTTGTACTCCCATTGAACGTTGGTGGTTGTTTCCTCATGAATCGATCTATCATTGATCCTCCACGCTGCGGATCAGGGTGCTCTATACGGGTAAGGTTATTATTCATAACCTGAGTGATTTGTCCCAGAATGGTGATTAGCTGATCAGCACTAGTTGCATAACCAGCTCCACTATAATTATCTTGAGCAGGAGGAAAATACCTACATGGAGTGCGTGCATTGATACAGTTTCCATTTCTTCCACTAGGAGCCATTTCTAAACAATGGAATAAACTAGATCAGTTTATGAATCAAAATACATAATTCCATACTTATAAAAAACATAACATAAATTGAACTATTTATGGATATAATCCATAATTATAAAAATATTTTCTTTGAGGAAATATATACTCATAAACCCTTTATAATGATTTTTAATAAAAATTAATGTTATCCTAAGCATATCCTCCGAGAATGTCGTAACCAAAAGTGCAGCAAGGCCCGTTGTCATCCACCAGTTCCCATTCGGGTCTAGCTCAAAGCGGTGTTTTCGGGTTTTACCCTCAGGTTCATCTATCCTAGATTCGGTGCATTATTACATAACATTGGCATGATCACAAGAAAGATCAAATCTCGAAAGACCGATTGGTTTAGTATCCCTGGAAACACTAGATATATTCATAAAGTTTTACATTACATCATAAAGTGAAAAAATACTACAACAACATATTGTCTCCATAGTCCACACTATTATCCCCTCATAATAACCCTGCAGGTCATTCATATTTTACTTCTTCACATCCTGGGAAAAATTAAACATAGAAAAGGGGTGAGCTCAAATGCTCAGTAAGGATAACAATATAGCAGAAACTTTCATAAATAAGAATAAACATTTAAGGTAGTGTATAACTAAAACAAAAGCCTTTTAAACTTGAACTCCAACATAGTATGGTAAAAATAAAATGAAATAATTCCATTTACGTATTCACATGGATATTTAACTAATCGAATAATCACATGCAATATCAATAACCACATTCATAATTATGGAATGCATAATGCCAGACTATAATAACCACATAGCCAAGGCCTCATGCCAAGACTACAAATAATATTTTTTCAAGGCCTTGTGCCAAGACACTAGTTTGTCTCATGAGACCTACTGATGCATCTAGGAGCTATAGCAGGCTGCACCCGTCACATATTAAGTCCAATGCATTCCCATATGAAAAGGTTTAAACATAACATAAACATTCGTATTAAAACTAGCATACAAAATGTAAATACTTCATCCATAAACCATGAATGGTATAAAAATAGCACATCCATAGTCAAAGATATCACAAAACCTTCAATACAATATAGAAGTTTTTTATCATAATAAATCAACTTCAAATAAGCGTAAAATCCATCAAAGGATGTTGACATAGATGAAATCAAAACTCTTTTTAGAGAAATATCTCTTTCTATTTTGAAATCATTTAAGATTAATATATTTATAAAATAAAACATTTTCTTTGAAAATATTTTTATAAGCTTGTAAGGGAAGCTTCAAAAAGTTTATAACGGTGGAAAATAGCCGCACCTGCCGTATAAGTTAAAAAAACATTCTTACCTTAATTCTGTTGAAAAGGTTAAAAAGGACTTTATTTGGAAAATGAAAGAAAGATTCCTTTATAAACCACTTATAAAAGTCAACAAGGGTATAAATGGATTTAACACATATTATAGTAAAATAGTAAGAATTTTTGGAAATACATTTTCAAGAAACATGGATGTGGATGATAAAGAGATCCCAGTAGATTATTACATATAAACAACCTCGGATAATGAAGAGATTGAGAAATAAACCATTACCTTGTACTTTTCCTTAGTCGGGGGTAGGTTAACCTCCTGTATAATGGTGATATAATTGTTATTAAATTATAAAAGAATCATATACATTAATATGATATCATATATGATCTTTTAACATTGATTTGTTAATAATATCTTAGTATTATCGTTGTTTCGGGTGTTAACTTACTCATTTTCTTTTATATGTTTTGTTACGTAAGCCATGTTTGTAATGGATAGGTTGTATATTATTCATATCCAGAATGATATCAAGTCTTTAAACATTATTTTTAAATCATGAAATGACAATTATACTTTAATGGATACGATGGAGAATGAATCTCATCACGTTCATGGAGACGGTAGTCCGTACGTATGCACGAGCGACAATGTCATTCTTTTGATATTAAAATAATATATAATTGGATGGTATATCATATATACAGAATCATTATCATGTTATATTTATTATTTACAAGAGTTACACATCATTATTATACCCATCCAAATAATAATTTATTGAATAACAATTACACCACGACGTGGAGATGGTAAGCCGTACGTACGCACGTATGGTGACATATTATTCAAAGGATGGATAGAATACTGAATATGGTTGTACCATATTTATAATAACATTACAGTATATATAAGATACTAGAGTTATTATTTTATAATGGTAATAACAAAGAAAGAAGAAGTGGAATAATAAAGGAACCTGAAAAAGGGTGCTGAAATCATTACATCTTCTTTGTGTTCTTCCTTTTGATTTGATCAAAGGGATCATTTATTTGGATTTATGACTAAAGGAAGGCCTCTAGGATGTAGTTAGGGAAGTTTAGAGAGTATTTGGGTAGAGTTTTTCCGAACCAAAAGGCTTTGAAGGTGTGAGTTAATGAGAAGGGAGAGTGCCCTTTTATAAGAGGGCTGAGGGGCACCTTTGGAAAAGCTAGAAATATTATTTTAAAATAAATTCATATTCGGTTTCTAATGGCTCCAAAGTAGATTATTTAAAGGTTAATGTGGGGATGGGTCTAAAACCACTAAACCAATGGAATGTAGATAGGTTTGGGTTACTATATTAACCTTATCTTTAAGTATTAACTCTTTGTTAGTTAGTTTCACTTTTATAATGTCTCTTTGTATTTTTATATTATATGGTTACTAAACGTACTATATATATACAAGAGACACACAATTGGTCCATTAATGATATAAATAGAATGATATAAGTCTCTTGTACAAACCTTATATTTTTAGGAATTTAATATCAATTAATAATATAATATTTGTTTTAAAAACCCTTTTATGTCAATTTTGACACTATTCAATAATTTATTTTTTTGAAAATCATAAAAGAATTATTACTTAGAAAAAGGTTACTAACGTAAATTCTAACATGTCATATTAACCTATAAAATTAGTTTAATTCATAAAAGGTCTCAAATTATATTTATTTGGGTATTTATAATATCAATTATTATAATTTTTCATTAATTAGGTAATTACTGCATCATCATTGTGTCATAAATAAATTAAATTATTTAATGTTTAAAAATTATAAATAAACTATAATTATGTAGGAAATAATTTTAGCTTTCTAATGAATATTTAAAATCGAATTTATATTATGTATAACACTATATTAAATTTTTTTTAGTAAATAAACATTGATTTTAACTCTTTTAACTCGTCTTTGAATTAAATAATAATAAATGTCCTAATCTAATCCAAGTGGACATAAATGATAATATCTTATTCTTAAGGTCGTTTTTGGTCGAGATACACTTGTCCAATAGAATTAGGACATGTGTTAGGGTAATATTAATATCATTTTTACCCTTAATTACCCTATTTACTTTTAACCGTGGTAAATAAAAGTAAAAAGTTACTATTCACCAAAAAATTATTTTATCTCATTGAACCACATTTTACTACTTGATATTAACCGCGTCTCCCAGATTTTTGAAATTTCATTCACAGAAGTGGTAAAATTAAGTTTTATGAAAAATTCAGTTTTTTAACTACCACTTAGTGGTTTCACTATTCATCAAAAATTGATGTTTTTCAGAACAACGCCAAAATTTCACCCTAAGCTATAATTGATATTCCGAATTCAAAAATGATGTCTATTTTACAAAATTCCAAAAATATAAGTTTCATTAATTAATTTTATAATTAATTCCCGCTGTTACAACAAATAGCGTGTTTTTAAGAAACAATATACATCAAAAGATTGACAATTGTTTATGTCCAATTTCAAAGTGAAATTAATTATAATGAACACCATTGGATAAAATGGTAAAAATATATTATAATTATACTTTAAAGCCACAAAATAATATAATTTATCACTATAAATTATTTTGATTAAAAAAGTTTTTTTTTAGTATTTTTCACTATTCATAAAAATTGGAAGTTCTGAGAAAAATACCAAAAATTAAACTTAGGATAATTTCGATATTATGAATCGAAAAATGAAGTCCATTTTGAAATATAAAATATATATAATTTCAAAATGTAGGTATTGCTATTCATAACGGTTAGTTTGATTGGTTGTGGTGTGTTAGAACTCGATGTTACGTACAACACATGCTATCACATTATTCAAAGAGAAGCATACCGTAGATTCTTGGGGTGTTACAGAGTACACCAAGATGTCGTCCACAGAGACAACCATGAACGAATCCAAATAAAGTTGGAAGACTCAGTTTATCAGTTTCATGAAAACTGTTGGCGTGTTCGTGAGATCGAATGACATAACTAAGTACTCGTATAGACCATACCTGCTCCCGAAGGCTGTAAGAGGTATATCATAGAATCTAACACGCAATTTATGATAACCGGACCTCAAGTCAATCTTTATGAATACTCAGGCTCCTCGAATATAATCAAAGAGATCATCGATCCTCGACAAAGGATATCGGTTCTTGACCATCAATTGGTTCAACATTTGATAATCCACACAAAGCCTAAGGGTACCGTCTGCTTTCTTCTCAAATAGGACAGGTGAACCCATGCGAGATGTACTGGTTCAGATGAAACCCTTTGCCTAATACTCCTCCAACTGCTTCTTGAGCTCCTGTAACTCAGGTGTATCCATCCTATAAGGAGGAATGGACACTGGTGTCATTCCTAGCATGGGATCAATAGAAATTCTACCTCACGCTCTGGAATATCTCAGATTTCTGTCCGCAATCAGCGCCTGGTTGACGATGGATGCAATGGAAGTCAACCTAAAGATATTCACCTGTGATTGGATCTCCCGTCTGAGACCGTCCTCAAACTTCCTTTCCATTAACAACCCATCTCCACCCTGGAGGGGTGTGAAACGTTGAAGCTTGGTGAAACTAGAGGAATACTCCATAACTAAAAGAGTACCTTGCCCCAGACTCATGAACTCCCAGGATTGATCGGCTCTCAAGGTATCTGGATAGAAGTATTCATAAAAGACGCACTGAAACTATTCCCACACCATAACCTGGTCATGACCCACTTGTGAGATCACATCCCACCATCTCTTGGTGTAATGTTGTAGCATATAGGTGGAGATCTTGAATATCCTCTCTGGAGGCGTTTCCAGATGCTCGAAGATAGTCATCATTGCTTATATCCAGGACTCTACAGCCTGAGGTCCTCCTTCCCCTATGAAGGTGGGACGATGCTGCTGCTAGAAAACCCACATCAAGTCTTCCATAGACGAGGTAGGAGGTGGTGCACCCTAGAAGGTCTGAATCATCCTCATAAATCCTTCCCTAAACTACACATCGGTGCCTTCAACTGGTATAACTGCTGTTGCCAAGGATGGAACAACAGGAGGATCTGCAGGAGGTCCCTGATCAGCCATATCCGGTGTTTGATCACCATCTTGCAAATGGAAGACAACCAGAGGACGTCTCGGTGGCATTAATATGCAAGGTCAAATGTAGACCTTCGATTCAATATTATCAAAGACTAAAAACCGGAGTGTAAGAGGGAAACAAGAGGAATAAAACATCCAAGTTTTACAAAACATGATTACATGGCGTGTACACTACCTACACGGTGTATTACCTAAAATCATTCACCTGGGCGTGTACTATTTCCTAAACTAGTCATGTAACATCCCAAAAACACGATGTGTACTTGAATCCTATTCCCCTGCCCAATTCCTTCTACACGGCTAATCCACACGGCTCTCCTAAGGCAAAACTACATGGCGTGTTCAAGGTAGACATGACATGTACGGGTCAAGCATCACCTAGCACACGTTGTTAGTGACACGAACTGTGTACCCAGGTTATAATACACAGTGTGTTTCAACCAAACATGGTGTGTACGAAGAAAAGATAACATTGACATGTGTTTTTCGTTACACGGACAACTACATGGTTAACTCTATACGGCGTGCTCCATGTGTACATGGCATGTACTTGAAGGATTTTCCGAACCTGTGTTGTTCGTGACATGGATGGGTACCTAGTTTACGCTGAATGTCATGTGAAAATAGGAAATGTAATGTAAAAATGATGTTTCAGCCATCGGTGTCGCTAGTCACACGGATAGACACACGGTCTCAACAACACGGTGTGTACGTACTGTACACGACGTGCATTTACATGACTTTTCACAACCCTGTGTCCCTTTCCACACATTCAGTGACACGATTTTAAAACTACACGGTGTGTATTCATAAAGTACACGCCGTTTATTCTGGATAGTTCTCACAGCCTAACCCCTCTGGTTCAACCAACAAGCACTAGCAACCCTATGGGAGTCATACACAGTCTCACCCATCTGGTTCGGCTAAAGTATAGACTCTCTGGGGAAGCACTCACCGTAAATTCCCCCTATAGTCTCATATCATAATAAAGGGACTCTGGGGAAGCACTCAATGTCTCATTCCCCCTCTGGCCCGCGTCGAGGAACTATAGACACTCTAAGGAAGCACTCAATTTCAATTCCCCCTGTGGTCTCACATCGTAATTATAAGACAATCTAGAGAAGCCCTTACATCCATTCTCTCTATGGTATAACAAGTATAGCGCGTGTATCACCCCAAGTAAACCTCAAGAACTACTTTTCTAGAATTCTACGTCATATCAATATAATAGAACAACAGTCACACTATCCTACAAACTAGGCATGGAAACTGGAAATAGCCTAACATGCAAAACTAGACCAAACAGATATAAATAGGAAAAACATGCATGGTAAATACATCCAAAGCACAGAAAAATTACCCTATTAAAAAAAATAACCTCTACTCCGGAATACAAGCAAAGCAGTCAAACAATAGGGCTAAAAAAGTAAACACTCCATACCATGTTCATGGGTATTGGTGGAATTTTCACAAAATACACAAAGTCTTTCAATATAAAGGCACAAACCACCTACCTCGGGGTTAGGAGATCAAAATACTTGAACCAAAGTGCTTGAATCTCATTATAATCTCATAGATCTATGAAAAAATATAAAACTTTCAACCCATGATAACTTGTAAAATAGAAGGAATTGGAAAACGATGCTCTGGGAGAAGGAAGAACTCACCGCTCTGATTCCAACACAATCAACAGTGCTTGAATCAGAGGAAGGATGGAGGCTTAGGGGATCATCGAAGATTTATGGCTGCTCGGAACTCTTGGATGAATGAGACCTAAAAGAAGTGTTTTCTCTCCGTCAGATGTGACCCCGGTGCCTTTAATGGAAAAAAGGTACATGGTGTGTACTTTTGAAGTACATGAAGTGTACTTACTATTTCTGTACTCCTTTTTAAGAGGCCTTCAAAACACCCCACACGACCGTGGGCATGGCCGCTACACGACAAAAACCCGGCTGCCTGCGGCAAAGAGGTACACAGTGTGTACTTAGAAAAATTCCTGAAATTCCTCTTTTTACCAAAAACGACCAGAAAAGGAAAAACATACCTGAAAAGAAGATCCGGGTTCTTACAAATATCATCTGCATAAATTTTAACTACTAAAACATCTTTAGAAATTCGTTTCATAAAAAAGTAAGATCATAAATTCCTTTTGAGAAACCTTTTGAAATAATAAAACTACTTAATCTATCATACCAAGATCTTGGATCTTGTTTTAAGCCACATAAATATTTTGTTAATTTGAAAACATTATTTTAAAAATTAAGGTTTGTAAAACTTGGGGGGTGTTCAACAGAAACATCCTCCACTATATACAAATTTAGGAATGCACTCTTAACATTCTTTTGATAATGTTTGAAATTTAGATGGGTAGAATAAGAAAGCAGGATTATAATGGCCTCAATTCAAGAAATAAGTGAAAAGGTTTCTTGATATTAAATTCATTCTTCTTGTCTATAACCCTGTGCAACCAATATAGCTTTGTTTCTAACAATATTACTAGATTCATCTACATTGTTCCTAAACAACCACCTAGTTCCTATGGTCAAGGTGTCTTTGGGTCAATCCAAAATTTTATAAACTTTATTTGTTTAAAATTGATTTTGTTCTTCCTACATCGCCATCAACCAAAATTCATATTTAATTTCATCATTGATTTTTTTAGGTTCTAGTTGTGACAAGAAGTCTTAATGTTTAACTAGATTTTAAAGAGAAGCTCTAGTTTGTGTCCCTTTATCTAAGTCTCCAACAACAGCATCTAAAGGATGGTTCTTGAGAGTACTAGTTGTTCTAGAAAAGGAGTGTCTAGTAACATTAGGTTCATCTACAGGTTTGGGTTCATCATGTTTATATTCTTGATGATTTTCTATAACTGTTTGATTTAACATATTGATTGACAATAGGATTAGATGATTTTTCATTTATGTAAAGGTTTTACATATCATCTTCAAGGTTTTCTAGATAGGTCTTAGGTTCATTTGGATCTATTTCATCACATCTGATAGTCATAGATTCTTCCACACACTTGGTAATTTTATTAAAGACATTATAGGATTTACTAAAGTTTTAGTAACCTAAGAATATTCCTTTATCACTCTTGGATACAAAATTTTATAGATTGTACTTTGTGTTAAGGATATAGACTTTGCAACCAAAAACATTAAAGTAACTAACTTTGGGTTTTCTATTCTTACACATCTCATAGTGTCTTATAGAAGAGATATCTAATTAAAACTCTATTAATTATGTAGCAAGCTATATTTAAAGCCTCATCCCAAAAGTAAACAAGTAAAACATATTCATTAAGCGTTGTTCGGGAAATTTATTGTAATGTTCTTTTTCTTATTTCTACGACTCCATTTTGTTGAGGTGACCTAGGGGAATATAATTTATGGTTATAGCCATTGTGTGAGAAAAAAGATTCAAAGACTTTATTTTCAAACTCACAGCCATGATCACTTCTTAAATATTTTATTCTAGGTCCACTATGATTTTCCACTGTTTTAGCATACTTTGTGAAGTAAGTACATGCTTCACTTTTGTGAGCGGAGAAATATGTCCATGTATACCTAGAATAGTCATCTACAAGAACATAGACATATTGCTTCCCATTTAAACTAGAAACACAAGAGGGTCCAAATAAGTCCATGTGAACCAACGTTAAAGGTTGAGAAGATGAAACTTCATTATTTGATTTGAAATAAATCTTATGTTGTTTACCCTTTTGACAAGGATTATATACTTTGTCATTTGAAAACTCAATTTTGGGTAGATCCTTGACTAGAAATTTTCTAGTAAGATTTATAATAGAGTTTAAATTAAAATTTCCTAATATTCTATTCCAAATCCATTACTCCTTGTAAAAGTCACTTAAATAAGAAACATTTTGAGATGCTAAAGAATCTATGTTAACAGAATATATATTTTCATTTCTAAAAATAGAAAATTCTTATTCATTTTTAGAATTAAAAACATTTCAAGCATAAATTTTAAATTTAACATGAAATCCTTCATCACATAATTGTGAAATTATAATAATATTATAATTAAATCTATCAACTAAAAGTAAATTAGAAATTAAAACTAAGTTATAATTACAAATCTAGACTAATCCAATTATTTTTCCTTTCGAATTTTCACTAAAAGTGACATATCCACCACCAATCTTGATTAGGTTCTTGAAGCATGAATTGATCTCCTATCATATGTCTTGAACATCCATTATCCATGTACCACTAACTCTTGTAGGAGCTCTTCAAATATCTTTCCTACAGAATAATCAAAGAAAAACAGATTTTAGTACCCAGACTTGTTTGGGTCCAGTGACATTAGTGATCAATGCTTTAGGAACCCACATTTTCCTTATAGGTTTCCTATAATCATTATGTAACATATTTTAAAAATAGACTCTATTTAGTCCATAAAAACTAGATGTGGAAAATTATGTTTCATAACTTGTACTGGTATCATAATTTTGATTTTTAGGTAGAAGAATAGTTTTTCTAGATTTAATTACAAAACGTTTTTTAGATAAGTTTCTCTATCCAGGCTGATATTAAATTCCAGAAGTGTACTTTGGATATATCTATTTACCAATCATTTTAGTAAGAGTATTTTTTATATTGGTAAACATTTCTAGATATTTCTTCAATTTCTCATTAGAGATTTTTAATTTTTTATTTTCTTTGATTAGTTGAACATTCTTTTCCTTTTTAGTAGTATGTTTAGACTTAATAATAATAGTAAGAGAATATTGTTTCTTTAAAGATTTATATTTATCTTTTAGTTCATTGCAAGTGTCTTAAATCATGTAAACGTATTTAAATAGTTCATCACTTTCCATATTTTCAGACTCACTTTTATTTGTAGAATAATAATAATTGTGTGCAAGTGAATCTAGGGTTAGCTCAGATGTGTTTTTCATAAAAGACATATTTTTCATGTCATATTTCTCATCATGAGATTATGTTGATTCATTGGAGCTACACTTAGAGGCAATCTTGGTGGCATTCATAGATTTCTTATACTGCTTGTCTTTGCATTCGTACTTGTTTTTGTATTTTAATTTTGGAAAGTCAGCTTTGACATGTCCTCTCCTCTTGCATTCATATCAAATAATATCTTAAAATTTTTCATTTCTTTTCTTGTCCTTTTTTTCAGCTTCCCTTTTTATCATACCTTCCTTTATAATTATGCTTCCTAAAAAACTTATTCTTCTTATAGAATATCTTGAATCTTCTAGCTAGCTGAGCCATATCTTCATCACTATATGTTGTTGATTCGTTATTACTGGATCTTTCAATATAGGCTAGCACCTTCACTTTCTCCTTGTTCTTATAGGTATTTGTATTGAAGGATACATATTTTCTCTTAGGTTCATCCTATTCTTCTTTTTTGACTTTAAATTCTTCCTCAAACATCATCAATTTTCCAATGAGTTATTTGATAGGTAATTTATTAATGTCACATGATTCACTAATTGATATAGAAGTTCCTCTCTATTTGTCAGGTAAGAATCTGTGAATCCTCATAATTATTTCTTTGGAAGTAACATCTCTTCCCAAATAGATCATAGTGTTCACATTTTCATTAAACCTGAGATACATGTCAGAAATAGGATCAGTAGGCTTCATCGTAAAACTTTCATATTTAATAGTATACGTGTTAAGTCTCATTTCCTAAAAACTAGAATTCCTTCATGTGAAATAGACAAAGTATCCCAAATTTCATAGGTTGTTTAACATGCAGATATTCTGTTAAACTCTTCAACTCCTAAATAAGAGTATAAGGAATTCATTAATTCGAAATTATTTTTATAAGAAGTCTTATTTGGTTCATCCCATGTGGTTATAGCTGTAGTAGGAATCTTATACTCATCTATAATTGAAGACCAAATTTCACAACCAATACTTTCTAAGTTCATATTAATTTTATTTTTCCATTGTGCATAATTTGTTCCATTAAAGAATGGAGGTCTATTGGTAGCATCACCTTCCAATCTATTATGCATAATAAAAACTTTAGAACAAGATTTTAAATAGATAAAAATTTATTATTAACATAAATTTTAATATCTTTGAAATACAACTAAAATCACAGTTTAAAAGTTCGAAAAATATTTAAAAACAAAAAATTCCAAAAACCTCTGATACCAAATGTTGGTCAGAGTAGAGTACTAAAGAAGGGGTGAATTAGTATCAATAATTTTTTTAAAGGTATTATTTTTTATTCACATAATATTTAAAATTCAATTTCCCAGTTATCCCTTAGTGAATTTATAAGAGCTTTATTGTAAAATTAATTTCTCAAAAGATTGATTAGTTCTCTATTGTATCAATTTGATAATTAATATATATTTTGAAACTAATATAATAAGTAAATAATATTATAAACACTTGATAATACTAACTATCAGAGTTAAATTTATTTTTATGAAATATGTGATAAAATAGAGTAATACTAATAGGTAAAAACATAGAAGAAATAAAACAAGTGGTTTGGTCTCAAGAATATATTTAATCCTCTCCACTTGGAGATGATATTCCTCTAAACAGTTTGATCCACACCCTGGATCAGGGTTTACAACATCACACAAGGCTTTCTAGGTCACCCTTGACCTCTACCACAATTATTCACGGGAAAAACCACAAAAAAGTCTCACATGACCTCTTCCACATTTCCATATGGGATATAAATGGATAAAAGAGTTTGAGATTGAGGATATCAAGTACCCTCTATTCATGCAAAAGAGTCAGTGTGTGTGTAACAAACAGATACACACATTGCATAGAAATGTAACAACATTAACACAATAGAGCTAAATATGGGGAGTTAGGTTTAGAAGGT
Organism: Viscum album; assembly: GCA_963277665.1. Lineage (NCBI taxonomy): Eukaryota > Viridiplantae > Streptophyta > Magnoliopsida > Santalales > Viscaceae > Viscum > Viscum album. The sequence continues at coordinate 1,815,444,338 of OY728148.1, forward strand.
TCATGTGTGTTATGCAGTGAAAATATGGACTCATTTGATGAAGCTTAGGTGACATCTGAGTCCTATTCTAGTTTTTTACAGAAAAAAAGAGTGTGGTATTATGGATTCCAATTATAGGTATGAGTCTCCAGGTATATTCTTCTCCTTCTTTGATATGATAAATTAGTTTTTCAATTGGATTTTTATCTTGGTTGAGATCACCTTGTGTGTTATTATTTTGTTATTGAGTTTACAATGGTTTCATGAGAGTTGCATATTTTCTTCAGTATACCTCCTTCTCTCACAGGAATGCACCACACAGCTATATCTATCTTATTTCTTTTAGAAATGCTTATTATTTTCGAGTTCCGATAAATAGCATATACATTTCATGTGCATAGGTTCATCGTACCTTGTACTGTCTACTAAATGTCCTAAAACATATTATTAAATGTTTTAGTATCATTAAATGACCCAAATATGATTGTTATAAATAATATTAATAAATTTAGGTTTAAATAGTATATCAGTGACTCATCTATCAGTGTATTCTTCTGTTGGGTGTTTCCATGCATTAGTGACTCATTACATAATTTACTTGTTTCAACGGTGAGTCCTTACTTCTATCGGTGTGACAATTGCTCTATCAGGGAGATAATTAATTTATTGGTGACTCATTCCAACTGATGGTGATTCCTTTTATCGGTAGCACCATGCAATGGTAGGTCACTTGGATTGATAGTAGTTTGTCTACGTCGGTGATTCATATGCAACAGTGAGTTATATGCATCAGTGTCATGTGTAACAGTGAGTTGTTTGTCTATAGGTGTCATGTGTAATATTGAGTTTTCTATCTTTCAGTGATACAGTTGATGTATCGGTGACTCGTTCCAGTAGTGAAATATTTCAACCATGTCAGCTTTACATACATAGAACATATGCCTGTTTGAACTGACTCTTAGTGAGTCATCTGTTTGTCAGTGTCAGTGAATCATACATAGATAATTTTATATTTTTTGTCTCTCTTATAGTTCAGAAAATTCAAGGAGTATTAATACCCATACACACACATAGATAATCAATTATACTCTTGTGTAGACTTAAACACACCTGAATAGTTATACGATTGAAATGATATGATCATTCAAGATAACACTTTGACATGATTTAGGATCTGACATGAGATAAAATATATGATAACATATGACATGATTTGTGATAATTAAAACCATTATAGTCATAGATAGTGTCTACCAATATCTACAGGCCAACAATACATAAACAATTATAAACATAAGGGCACCCACAAAAATAAATGGGTATCATAATCATGTCATAAAGCGTAATGAATGGGTGAATTATAAAAGTGTCCATGAAAAAAGGAACTAGAAAATACAAGATAATTCATAAGGTAAAATAGGCATATATCATGGTAAGTGATTTTAAACAGAAGTGAAAACTTGTAAAAAGAGTATTTTAGGATTTTTAGGAGTAAAACATTTTAGTGCTGTTTTAAGGAAAATACTAAAGAGAATTTAAAATATAAATGGAAATAATATTTTATATAAAAACATAAGTGATCCAGGAAGGTTTTCATAATAAGAACATTTATTTTTTTCAAAATGGTTGATTAAAACATATGGTAGAGTGAACTTGAAATTGGGTACGAATTCAGAAAGTTCCTTTAAAAGGGGTTTGCTTATCGAAAATCATTGAGGAGGGAATCATTTAAAAACATGTATATCCCTGAAAGAGAATGAGGGGTGGATCTTGAAACATGAGTTTGATTAATATAAATAGAATTTATAAGTTTTAAATGAAAATAAAAAACAACTTTTTTGGGGTAAAAATAAAGATGTAGCAACCTGAAGGAATATAGGAGGTTCACGTAGCCTCCCTTACGTAATATTGGCATGGTATCGGGTGTACTTAAGAGAGATTAATGAGAGAGAAAGGGGTTTATCATATTTTACACATCATGAGGGATTTATGGGGTAGGAGAAAAATCATACCCCATCCTTATTAATTACATATAAAATGGAATAACATAAAAGACGTTCTTGAAAAAGAGTGAGATAAAGAGGATCCCTTACCTTAAGTCTGAAGGTGTTCTTCTCTTTATCTGAATGACCTGAATAATCAAATTAGGTTCATTAATTAATAATTCCATAACCTCTTTTATAGATAGAAAATTTATTATAACCTTTTTATGTTCATTCCTAACATTTTTTATTAGTTATGAGGTTCAATTTCATTGTTCGGGTTTGTTTTCTTCCTTGGTTTTAATGATCAGTTCACTTATATTCATGTTCGAACACACATGTATGATGAGAGTGGTTGTACAAAACTAAAGTTATATGAAATTAGTAAAAATACAGAATATTACATGGTTGTAAATTTAATTTGGTTACTTGGAGTGAAGTTGAATCATAATATAAAATATTAATTATAAACACTTGGATTAATTTGGTGATTTTTCTCACAATTAAATTGTTTTGTATTTATATTTTACATCATGTGTGAAAAATGATTTCAGAAAAAAAACATAAGATAAAAAACATATTTAATAGTTTGGTTCAACCATAAAAATGGTTTTATGAACAAAATTGTGTAGGGTAAAATAAATTGATAACCAGTCATCCTTAAGTGTGATAAATTAACACATCTCAGATGGTGTTTTCATTTCTTTCATATAAAAGGAAGGGTGATGAGATATGATAATGAATTATACCATTATAATAACAATATTACATTAAATATATGGTGTAGTATTTTTCATACTATTTGAATGAGGAGTTGTTAGGAATGAAAATAGAACAAAGGAACATGAAAATAAAATGAAACAAAAGAGAAGAGGAATTTACCTCTTGATTTAATCTTCCTTGAGAGCATCTTAAGGGGAGAGGATTTGGTATTTTTGAGGATAGAAAGGGCTGATAAATGTGGAGGAGGATATTGGAGAGATATTTGGGATGAATATAGGTAAGGCACAAGGATTGAGAGGAGTGAATAGAAGAGAGGAGTGTGAGTGATTTTTATAGTGGAGGGGATGAGGGTTTTCTTAGTATTTTAATCATTAGTTTATTATTTTTCCATAAGACAAGCAATATTAATGATTCTTGTTATACAAAACAGAAATATGTGAATGTTATTTCAAACAAATGTCCATTTACATCAACCATGACTCAATCATGATACAAAAATTCGGCTTTTAGCATATGTTGGGAATTATCATACTTTACTATTCACAAAAAATTCAAGTATATTAGAAAATACCAAGAATTTACCCTAACCACTTTTTTATGTGTAGATTCCAAAAATGAACTCCATTTTTCAAAAATTATTTTCTAAATATGATTAATTTAGTTTTTAATTAAAATCATAATTTACTTGAAATATACTGATTTTAAAACTATAACAGATTTTATAATGCTTTCAAAAATTACATAAGGTCTTATAAAATTATCTGAAAACAAGAAGAAATAGAAATTTTAATTTATGAACACATTTAAAGGTAATTCATTTTCTTTTAAATTAATTAATTTTTTGTAATTAATTATTTATGACTTACAAAAATACCAATACCTTTACTATAGTCATATTATCACTTATAAGATGCCTAAATTTTATTTCTACATTCCTGGATGAGGATAATCTTATTTTGGATGATTTATTATTCATTAGGGCCATATTAATACTCATAAGTGTATGTTACTATTCATAAGGGTAGGTTACTATTCAACAAAAATTATGTTTATACCATTAGACTCCAAAAATCTTACTGATTGAAACCGTGTATGTTAGATTTTTGATATTCGAATCACAGAGGTGACAATATTATATTTAAAGGTCACATAGCACTTAGTAGTTCATTGTGTTGTAATTTCATGCGATTATATGACATAATTATAAGAAGTTAATTTACATTGATAAAATATTGGGTTGTTACATTATTCCCCCCTTATGAAATTTTTCCCTTGAAATTTCATTTTACATTCTAATACATAGACATGTACGGGTACTTTTCCTTCATTATCTCCTCTAGTTCCCATGTTACCTCTTCATACTTATGGTTCCACCATAGTACTCTGACCAGATGAGTGGTCTTGTTACGCAGAACTTTATCTCTATGATCCAAGATCTTCACTGGTTGCTCCTTGTAAGAAAGATCAACCTCCAACTATACCACCTCTGAATATAGTACATGTGAAGGATCTAGTATGCACTTTTTGAAGATGGATACATGAAATACATCATGTACTTTGAACATGGTAGGTGGAAGTGCTAGTTGATAGGCCACAGATCTGACACGATCAAGGCTCTCGAAGGGGCCGATGAACCTAGGACCGAACTTTCCTTTATACCTAAATCTCGTGACCTTATTCTATATTGATATGAAGAGAAATACCATGTCTCAACCTTTAAACTCAATGTCTTATCAATAATTTTCTACATAACAATTTTGTCAACTATGGGATTCCTTGATGTGTTTCTAAATGGTTTTTACCTTATCCACCATTTATTCAACCATTTTGGGTCCTACCAGCTTACTCTCACCGACTTCATCCCAACAAGTCAGTGTTCAGCACCATTTTACATAAAGGGATTTGTATTGTTCTATTCGGATGATCAAGTGGAAACTATTGTTGTATGATAATTCAACCAGTGGAAGATGTTGGTCCCATCCTCCTTTGAAGTTCATATAATATTCTCTTAACATATCTTCTAGTGTCAGAATAGTTCACTCAAATTGGCCATCAATTTGAGGATGATAGGTCAAACTAAAGTTCAGTTCTGTTCTTAGAGCATGTTGGATACTTTTCTAGAACTTCGAGGCAAATATCAGATCTCCATTAGATACAATAGATAGTAGTTCTTCACGAATCCTTATAACCTATTGGATATATATTTTCAAAATTTCATCCAATTATAAGTCATCATGAATATAAATAAAGTGATATGTCTTTGTAAGACAATCCACAATGACCCATATAACATTTCTTTCTCCCGATGTCCTTGTAGATCCAGTGACAAAGTCTATAGTGATGTTATCCCACTTCCATGTTGGTATGGGTAGTGGTTGCATCTTCCCCTTAGACTAATATCATTCATCATTCACTTGTTGAAATACCATGCACTTTGATGTATACTCAGCAATCCTCTTCTTCATATTGTCCCATGAAAATATCTCTCAAAGATCTTGATACATCTTTGTGCTCCCTGGGTGGATAGAGAAGGTTGAGATATGTGCATCATTAAAAAGATTTTTCTTTATCTCTGGATCAAACGGTACACATAATCATGACCCAAATCTTATAACTCTTTCCTAATCAATCATAAACTCAATGGATTTCCCATTTTCAATGGCTTCCACCCTTTTCTGAATTTCCACATATTTTCTTTGAGTATCCTTTATATTATATATGAGGGATTTTTGAGCAATCAATTGAGAAAGAATTGATTATATTCAACCCTTAATGATTCCCATGTCCATCCTATATAAATATAATAAGATCGAATCCTTTTTAATTCCCATCATTGATAAATATGCAGGATCATTTCTACTCAAATCATCTTACACCTTGTTTTCCTTACCGGGATGGTAGTGGATTGAGCACTCATAATCCTTGATGATATCTATCCATATTCACTAGCACATATTATGATATTTTTGTGTGAATATATATTTGAGACTCTTGTGATCAGTATATATCTCAAAATTCTCCCCATAGAGATAATTCCTCTATATTTTCAGTGCAAAGATCACAGCCACCAACTCTAGATAATGCGTGGGATAGTTTTTCTCATGTATTTTTAGCTACCTTGAGGTGTAGGCTATCACTTTATAATTTTTCATCAGCACACATCCTAATACCTTCTTTGAAGAATAATTGTACACCACAAATAGTTATCCACTTTTTGGGAGTATGAGTACTACTGTATTTATTAGACTCTTTTTCAACACCTTAAAAAATATTTACATTCCTGGGTCTAGAAAAACATTAATCCCTTCCATGTCAGCTTGGTCATTGGGTTTGAAAATCATGAGAAGTTCTTCAAAAATCATTGATAATACCTGGCTATACCCAAAAAAATGCAGATCTCTAGTAAAAATGTAGTCATGGGCCACTCTTCAATCTCATTTGTCTTGGAAGGGTCCACAGATATCCCTTTTTCTGGTGATAACATGACCCAAGAAAGATACATCCTCCATCCAGAACTCACATTTACTGTAGTTTCCATATAGCTTCTCCCTTTGAAAAGACTTTAGAACAATATTCAAATTCTCTTTGTGTTCCTCCTTGCTCTTGGAGTATATTAGAATATCATCAATAAAGACTACCAAATTTTTTTTGAGGTAATATCTAAAGACTCTATTCACTAAATAAATGAAATTTTTTGGATCATTAGTGAGTTTTAAAGGCATCACTATGAAATCATAGTGTCCATGCCTCCTTCGAATGGAAATCTTGGGAATATATTCCTTCCTCGCCTTTAATTGGTGATATCCCAACTAAAGGTCCACCTTAGAGAAATAATTGGCTCCATGAAGCTGATCGAACAAGTCATCTATATGTGATGGGGGATACTATTTCTTTATCATTATTTTATTGATCTCATGATAATCAATGCAGAGGTGCATTGATCCATCATTCTTCATGACGAAGAGGACTAGTGCACCCCATGGTGAAGTACTCAGGCGTATAAAACCCTTCTCTAGATTCTTTTATAACTGATTCTTCAGCTCTTCCATCTCTACAATGTCCATTATATAAGGTTTATTTGATATATTTAGGGATCCATGAATATGTTCAATTGAGAACTCAACCACTCAGTCACGAGGAAGACTAGGCAACACTATAGAAAATACATCAGTGTAATCCCTCATGATAGTCATGTCTTCAAGCATGATTCTCTCCTTTGTCTCAATCATTTGATCTAGACATGATTTATCATAAAGAATTAATTTCCACACCTGAGAAAATGATTCTAAAGGTGATTAATCTTCCTCCATACAGTGGTAAAGAATTTGAGGATGATTCAGGATGTGAAGAAAAATCTACCTTTCAAGACAGTTGATGTTGTATTTGTATAAAGATATCCAATCCATGCCCAAGATAGCCTCTAACTACACTAAAGAAATTATGAAGATATTTGTTGGTAGTTTCATTCCACAAATTTTAACTAGGGAGGAGTTATAAAACATGTACACAATAATTTCTCCATTCTTTATTCTCACAGATAACATATCCTCTAAATTTTGAGGTGGCGTTTCAATAGTTCTACTAAACATTCAAGATATGAATGAATGTGTAGAAATTTTATCAAATAGTATGTTTACTATGATTGAATGAATAACTAGCATACATTTCACCACATCATTGTCTAGATCCACCTCTGTAGTAGTGATACTATAAGACCTTCCTTGTTGACTTGGAGGTTGTTGTTGATTTTCTATAACAACCCCCAGCTTAGGGTAATTTTTGGCATATTTCCCATTCTCTTTGAAGTTTTATTACTTCACTAGAAGATGATTTTTTAACTAAACCTTCCTTTATTCTTCCAAAATTTCATGATTCTTCATATCTCATCAGAAGTTTTAATCCATATGTCCCAACATCTCACATTTAAAGCAATTCCTGGTTCCCATTAGATAGTTCTCAAGATGCTTCTTCTCACAATTTTTACATGTGGGATGATCAGGCATCTTTCCATCATGTAATTTATTTGCAGAACCAGCCACATTAGATTCAATTTTACAGTTTTTGTCACCAGGCCCACGATACCAATAAGAATCTATGATCTCCATTTCAACCTTAAGGGAACAATGAACAATCTCATCATAGCTTACTAAGTCTTGAATCTCCAATGCTTTTCATAGAATTTAATTTAGTCCACTAAAGGAGAGATCCAACTTTCTTTCGGTGTTCATGACAAAGCCAAAGGCATAATTTTCAAGCCTTGTAATGTTTTCTTCATTTGACCCTATTGACTTATCTTACTTCAACTTGAGTCTAAGGAACTCTCATTCCATCTGAGATGGAGGTTTCGGGGAAAATATTTATTGAAAAACATTATATTGAATTCCTCCTAATCCATGGAATCAATTTTCTATTGGGGATTCATATTCTTGATTAGTGTCCACCTTTGATCAGCTTCCTTATCAAAATGATAGACCACTGATATTAATTTCTCTTCTTCTAAGCACTGGAGGACAGAGAATATCTTTTTAGTGTAGTTAATCCAATGTTCTGTGAGGTAGGGATTAGAAGATCTACTAAATATGGGAGGCCTTCTTTGTATGAATGATTCAATGAAAACCTGGTTTTTCCTTTGGGGATGAGGTATTTCCAAATGATTCAAGTTATTATTCATAAATTGAAACAACTTATCAAGTACGGTCATGAAGTTTTGAGCACCCGCTCCCATCATATTTATCATATCATTAGGTCAATATTCACATTCCCTATCACATTTACTGTTGTCACGTGTTCTTATATTTCCCACCATTAACTATGAAAAATAATTTTCAATTATAGGGCTTGAATAGTTAGCTATTTAACATAACAAGGAAACTTTGATCATTAGAGGATAAACTTGTAAAGGAGAAGTATATCCTAACCCGTGATTCCCTATGTTTCAATATAGTTTATCCTTGATCTATTTATTAACTTATATTCTTATGAGGTTTTTTTATTCCATTAATAATGGTTTTTACCAAGCTCTTTAATTTACAAAATCATATCCCCTGGGAGTGTCAAACCAAAAGTGCATCAAAGCCCGTTATTGTGCAACAGTTCCCATTTGAGTCTAGCTCAAAGCAGTTTTTTGGGTTTTAACCCTAGATACAACTATGCCAGAGCCACCTCTACCTATTTTTATCCATAAAGGGATGTATATTCTTGATAAACCACTTAGTCTATACTTACCAAAATTTAGGGGTGTTTTCTTATACTTAGTCTCATCCTTAAGGTTCTTACTAATGTACTTTATTCCTAATATCCAAAAAAAACTAAACCATCCTATAATACCAACTATAGTGACCCTAGACTTTTACATATAACATTACATTATTTTCAGAATAATTATAAATCATATTACAATATAAGTATCGTAAATTCTAGTGTCTTGGAAGACTAGGTACATAAAATTCAAAACATAAGACTAAATAAAGCATTTAATTATTTAATCTTCAAATTGAGATCCTAACTTCCATTGTACTGAAACATCTACATATGGTACCCTGAGGAACACATGATCAAAGGGATGATCTAAATATCCCAATAAGGGAATAAACATAAGTATAAATCTTTAGCACATGGGTTAAAAGGCACAAGATAATGATATAAAAAGGCATCGAACATATAGAATCATAACGTATAAACATGGGATCATAAAAACATGAATCCATAATAATGTGGGAGAAACATAAATCATGACTTTAGCATGATTAAAGGCTTGTTTCACATAGAGGATCACAATTCAAGGTTCACCACAAAGACCATTTTACATGGTAGCACGAGTCAAGGCTAACCGTCAAGACTGTTGCACATAACGTGTCATTAGGATAAAATCTACCCAATGCATTGGAGAGCTATCTAGGTACACAAATATTAAAATTTTAATGAGTATTATTTATACATATAGAATCATACATAAACAATTATAAACATAAGTTCACCCATAGAAAGAAATGGGTATCATAATCATGTCATAAACCATAATGAATGGTCGTATTATAAAAGTGTTTGTGAAAGAAAGGAATTAGAACATAAATGGGAATCCATAAGGCAAGATAGTCATATATCATGGTATGTTATGTCAAACAGAAGTGACGAAATTTAAAAATAGTATTTTAGAAATTTTTAGCGGTAAAACATTTTAGTTCGGTTTTAAGGAAAATACTAACAAGCATTTAAAAAAGAAATGGGAATAATCATTTATATAAAACAATAAGTGATCCAGGAAGGTTTTCATAATAAAAACAATGATTTTTAAAAAACAATGGTGGATTAAAACATATGGTTGAGTGAACTTAAAATTGTGAACGAATTCAGAAAGTTTCCTTAAAACGGGTTTGCTTATTGAAAAGTATTGAGGAGGGAATCATTTAAAAACATGTATAAACCAGAAATATAATGAGGTTTTGATATTTAAACATAATTTTAGAGCATATAAACATCATGTATATGTTTTACATGAAAATAAAAAACAACTCTTTTGGGTAAAAAGAAAGATGTAGCAACCCGAAGGAATATAAGAGGTTCGAGTATCATCCCTTATGAAATATCGACATGGTATCAGGTGTACTTAAGAGGGATTAATGAAAGATAGAGGGGTTTATCATCTTTTACGCATCATTATTGAAGTATTGGGAAGGTTTAAAATCATACCCCATCATTAGGAATTGCACATAAAATGTCATAACGTATAGGACGTTCTTGAATAAGAGTAAGATAGAGAGGGTCCCTTACCTTAAGTCAAAAGGTTTTTTTCACTTGATATTAATGACCTAAATAATCAAATTAGGTTAATTAATTAATAATTTTAGAATATATTTTACATGAAAAATATTTATTATAACCTTTTTATGTTCATTAATAACCTTTTTTATTGGTTACAAGGTTCAATTTTATTGTTTAGGTTCGTTTACTTCCTTGGTTTTAATAATCATCTCACTTATATTCATGTTCGGAAAAACATGCATGATGAGAGTGGTTGTCCAAAATTGACTTTATATGACATTAGTGAACATCCAGAATATTACATGGTTGTAAATTTAATTTGGTTACTTGGAGTGAAGTTGAATCATTATATAAAATATTAATGATAAACGTTTAGATTAATTTGGTGATTTAACTCACAATTAACTTGTTTTGTATTATTATTTTACATCATGTTTGAAAAATGATTATAGAAAAAAAACATAAGATAAAATAAATATATAATAGTCTATTTCAACCATAAAAATGGTTTCATGATCAGAATTGAAGATGGTAAAATATACTGATGACCCTTCATCCTTGAGTGTGATAAATTAACACATCTCAGACGGTGTTTTCATTTCTTTCATATAAAAGGAGGGGAAATGAGAGATGATAATGAATTATCCCATTAGCATAAAAACTTTCTAGTACATGTATGGTAATAGATTATTTAAAAAATTTGGATGAGGACAGGTTAGGAAATCAAATATAACAAACGAACATGAAAATAAAATGAAAGAAAATAGAAGTGGAATTTACCTATTGATTTAATATTCCTTGAGATCCTCTTAATGGGAGAGTATTTGGTATTTTGAGGAGACCAATGGATGATGTATGTGTGGTAGGATCTTGGGGATATATTTTGTAATAATTTAGGGATGGAACAAGGCTTTATAGGATTAAAGGTAAGAGGGGAGTGTGGGTGTTTTTTATAGTTGAGGGGAGAAGGGTTTTCTTAGTATTTTAAAAATTAGTTTATTATTTTTTCATAAGACATGAAATATTAATGATTATTGTATAAAAAATAGTAATATGTGCTTGTTATTTTGAACCAATAGCCATTTACATCATCCATGACTCAATCTTGATGCATAAATTCAGGTTTTATCATTTATTGTGATTTATCGTATTTTACTATTGATAAAAATTCAAGTATTTTAGAAAATCCCAAAAATTCACCCTAACAATTTGTTGACATGTAGAATACAAAAATGAACTCCATTTCTCAAAAATAATTTTCTAAAAATGATTAATTTACTTTTTAATTAAAATAATAATTTACTTGAAAATATATCTATAACCTCATGGAAATAAACATATATTAATTAATTGTAATAATTATAATAAATTAATTAATTAATTACATTCTAACTTGGTATAATGTAGAATAAATCACTAAGTCATCAAACCACACCAAAACCATAGGAAACCACTTTATAGTGGACCACCACATAAACCCGACTTCATTTTTGAAAAAAATACCAAAGAGGCAATACCATTTAAACAATTAACTAATTTCATTCATTAGAAAAAACCTAAGAAAATTCACCATGAACACATACCATAAAAAAATTTCATGAAAGTGGAATGCTCAGTTGGATACTGAGGAGTTCTTATGGGACTTGTATATGCCTTGGTAAGGACCTTATTCTTTGTATATATTATGGAAAGTTTCATTGATGAGGTGTGTGGTATAAGAGCTTTACACATGGTCCAGTTAATAGATTTTAATGTGTATGTAATATTTTCCTTAAAGTCCATTTGTTGTGTGTTTAATTTCATAGATTAAGAAAAATGGGATTGGTCCTAGGAGTGACACCATATACCTTCCATAGATTCCACTGGATCCTTTTGTATTTATAAAGACAAATCTTATGTTCACCCAATGGGTGGGACATTTCATGGAAATTTTAAATTGGGGGTGTAAAGGGTAAGTTCAGTGCGTTATGAGCTTAACTCGGTTTAGTTCATTGGTGGAATTGATTGTATGGTTAATGGACACTTGGTAGGAATTGGGAATAAATGATTTCAAATATGTTGTATAGATGCATAGACATGTTTTATATGCTATTTTTTTAAATTCCTATGATGCCTTCAAAATGGATTTAAACATGTGTGTTGGGTTCTGACCCATTTTTGGGTGTCAAAGGGGAAAAGTTGTGTTTTGAAATTGTTCTTTTTTTAAAATGAGGTGTTATCATCCACATGGTTTATAAAAGGGGGTTTATAAAATGATTTCAAATGTTTATTTGAAATGGATGTGGGGTTTACCATTTGGCGAAATGCCTTTATAGCTCATTTAAAGGTTTGGATAGAAAGGAAGGCTTGGGAAATTCCTTTAGTGTTAAAGAGGATGAATTGGTTTAAGGGTTCTTTTGAAATGTTTTTAAATTTATTTATGATATATATGGTTTTTAGAGAGTGTTAGGAATGATGTTTTTACATGAAAAACTTTCTTGGCATTCCAATCAAAGTTTTAGTGTTAAAGGTCTGTTGGGACTATGGTATGGGAAAAGGTGTTTATGTGAAATTTATGAATACTTTGAAAGGTTGGGATGTTGTAACTTAGTTTTTTTAATGATAAAATGGGTTAAGGTTTCACATGAAGTTCCACATGTATGGTTTTAGATGTTGGGCATAGCTCTCCCCATCTGAGGTTGAGAATTTTAGACATGACATTCCTTGTGTATTGTTCCAGATTTTAGACATGATGCTCCCCATAATAGGGTGAGAAAATTAGACATGGAATTTGATTCCCATGGGTTATGTTATTGGACATGACACTCCATATCAGTACTAGTAGTTTTTTTACATGGTTTAGGTGTTGGACCAAGATTCTAGGCATGGTTGATATTGATGTTGACTCATGGTTGAGATATTGGATTGACACTCTAGGCACAGATAGAATGGGTATATGGGATTGGTACCTTGGATAAATGTTTTATTCTTCCCTAATTTGATTGATAAATGAAAATACCTTCCTTTATTATGGTTTGTATAACCATATGTTTTATAACTTAGATGATTGTATTTGGTTGATATATACTTGGTTGGTCAAGGCGATGCTTTAGAACTTGGGGGCTAATAGATTAATCACAAAAAGGTCCTTTTTACATGTATCTTCTTTTTTGAAATATTTATTTACCCATTTTTTATCTACATACATTATTTCTCTGAGTAGTATTTTTTTAGACATTGTTGGTGGTGGCATAATAATTTTTACTCACATCCTACTTGGGTGGACACTGCACATGGGTACCTAAGTAGCTCTCACATGTTTATTATAGGATCAAGTTTAGGATGAGGCTTGTTCTGAGTTTTCCATAGTTATTCTAGATGGAGAAGGTGGTATTATCATATTGGATATGGTTTGAATCATTCTTTTTATAGGTCTTGGTGTACTTATTTTTAGTCGTTTATTTTATTTATGGGATCATCCTAGTAAGATAATAGTTTGGTATATATGATATGGTTGTTTGTGACTTACTCCATTTCATTTTATATTATATCCTTCTTTGCTATGTTATTCTTTCCATGTACTTTGATTTGTATGATGTTTGGTTATTTACTTCTGGTTTTGCAGTCAGATATTTGTGTATAGTCTCATCACAGTTCAACTTAATACCCCCACTTTTATTTGATAGCCTCTAGCATATGAGGAGGTTCACTTAATTTCATGTGGAAAATCATCTTAGGTAATCAGTTTACTAAATCTCGGGTTGAGACATTATAAAGTCGTATCAGAGAAGCTAATTTCCTATTACATTACTATTTAGGGTTTTTATACTGGAGATAATGGAATTTTTCAGAGCCTATGATGGATATTAGATAGGTGCATCATGAACACATGTTCTAGTAGGAATTTTAGGTTACCAGGGGCAGGGATTAATGTTATTTTTACTCTATATTATCATTTTATTTGTTTTTTTCTTCAATTTATGATCATTTGATTTTTATTTTATGATTTATGATAGATTTATATCTCTTTGTTCCATTGGTAAGAGGCATATGATATGGGTTTTACTCATAGTATATAGAGGCAAGTGGCATCTAATGTATCAAGATAGGTATGTAGGATCAATATGTTCTAGTCCTACTAGTGTGTGATTTTTTTAATTATAGAGGCTCAATTGTTTAAAGTGTCAACAACTGATCATATGATGTTTTCTTATATATGTATTTGGTGAAATTTTACTCAACTAGGATGAATTGTATATGGATTTCCTTATAATGGATGTTTATATGGATTTATGGTGAGGATCATGATGATGAGAATATTGATGTGGTTGTAGAGACCCATATCTTGACGTACATGGACATTACATTACTTTTGCGGAATACTTAGTACATAACAAAAAACACACACACAAGGATCGTAATAGTTTAGTGTCTTTGGAAACTCGGAACGTAATCTTCTAATCGTGGTGAAAGATCTCCAATATCTCCCATAAAGATCTTCCTTTTTTTACCTAAAACCTTTCTTTATATCCTGGGGAAAAGAAAACATAAAAGGGTGAGCTCAAATGCTCAGTAAGGGTAAACAAAAGAAAAATCAATCACATCATATTCATAAGAACATAACTTTTGGAAATCTTATCCTGCAAAAGAGAGAGCATAATTTCATAACATGGGATAAATCATAGTAGTGAAATGAAATCCCAATAATCATAACTTAAAACATGAAACTTTGTGGCATACACACAAAATCATAGAGAATCATTTCTTGTTAGTCAAGACTCATTGTCAAGACTATCTTAGTGGACAAAGTCCCTTTCTGAACCGAGTCACCCTCGTTTCAGTCCTGTTTCACTGAACCGGTATAACCTACCATTCCAGCCATATCTATCTCATGAGATATAAAATCTTTACCCAATGCATTGGAGGGAGATATAGGTCCCAGCCATCTTATAATGAATCCTTTCTTATGTGTGCCACATAATCATAAATCATTCATCATCGCATAACACATGTAACAAAAATGGGATTCTTGAAACATCATGACATCATAAAACAAATCATATAAGGTAAATGACTTCATAAAAATAATTCCCTCACAACATAATCAAATCAATGTAATAATAGGGATAAAAATAGAACCCTATATTATCTTAGATGGAAAATAATTTTGATAAAACATTTGAACTCAATTCTTGAGGAAAATATCCTTTCTTCTTCAAAAAAACACTTTTCTTTTCTTAACATGTCATAAAATTATAAAATAAAAGAATTTGATTAAAAATAAACTTTAAAACTTGTAAAGGAAGCTTCTTGGAAATAATGTTTTAAAAATCCATTCATGCCGTATAAGTTAAAAAAAACATTCTTCTCGTACTTTTGTCGGAAAAGTCAAAAAGTACCTCGTACGAAAAACGACAAAAGATTCCTTTCATATCTTTTACTAAAAACACACCAAAGGGTAAAATAGGATTTAAACAATTTTAGGTGAATGAAAATAATATTACATATTGAGGAAACATGATAAAATACACCCCAGTAAATGCCAAAGTATAAACAATCTCGGATAAAAATGAGATTGTGATATTTTCCCTTACCTTAGGTCCGACTTACTTTGTACGTGTCTGAACCTCCTGTATAATGATTTAAATCATGTTATTGACTTATTCCATAATCATATTCATTGTTATTATATCATATATGGTCCACTTATGACTTTATATTACCCGTTCTATTGTAAATTCATGTTAAAGTAGTGTTTTGGGTAAAATCGTCTCATTTGTCGTTCGTGTTTTTAACTTGTAATAATTAATATGATTACTTGGATCATTATTACTTATATCCAGAATTTAAAACATGATTTATATATAATATATATTCAGAGTATACATATATATAATATATTGATAAATGGAATGAGATACACCGTTCATGGAGACGGTAGTCCGTACGTACGCATTAACGCTGTTTTCGTTTCCTTATTGAATTGAATGGAATTAAGTAGATGACATACATATAAATATAAACAAATCCAGTATCATTATTATGTAATATATTTAATTATTACTTATTATATATACTTTATAATCATTCATGAATGGTTAATCATTGAGAATGAATCTCATCGCGTCGTGGAGACGGTAGTCCGTACGTACGCACGAGCGATGATATCGTTCCCATGGTCGTGGAATTGTGTTGAAGTGTTTGTATACTATTTCAGTATCAATATAAATTTATAATAATTATATATATTTACTCATTAAACCATTATACCCATCCAATTAATGTGGTGGCGTAAAATAGATTACACCACGGCGTGGAAACGGTATTCCGTACGTACGCACGCGCAGTGATTTCCTTTTTCTGTAATATGGATAGAAGGTTAATTAGAGTTGTTTCATATTTTTAATAACATATCAGTATGTAAGTAATACTGATGTTATTACTTTATCATGAAACAACTAAAGAAGAAGAAGTTGAAGAAGAAAGAAATTGAAAAGATCGGTAATGGATATTACCTCTTCTTTGAAACGCCTCTTTGAATCCTCCACTTAGGGAACTAAGATTGGTCTTTGAAGAAGACCAGGACCTCTAGGATTAGTCTAGGGAAGTGTAGAAGGGATTTTTGCAGGGGTTGGCCGAGCTTGAGTGCTCAAATTGGTGTGAGGAGGAGGGGGAGGAGGTGCCCTTTTATAAGGGAGGAGAGGGGCACCTTAGGAATATCTCAAAATATTATTTTATATTAAAGTCAAAATCGGTTTATAATGGTTCCAAAGGGTCTTATTTCGAAGCTAAAGTGGGGATGGGTCGAAATCCTATCAACCAATAGGATTTAGACAAGTTTAGGTTATTATGTTAACCTTATCAATTAGATTTAACTCTAAGTTAAATAATTTAACTTTTACCGTGTCTTTTTGTTTTCTTACACTATATGGTTAATACACTTACTATAACATGCCAAACGAACCCCAAATTGTTTATTATTAATATATATATCCTTATCTAAGTCATTTGGCCGAACCTTAGATTTTTAGGAATAAAATAACAATTAATAATATAATATTTGATTTAAAAACTATTTTGTGTCAATTTTGACACTATTTGATATATGATTTTTGTGAAAGTCATAAAAGCATTATATGTTCGAAACAAGTTGATTAAATCAACAATAATATATCATAGTAACCTAGAAAATTAGTGGGATTCATAAAAAGTCTCAAATTAAATTTATTTTGGTATTTATAACATCAATTATGTCAGTATTTCATTAATAAGATAATTACAGCATCATCTTTGTGTCATAAATAAATTAAATTATTTGATCTCTAAAAATTACAAATAAAATACCATTATGTAGGAAATCGTTTTATCTTTCTAATGAATATTTACAATTGAATTTATCTAATATATAACCCTATATTAAAAATGTTTTAGTAAATAAACTTTGATTTTAACTCTTTTAACTCTTCTTTGAATTAAATAATAATAAATGTCCTAATCTAATCCAAGTGGGCCTAAATGATAATATTTTACACTTAAGGTTGTTTTTGGTCGAGATACACTTGTCCAATAGGATTAGGACATGTGTTAGGGTAATATTAATATCATTGTTATCCTTAATTACCCTATTTACTTTTAACCGTGGTAAATAAAAGTAAAAAGTTACTATTCACCAAAAATTATTTTCATCTCATTGAACCACATTTTACTTACTGACATAAACCGTGTCTCTCGGATTTTTGAAATTCCATTCACAGAAGCGGTAAAATTAAGTTTTATGAAAAATTCAGTTTTTTAACTACCACTTAGTAGTTTCACTATTCATCAAAAATTGATGTTTTTCAGATCAATGCCAAAATTTCATCCTAAGCTATATTTCATATTCTGAATTCAAAAATAAAGTCTATTTTACAAAATTCATAACATAGAAGTTTCATAAATTAATTTTATAATTAAATACCGCTGTTAAAAACAAATAGCATGTTTTTAAGAAACAATACCTATCAAAAGATTGACACTTGTTTATGTCTGGTTTAAATGTGAAATTACCTCCAATGACCAACATTGTATTAAATTGTAAAAATATATCCTAAATATACTTTAAAACCACTCAAATTAATAATTTATCACTATTAATTATTTTGATTAAAAAAGTTATTTTTAATTATAATGTAGTAATTTTCACTATTCATCAGAATATGAAAGTTATCCGAAAAGTACCAAAATTTCACCTTAGGCTAAATTAAATACTCCGAATCCAAAAATGAAGTCCATTTTGAGAGCAAAAATTTCTAAAATTTTAAAAGGTGGTTATTACAATTCATAACGGCTAGTTATAATAATATTTTAATAGCATATCGTTGTTTAGTGAAACTCGGTATTGCGTACTACACACGCTATCGAGGAAGGTCGCGATTGCGTGTAATGCAAGGCAAGTCAAGGATGTGTGTTGTGCAAGCTCCTTTTGGTGCAGCGTACAACACAAGACATTAATAAAATTAAAAAGAATATTTTTCATAAAATCTCGGGCTGTTATATTCTACCCCCCTTAAAATGAATTTCGCCCTCGAAATTCGCCGGGGTTATAAATGGTTTACTATTCGAAAGTTTCTTTAATAGAAACCCACATCGTAAAAAAAATACCAAAACTTGGCTTTAAAAACTAAAGTATGAAATGTAACGATTACCCAAATAAACTAATCACTGGGTTTCCACATAGGTGAAAATATAGATATGGAAGAGAAATCTAACCATCATGTTCTGATGGAGAGTGGTAGAGAAAATGGCTATGAAAAAGCCAGTAATCACAAATCCATAGATTTGTAATGATATAAGGTACCATCTGATTCATCAGGTATAAGATCACTAGGACAACATTTTTGGTTTTCAAGATCATTTCCCAAAAGTTGAAAATTTGCTTAGAATAAATACTTACTTTATTTTGGTACAATCTCACTGTTGTTCGTGCCTTGAACAATTTCCACTTCATCTCTTAAATAAATGAAGTTTAATTTGTTATTCGTCAAGTGTTAGCAGATCATGTGATAGAATGACGGGTCATTCCATCTGTCTCAAACAAAAGGTTAGCAAAAATTATATACATAAGTCGATCTATAGTGAGATTAATCATATATGGTTCCTAAAATGGACTTATAATTCATATATCATACTGCTTAATATAATAAAACTAGTTTCTACTAAACAGGGACTTCCTGTAGGCCAGTGGTAGGTGATAAAGGCCAGTCGCACTTCGGTTGTGGGTTCGATTCCCACGGCCTTGTCCGACGCCATGGGTTGTCGCCCATCCTGCAGGTTGTTCTTTTTCTAAAACTATATTACTATAACATCCCATCAATAATATCGAAAAAACTTTTATCCTTAAACAATACTAACTTATGTCCAACATAATCCATTCCAATCTTTAGGCTTATCCATAATACTACAGTCCACTCTCATAACATAGTGAAAACGATTACCAGAGATCTAACACCATCGTCGATCCCCATATATCATAAGGTATGTTTTGTTGGTCACATTCCAAACATTCAAAGTCCTTAATCGTGTATTCTCTTGAATACCTTAGTGAAAACATGAATGCTGTTAAAAGTTAACACTTTCCACATACCAAAATCCTCAAAATTCTATATACTCAAACCATGATATCACTTAGTTCTTATATCAATCATGAGCTCATGAATACTGTTAAACATTTTTTTTCTCGTTTTCCCTTCATTATGCGCATATCATCTTATTTACAAAAATATCTCAATTACTTTGAATACCACATTAGACCAATACATAAATATTCCAATACTCCATGATACAATATTATTTTGGAATCCCATTACATAAACACTTAATCATTCCACCACATCGTTGTCATATTCAACATCACCAATAGTGATCGCATGTGACTTCCCTTTGTCCTTTGCCTTCAGTGGTTGCTCATGTTGATCATCACTAACCCTTGGATTAGGGCATTTATTAGCATAATGCCCCATTTCCATGCACTTGAAGCATTGAATTTTTGGTGGGGCGTTCTCTACAGTGTTTGCTTTATTCACATCATTAGAATCCCTTTTTCCATTACTTTGACACTCAGCTGCTCGATGACCTTCTTTTCCACACTTAAAACATTTTCTAGTCCCTTTAAGACAATCTCCACCATGCTTCTTTCCACACTTTGTGCATAAGGAAACATTCATCTTCTTTTCACCATTATTCTGAGATTTCTCCTTGAACTCCATCTTTCGTTTCTTGTCTTAACCATGAGATGGATATGTAACACCAACTTCCATTTCTACCTTGATAGCACAACACACAATTTCTTCATAGCTACTGAAGTCTCTTATAGCTAATTCCCTTCAAAAACTTGGTTTAAGCCACTGAAAAATCGATCAACTTTACTTTCAGGTTGGATGATAATGCCAGATGCATACCTTGCAAGTCTTGTAAAATTTGCTTCGTATATACCTATAGATTCATCATCCTTTTGCTTTAGTTCAAGAAACTCCTTATCCATCTTTGTTCGAAGAATACGAGGGAAGTACTTATTGAAAAATAAGTTCTTGAACTCGTCC
This sequence comes from Viscum album, assembly GCA_963277665.1. Lineage (NCBI taxonomy): Eukaryota > Viridiplantae > Streptophyta > Magnoliopsida > Santalales > Viscaceae > Viscum > Viscum album. Next base: position 1,815,465,339 of record OY728148.1, read on the forward strand.
CATTCCATGGACTCAATTTCATCTCTTGGCCTCGTATTCTTGATAAGATTCCACCATTGATCAGCTTCACCTTCCAAACGATATACTGCTAAGATGACTTTATCATGTTCAGAACATTGAAGAACTGAAAATATTTTTTCAGTAGTACTGATCCATTGTTCAGCAACAAATGGATCGGAAGACCCACTAAAAGAAGGTGTACGTTGCCTCATGAAGGACTCAATAGAATATTGTTCCCTTCTCTGCTCATTTGGAAGTCCAGAATGATTCATAGCTTGTGTAAGTATAGCAATAAGATTTTGAACTCCATCTCCCATAACATTTGTTTGTTCAGGAGGACAATCATTGCATTGTCCATTGCATTGATCAACACGGTTCCATCGGGTTCCAGCCATCGTCTAAACCCCAAAAAGAATAGTGTGAGAGGCAAAAATAATGCTAGGGAAAACAACATAATAAAGGGGGAGTACCTTCAATATCTAACATCTTAGGTTTAATTCTAAGATCGTTAGCGTAATTCTAGTACTATAACCTATACGTATACTTAACCTTAGGGACATCCCTAGACATACCTTAGAAATATCTCTAGGGATCTCACTAACGTTTTCGCATCCTAGTTTCCCAAGGTTGACTAAACCTTTCCTCTGATACCAACTGTAGTGACCCGTATCTTGACGTACATGGACATTACATTACTTTTTCGGAATACTTAGTACATAACAAAAAACACACACACAAGGATCGTAATAGTTTAGTGACTTTGGAAACTCGGAACGTAATCTTCTAATCGTGGTGAAAGATCTCCAATATCTCTCATAAAGATCTTCCTTTTTTTACCTAAAACCTTTCTTTATATCCTGGGGAAAAGAAAACATAAAAGGGTGAGCTCAAATTCTCAGTAAGGGTAAACAAAAGAAAAATCAATCACATCATATTCATAAGAGCATAACTTTTGGAAATCTTATTCTGTAAAAGAGAGAGCATAATTTCATAACATGGGATAAATCATAGTAGTGAAATGAAATCCCAATAATCATAACATAAAACATGAAACTTTGTGGAATACACACATAATCATAGAAAATCATTTCTTGTTAGTCAAGACTCATTTTCAAGACTATCTTAGTGGGAAAAGTCCCTTTCTGAACCGAGTCACCCTCGTTTCAGTCCTGTTTCACTGAACCGGTATAACCTACCACTCTAGCCATATCTATCTAATGAGATATAAAATCTGTACCCAATGCATTGGAGGGAGATATAGGTCCCACCCATCTTATAATGAATCCTTTCTTATGTGTGCCATATAATCATAAATCATTCATCATCGCATAACACATGTAACAAAAATGGGATTCTTGAAACATCATGACATCATAAAACAAATCATATAAGGTAAATGACTTCATAAAAATAATTCCCTCACAACATAATCAAATCAATGTAATAATAGTGATAAAAACAGAACCCTATATTATCTTAGATGGAAAATAATTGTGATAAAACATTTGAACTCAATTCTTGAGGAAAATATCCTTTCTTCTTTAAAAAAACACTTTTCTTTTCTTAACATGTCATACAATTATAAAATAAAAGAAGTTGATTAAAAATAAACTTGAAAACTTTTAAAGGAAGCTTCTTGGAAATAATTTTTTAAAAATCCCTTCATGCCGTATAAGTTAAAAAAAACATTCTTCTCGTACTTTTGTCAGAAAAGTCAAAAAGTACCTCGTACGAAAAACGACAAAAGATTCCTTTCATATCTTTTACTAAAAACTCACCAAAGGGTAAAATAGGATTTAAACAATTTTAGGTGAATGGAAATAATATTACATATTGAGGAAACATGATAAAATACACCCCAGTAAATGCCAAAGTATAAACAATCTTGGATAAAAATGAGATTGTGATATTTTCCCTTACCTTAGGTCCGACTTGCTTTGTACGTGTCCGAACCTCCTGTATAATGATTTAAATCATGTTATTGACTTATTCCAGAATCATATTCATTGTTATTATATCATATATGGTCCACTTTTGACTTTATATTACCCGTTCTTTTGTAAATTCATGGTAAAGTAGCGTTTTGGGTAAAATCATCTCATTTGTCGTTCGTGTTTTTAACTTGTAATTATTAATATGATTACTTGGATCATGATTACTTATATACAGAATGTAAAACATGATTTCTATATAATATATATTCAGAATATACATATATATAATATATTGATAAATGGAATGAGATACGCCGTTCATGGAGACGGTAGTCCGTACGTACGCATGAACGCTGTTTTCGTTTCCTTATTGAATAGAATGGAATTAAGTAGATGACAAACATATAAATATAAATAAATCAAGTATCATTATTATGTCATATATTTCATTATAACTTATTATATATACTTTATAATCATTCATGAATGGTTAATCATTGAGAATGAATCTCATCGCGTCGTGGAGACGGTAGTCCGTACGTACGCACGAGCGATGATATCGTTCCCATGGTAGTGGAATTGTATTGAAGTGTTTGTATACTATTTCAGTATCAATATCACTTTATAATAATCATATATAGTTACTCATTAAACCATTATACCCATCCAATTAATGTGGTGGCGGAAAATAGATTACACCACGGCGTGGAGACGGTATTCCGTACGTACGCACGCGCGGTGATTTCCTTTTTCCGTAGGATGGATAAAAGGTTAATTAGAGTTGTTTCATATTTATAATAACATATCAGTATGTAAGTAATACTTATGTTATTACTTTATCATGAAACAACTAAAGAAGAAGAAGTTTAAGAAGAAAGAAATTGAAAAGATCGGTAATGGATATTACCTCTTCTTTGAAACGCCTCTTTGAAACCTCCACTTAGGGAACTAAGATTGGTCTTTGAAGAAGACCAGGACCACTAGGATTATTCTAGGGAAGTGGATAAGGGATTTTGGCAGGGGTTGGCCGAGCTTGGGTGCTCAAATTGGTGTGAGGAGGAGGGGGAGGAGGTTCCCTTTTATAAGGGAGGAGAGGGGCACCTTAGGAATATCTCAAAATATTAATTTATATTAAAGTCAAATTCGGTTTATAATGGTTCCAAAGGGTATTATTTCGAATCTAAAGTGGGTATGGGTCTAAATCCTATCAACCAATAGGATTTAGACAAGTTTAGGTTATTATGTTACCCTTATCAATTAGATTTAACTCTAAGTTAAATAATTTAACTTTTACCGTGTCTTTTTGGTTTCTTACACTATATGGTTAATACACTTACTATAACATGACAAACTAACCCCAAATTGTTTATTATTAATATATATATCCTTATCTAACTCATTTTGCCGAACCTTAGATTTTTAGGAATAACATAACAATTAATAATATATTATTTGATTTAAAAACTATTTTGTGTCAATTTTGACACTATTTGATATATGATTTTTGTGAAAGTCATAACAGAATTATATGTTCGAACCAAGTTTATTAAATCAACACCAATATATCATAGTAACCTAGAAAATTATTGGGATTCATAAAAAGTCTCAAATTAAATTTATTTTGGTATTTATAACATCAATTATGTCAATATTTCATTAATAAGATAATTACAGCATCATCTTTGTGTCATAAATAAATTAAATTATTTGATCTCTAAAAATTAAAAATAAAATACCATTATGTAGGAAATCTTTGTATCTTTATAATGAATATTTACAATTGAATTTATCTTATGTATAACCCTATATTAAAAATGTTTTAGTAAATAAACTCTGATTTTACCTCTTTTAACTCTTCTTTGAATTAAATAATAATAAATGTCCTAATCTAATCCAAGTGGGCCTAAATGATAATATTTTACACTTAAGGTTATTTTTGTTCTAGATACACTTGTCCAATAGGATTAGGACATGTGTTAGGGTAATATTAAAATCATTGTTATCCTTAATTACCCTATTTACTTTTAACCGTGGTAAATAAAAGTAAAAAGTTACTATTCACCAAAAATTATTTTCATCTCATTGAACCACATTTTACTTACTGACATCAACCGTGTCTCTCGGATTTTTTAAATTCCATTCACAGAAGCGGTAAAATTAAGTTTTATGAAAAATTTAGTTTTTTAACTACCACTTAGTAGTTTCACTATTCATCAAAAATTGATGTTTTTCAGATCAATGCCAAAATTTCATCCTAAGCTATATTTCATATTCCGAATTCAAAAATTAAGTCTATTTTACCAAATTCATAACATAGAAGTTGCATTAATTAATTTTATAATTAAATCCCGCTGTTAAAAACAAATATCGTGTTTTTAAGAAACAATACCTATCAAAAGATTGACACTTGTTTATGTCTGGTTTAAATGTGAAATTACATCCAATGACCAACATTGTATTAAATTGTAAAAATATATCATAAATATACTTTAAAACCACTCAAATTAATAATTTATCACTATTAATTATTTTTATTAAAAAAGTTGTTTTTAATTATAATGTAGTAATTTTCACTATTCATCAGAATATGAAAGTTATCCGAAAAGTACCAAAATTTCACCTTAGGCTAAATTCAATACTCCGAATCCAAAAATGAAGTCCATTTTGAGAGCTAAAATATCGAAAATTTTAAAAGGTGGTTATTACAATTCATAACGGCTAGTTATAATAATATTTTAATAGCATATCGTTGTTTAGTGAAACTCGGTATTGCGTACTACACACACTATCGAGGAAGGTCGCGATTGCGTGTAATGCAAGGCAAGTCAAGTATGTGTGTTGTGCAAACTCCTTTTGGTGTAGCGTACAACACAAGACATTAATAAAATTAAAAAGAATATTTTTCATAAAATCTCGGGCTGTTACAGTGGTACTCATGCATAGTAGGTGCAGTGACCCTGATGGGTGATCTTGGTATGGGTGCTTAACCATTTTACCCCTTATGGGCGGTTTTTGTTCAGATTTTGGTACCTTATATGAGTTGATGTATGTGGTTGGGTCCCCAATGTAGAAATCTGATTTGAGGGTGCTTAGAGAGGATGGGTTCCCTAGTTGTGGGTGGTTGGTTTGACTGGTGATTTATTATATATAAATGGGATGATACAGATAGATTTTTTGACATATTTATGTCATGTGATGTTGGGACAAAAGCGTGTTTAATTCCCTATGAGTTGTAGTATTCTATAAGTTGTCCTAGACATATATTATTTCACCTAGTGAATTTCTATGAAAATTTAATGATAGGGTTAGGTGGGATAGCTTAGTTACCTCCTTTATGTGACTCTAGTTTAGGGAGTTGGTTTCGTTGGACCTTTGAGGGTGACTCGTGAGTGGCGTTGATCATGTTATGTGTGCTTTTGGTCATGTGAGTCACAGGTGGATTTTTTGGTATTTAGATAATGGTGCATGAGGTGTGCAGTCTAATAAGAGGTTTAGGCCCATTAGACGCCTTTTATTTTAAAAAACATCACTTGTGTGATTGTTCCTCAAATTTATGGTTGTATTTAAGAGGGGAAGATTCATCTAGGTGCATATCCCGAATAATAGTGGTCTCTGAGAAATGTGCCTTATGGTAATGAGTTAGACTAAGAGTACAAGAGGTTCATAAATGTGGGTTCTGAGGGTGGGACCAATTAAGTGTATAACCCTATTAGATCTAGATGCGTCTTTAAGAATGAAGTGAGAGAATAAATAAACATTATTTAATTTTGGAAATACACTCTAGATATAACTGGATGTGTAAGTGGTTTTGGATCGGTGATCTATATTTTGTTTTGGGGAAGCTCCAAGGATTCTTTGTGTGAGGTGAGATTGTCATGAAATAGAGGGTGGATAGGGATTTTAAGACAATTTTCATGAGATGTGGCTCTTTAGAGTTGTAACTAGGTTCTTTAGTTCGTGTTATGTAAGAACGTGTAATGGTTAAGTGTTCAAGAAATATTGGAGTCACAAGTACTGGTGGCGTTCTATGTGGTTTTGATTATGGATTGGGTTTTATGAGAGTGTATGATTGAGGTGATTTAATTGATATGGTATCCATGATTAGGATAATAAACAAAGTGGTTTGATGATAGGCTTGTGGTAATGGTGTCTTGAGGCCCTCGTGATGGGATTGTGAAGTTCTAGAAATGTATGGGTTGTGGTGGTAATCATTAACAATATATTAGATCACTCCCATTATAGAGATGACCATGCCCAATATCTTTACACCATCTTGAGTATGGTGAGAGAGCATTGGTTATACACCAAGCTATCAAAATTTCTTCTTAGATCTAAAATAGGGCATCCTTGAAGGTGGTGCTTGTGTTGTAGTGTATGTCAAGTCGTATGGAGGGAAGGGTATCACCGGTTGTGTGTATGTGATGTCCTTATGATAGACTGAACATCAATGGATATTGTGGTTGCTATTATTAGAAACTAGTGAAGGGTGATAATTGTTGTTTCATTTTGTCTCTTAGGTGAAAGCGAGATGGAAACATCCTTTTCTTGGGTTAGTGGTGGTTGGAGCATGTTTTGTGAAAATTGTAGGTTTCTTGAGTGAGGTGCTAAAAACAATGCTCCTATTATGGGGAGTGACATGTCAGTTGTGAATGTACAACCCTCGTGATGGAAGGGTCACAGATGTGTGGAACTTGTAATAGATCAGTCATTATGGAATCATGATGCCATTGAGGAACCGATGTGGTGTGTTTTTACTTTTTATAGGAAATTATATCATGAAATTAGCTGTAGTGGATGACCAAGATGAGTACTGTCTTTGGGTTCAATGTAGTTCTAAAAAAGATTCTGATGAGTCTGTATCAAAGTTGAATTAGTGATGTGGGAGGTAATAATGATGGTTTTGATTCAGTAGGGTATTTGACTATGAAATCGCACTGAGATTCACGTATAGACTTTTTTGGGTGTGTTCATGTGATCATGTAATTCTTGTGGGAATGAAGGCAATGTGATCATGAGCGATTGAGACATGATGATAGCTAGAGTTAATAGTTTTTTGGATGAATTAGAAGAGTATGGCCTGAATTAGGTTAGTGGATGGAATGGATATAGTGAATTTTAAATTCCACATGTCGTTTTCTTTAGAAATGATAGATGTGTTTCAAAATGTGGACATAACCTTTGATTAAAGGAAAGGATTCTCTTTTTTTGTAAATAAAATGTTGGTATGTTTCCACTAAAATGGGTATTCAATTATGATGTTGAGTGTCAATGTTGATTGGAATTCTCATGGATGTTGAACTCAGTGAGTTGGAAACCATGTCAGGTGTGCTATTAGATCACGAGTTCAAGGTATGATGGAATATTTCAATAGAATAGGTGTTAAGAATTGAAATTTGGACATGATAAGTTGAATCTTAAGTTGGGGAGAATTATGGATTTTATGAGTGATCGGGAAATGACATAAGTTGGTGTTTTGGTTGGATAGGCTCGGGTTAGTTCCATATTTGGTGTTTCAATTTTGAAAATGGGAAATGGGCTAGGTTTTTTCATAGTTGAGTGCCTTTAGTTAGATATTTTGACTTGAACATGGTTCAATTATTTGGAAATATAATGAGCTTTTTGTCATTAAAGTGATGACTGATGCATGTTGTGGAATGTAGTTACTTGAAATTAAGAATTCTCAGGGATAAGAAGTGTTTTAGTAGGGATTTTATAATATCCTTTATCTTTATTAGTAATAAATTCCAAAAGGAATTTTAATTTTCATATAATGGATGGGTTAAAGTTTATATCAGGACTCATAATGAAATTCTGAGAGTCGGAATACCTCAAAATGATGTTTTATGGCAATAAATGAGGCTCAATAGGTAGTTCAGATGTTTGAGTTAGCTTCAGGGGATTTGAGATAATTTATAGTGGTTTTAGAGATCTTTTTCTAGGGTGCATGGATTTTGGTGCATGGTTTAGGAGAAATCATGTGATACCTTGATGCTCAGAGGTTTTTCAGTTCATTTTAAACTATGAATAGTTGGGTTTCATGGCTAGATCATGGCTTGGATTAAAACCATGTGAGATAAAGGAGAAACCATTTGAGTTATTAGTGGGAATGATACATGGTGAACAGTCTTATAAAAATCTTGTTCCTTGATATAGATGGAAGGAATTTCTAACAGAAAAGTTGTAACATGGTTTGTCTTACTATGTGGCCTAACTATGTGGGTTATGGGGTGTTGGATTATATGAGGTTCACAATTGGAACATGGTTTGTAAAACCATATGCCTTCCCATAACATTGTTAAAATGTGTATTTTACCAAAATTTCTACTTTGGTTTTTAGTCCACTCCACCCCCTTTCTCTTCCATTTGGCGTGCATGAACCAGGGGTGTTCCCAACCCATTAGTCATCCTCCAACCCCATGATATGGGGTGTGTTTGTGGTGATTATTTATAATTTTAGGTGAGTTATTCTCCTTAGGTGACTTTCTTTACTCTTCTCCTTATTTATATCAATTTTTAGAGCTATGTGATTCATTTTTTCTTTATTATTTCATTGAATCATAGTGGAATCATCTATTTTTCATGGTGATTTTGGTTGTATTGTATAGAGGAGATCCTGAGATGAATTCCACATTTCATTTCATAACATTTCATTAAGGTATACATTTTAGGTTAATTTTATTATGATTTTCCTAATTGATTAAATTGGTTAGTGGTTGAAATGGTATCCCCTCTTAGGTATTTTTCTTATAATGTATTCTGGGATATGCCGTGGGCCTTTAGTGAGTGGTAGGATATAGTTTCGGTGTAGCATAATGACCTGATGAGTTGTTTGGAATTATTTTGAGTTAAAATTTAATTAATTATAATTTTTATAATTAATTAATAGATGTGGTTGGATATGAGGTTAGAGCTGAGGTGGTTGTGGATAGATCGGTTGGATGTCGAGGAGTTTGTATGGGACATGGGAAGTCCATCAAAAGGTTGTCGTGATTTGGAAATATTATAGAAATATTCATTGATGAGGTTGGTATTCTAAGAGATTTACCCATTGTGTTATTAATTTATTATTCATGTGTATATAGTATGTGACTTAAATCACATGTGTTGTGTGTTTTCTTCCTTAGCTTCCGAAAATTGGTTTTGGTATTAGGATTGATACCTTAGACCTTCCATGGATTCCACCGGATTCATCAGTGTTTTTCAAGACTAAACCTATGGCATCCCATGGGTTGAACTGGTTCATAGAAATTGTAAAGTAAAGTTTTAAAGGGTAATTTGATTGGTTCATGAGATTAACCCAGTTTAGCTCATTGGTTTACATGATTGTATGGTTAAGGTCTAGTTGGTAGGATTTGGGAATAAATGATTCAAAATATGTTGGAAGGATGAATTGAAATAATTTATGTGCTAGACTTTGGTGAAATTAATATGAGGCCTCTGAAATGGTTTTAAACATGTGTGTTGGGATTTGACCCAGTTTTGGGTGTCAAAGTGGGAAATATATGTTTTTAAATGGTTTTTGTTTAAAAATGAGGTGTTTTCCTTAATTTTTTTTATAAAAATGGATTTAAAATAATGATTTGAAAAGGGTTTGTGGCTGGACCTTTGGTAAAATTACTTAATGGATATTTTAAAGGTTTTGATGGAAAGGAAGTCTCGGGCCTTTTCTTGGGTGTTAAAGATGAATAATTTTATTTATGGTTGGTTTTAAAATGTTTTAAAATGTATGTGCTATATCCATAGTTTTCCAAGAATGTTGGGAATGATGTTTTTACATGTAAAAAGGGATTGGAATTTTGATTCATGTTTTAGTATTAAAGATCTTTTTGGACCATGGTAAATGAAAAGGGGATTATGATTGGGTTTTGAATTTATTGAAAGGTCATGGAGTTGAAGTTTATTTTTTGGTAAATGAGAAAAAGGGTTAAGGTTGTGCATGAAATTCCACATATATGGTTCTGGATGTTGGATATGGTTCTCCTCATCTGTGTTTGAGAAATTTGGACATGGTGTTCCATATGTATGGTTTCGAATGTCGGACATGACACTCCCTATATGAGGATGAGAAAATCATACATGGAGTTTCACATTCACGGGTTATGTTGTTGGATATGACACTCTGTATTGGTACCAATGTTTTTTTAACATGGATTAGGTGCTATAATAATGTTCTCGGCAAGGTTGATATTGATTTTGATACATGGTTATGAAACCAGATCAACACTCTAGGCACTATAGTATGGGTACATGAGATAGGTACCCTGGATGGATGATTTATACTTCCCTAATTTTATTGATAAATTAATAGTCCTTAATTTAGTATGTTATGTATCAACTTATATTTGTTGACTCATACTATCGATTTTAGTAGATTTAGGATATTTTTCCCTAGGGGTTTCTTCAGAACTTAAGGGATAATAAGTTAATCATGAAATGTTCATTTTGACATGTATCTTCTTTTTTCAATATTTATTTACCCAATTGTTTATCTACATACATTATTGATATGGCTGGTATTTTCATTAGACATCATTTGTGGTGTCCTACTGGGTTTTACTCATGTCCCATTAGAGCCTCCAGTAAACATGGGTACCTAAGAAAAATTATCATGTTTATTAGAAGTACGAGTTTGAGATGAGGTATGTGCTGAGTTTTTCATGGCCGGGATGGATGGATCATATGGTATCAGGGGATTAAATGAGTTTTATTTTGTGTTTCTATTGGTCCTGGTGTAAAAAATTTTAGTTTTTTATTCTATGTATTGGATCATAATAGTGTGAGACTAGTGTGGTATATATTTTATGGTTGTTCAGACGTTACTTAATTTCATTTTATATTATATCATGCTCTGTTGAGTTATTATTTCCATGTACTCTGATGTGTATGATTATTGGTTATATACATTTGTCTTTTCACTATAATATGGGGGTATAGTATTCTCACATTTCCACATAAGAACCCCACTACTAGTCGGTAGCCTCTGGCATATGAGGAGGTGTGTTTGAGGTCATAGGGAAAATCGGCTCAGGGCAACAGTTTAATGGCTCTTAGGCTGAGACTTTACAAAACATTTCTTTCATATTTATATAACAACTCTTGTTTTTAATCATGAATAAAAATCCATTCTAGTATAAATAAGATATATAAATAAAATTTTCATTTATGTTCAAATCATAGTGATAGTTTTTTAATTATAGAATAAATAATTTAGGAATATGTTGATAATATGTGTCTTTTTCTAGTGAAAAAATCATTCCTCATTTCCATCATGTAAATATACCTTTTTATTCTAAAATTCTTTCCTATTTTTGAGTCTGTACGCATCAATATAAATATGTGATGCACACTCGATATCAAATACCCATGAATCTGAATTATAGAAATTGATTTCTATAACAATTAAATCTTTATTCTCATAATTCATCTCCTTGATAACACTTCTCAAATTTAGACACAAATTTATTAAACTATAATTACAACCCATAACATGCCTCTAAATTATGTTCATAATGTAACTCATAATATAATATAAGGCATATTTTTGAGTGAGAATCAGATTCTATATCAATCCAATAAAGAGTTTTATCCAAAATACCCCCAATAAAATAATGACCTCATATATCATATATATTAGTAGTCCACATTCCATATTTCACTAAATATTGAGTTTCCTTATAATTTAACTCATTGTTTATTCATTTATATAGATTATTATTCCAATCATATCATATTTTAATATTATACGATTAAGTGGAAAATACTTTTCCCAATTCATCATAGGAATTATCCTAATGTTATTATTTTTGGAACTTGATCCTACTGGGGTCACCCTGCTTAGTGTAACCTAAAACAAACAATTGAATATGAGTACCATGTCTATTTAAGGTCACTCATAAACAAAATTTATTACACAATATAATCCATGGGAACCTAGATTTGGTATGACATACCCATTTGGATGATCAAGATCTTGAATTATGTTATCTTTGGAAGGAATTTATCACTTAGTATTTTGAGATTGTTTCATAGAATCAATGTTTTAATATATATCTCATACATATAAATTTCTACTAAAAATCATTGTTTGTATGCATGATTCTAAAATTTTAGTTTGGTATCTTACACCATCGACCAAATTAATATGTTCCAAACATATTATTGAATAACATTTTATTCAAATAATGATTTATATTAGTTACCCAAAAATAAAATCTAATTATATCTATATATATTTAAATTCATATCATGTATAAGTTATATGAATCCTTTTCATATATAGGATTGGAATCATAAAAAAAATATATACTAAATATATAGCATGGTGTCACAGGTAGCTTGCCTCTACTATTATAGACCAAAGCTTAAGCTCCCAATCCAAAGGAAAGTCAAACCCAAAGTCTCACTTTCTATAAATAAATTTGAATAGATTACTTAATTTTAAAATAATCCCAACTCCTAATATGAATAAAAATAACCAACCTTTATAGTTAAGTTTATATCTAAATAAAAAATCACAGTATTGGTTTAATGAAACTAAATTTTATAGAAATCCTAACATGTTGATCAAATTTAAAAACCATAAATCCATAAATGTTTTCATTTATAATATAAAAACCATAATATAAGTAAATATACATAAACATTAAAAACCACAAAAAATTTATATACATAATTTACTTTTTATGTATTATTTTATATAAAGAAATTTAAAAACCATAAATCCATAAATGATTTCATTTATATTATAAAAAATTTATATACATAAACATTAAATAGATAATTAGATAAATAAATAAATCAATCAAATTTTTTATCAAGTGATATTACAACTTTGGACAATAACAAATTAGATCAAAAAAATTATGTTGTCTAAAATCACATGGATTCATTAAAGGCCCTCTAGGTTTGCATTTGTGAAGGTAATTGGGAATAATATTTTATAATTCAAAAACAACATCATAAAACTCTATACCTATAACAACCCAAAATCTAGTAATCTAGAGGTAGTGTCTTTCTTATTACATTGGCATAAGATACAAGGTATCTCATCCCAAATTATTGATCAATTTAGTTGTCCCAAAGAACTAGATACACATATGATTCCCATATTAAATTGTAAATGTAAAAACATAGCATAAGAAAAACTCTTTCATAATTTATATTATTCATAATAACCTTATTTATATCATGGTTTAAGGAAAAAAATAAAGGGCGAGATCAGATACTCAGTAATGGTTATGTATAGTAGAAGATATCATTATTAAATAATGCATAATCAATATAGAAAGGTAAAAAACTAAAAGCACATATCATTTAATCAATAAATTGATAATGAAACGCATCCATGGATAATATCAATAGAGTAATCACATATATAATAATAAATTATTTCTCAACAAAGGAAATGATTGACGTTATACATCATAATCTCAGACATCATTATATCTTTTCAATAAATTCCTCTTTCCAGGATATCTTAATCAATTGGTAGGTATACACTAAAACACATTTAATAATGCTATCCAACTGGATTGTCTTGTGAGACATGTCGATGCATCAAGGGGATATATAATTCCATTCCCAACACATCACTACATGTCCCATAAATTCCTCAAATACTAAATGATCAATTTAATTCATAAACAATATGTCATATCAATAAATATCCATATTGAGTAAAGAATACTAAATATCTATATTTTCCCCAATCAATCAAATAACTTTCTTAGTAAAACACCATATGTAGAAATGTTATATGGGTTATCCAATTAAAATATTCATCATATAAATAATATATACATTTAAGACAAATGTAATGTCCAGTGAAAGATGATTTCAAGAAATTGGATGTTTTAAGAGAAAGTTAATAACCACAAATTTAAAAAGAGATAAATATGAACACTAATTGATCATAAATATAGGTTTTGTAATAATATCATTTCTTGTAGATAATAAATTAAAATGGAAGAAAAACAATAAAATAATATTTTGTTAATGATTTTTATTTGTAAACCAAATGAGAATTTATAGAATAATCTATATAGTGTAAAATAGTTATGGCGATGGGAAATCCGTTGATGTCATGTACGTAAAAAATAATCTTTCCTATAGACTTTTTACAAAGAAAAATTAAAATGTCCCTTTTGTAAAAAATTATAATGATTCATTCCAAACGTTGTAAAAATATAAAGATAACATAATATGTCCTTAAAAAATCATTTGATTAAATAAAAAGAAATTTTTAAAACAATTTTGTAAAATATAGACATGGAAGAATATTATACCTAATCAAAAGAGAAATAATATTATCCTTTCTTTTAATAATTTATTTTATTGATTTAAGTTCCAAAGAGAGAAAAAGTTGCAATAAAAAATAGAAACTCATTAAATATCCATTTAATAAGAAAATTATTGGAGCTTATGAAGGATAGATTATAAAATTCCTAGAATAAAAATATAATTGATCCCAAAAGAAAATAATATTGTTAAATAAATCCTTACCTCTTTGGTATATTTTAAATAGTAGCCCCTTGAAAGTGTAACTTGAGTAGAATAATTAATTATCATGTATAAATATATATTCATGTTAAATATAGTGATGTAGTGGTATATAAACCATATAAAATTAAATAGGTTTATAATACCAAATATGTCTCAATTGATTATGTTGTGCAATTAAATAAAATGATGTAATAAATTTTCTTTATAGGTAATCATCCATGAATCCATATATTTAAACGTATAATTAATTTTTAAAAATTATTGTGTTTGAAATAGTTTTCAACTAACAAGTTTCACTAATATTTGAGATTTTATTTCATTATAATAATTTTCTATGAGGATTCATGGCCACTTAAATTTGAGGGATGATCAAGTAATAAAATCAATCACCTATTGGTTTCTTCAATGTCTAACTATATACAGTGTATTTATTATCATTTTCATGATGACGATGATTTTGTGGTAGCATAATTTATGTTAAATAAATTGTATTTTCATGGTTTAATGAAATTGTATGTAAAAAATTTGTGTTATTGAGGAATTAAAGATGAATAGTACAGAACCATGCTATAGGAAATTTACAAAATTCGGTAATTTCCAACAACATGATCTCATGTATTATCATATTGATATAATTACTGAGACTCCAAATCCACATATTTCTAGTTTTCTAATATTAAATTCTTCTAATTATGAACATGGTTATGGGAACCTAGAGAGAAATGTTGAAGGCATCCCTTTGGAAACTAAAAACTTAATGGGTGGGACTTTATATGATGAAAATTTATTTAATGATAGGACGGAAGATGAGGTTAGGGAGGACAATATTATTATAAACATAAAAATAAATTTAAATGACCAAGAAGAACCCACTGACAATCATCTATTATAGGTTTCTTCATTGGGTAGTCAACAACTATGTATTATTAATTATTTTCTATCATTGAATTCATTGTTAAAGGGAAAGGAACATGTCTATAATTTTTATTGGAATTTCATTACATCAAGTACTGAATTCCAAGGCATAATATGTAATAAATCTAGGACTATTGATAACACATTAAAAGTTGTAAGAGAGTTTTAAAGTAAAATATTACTGGAAAAATGACAAAACAATGTCACATCGAGCAACATTTTACATACATGGTTGATTTTTCAAAAAAATGGTAAATACATCATTTAGTGTGGTAAACATGGTACAAAATTTAAATTTAATTTGTGGGAAATATTTGATGTATTTTAGATTTTTTCAACGATTTGAAGGTTATATACTTCTATGAACCAAATCCAATCTTGTGATCATTTTGTACTAGATTCAGAATTTATATCTAATGTTATTATTGAGATAATTTTAGAATATTATAAAAATCATGTGTATCTCATATAGGTTTGAACACACCAACTTTTCAAATACATGATATCCTACAGTAAGGCTTGGATGGATAGGAAAAGGTGATTTGAAAGTTTATTATGAGGGAAGATAAACTATGCTTTGTTCTGGTTGCATTGAATGCATGTAGGAGAATGAAATAATGGATTCTTGATAGTATTTTTTCCTCCCACCTGACTGGTAAAAAAACTAAATAACATTAAGAATAATTATGGTGGAGTAGTGACTTTTTAAAATGATTGTTCTCTATAAATTAAAGTTGTTGGATCAACTAAAATAAAATATTGAAATATAAAGTCAAATGATTTATTATTTGTTGAGGATGAAGAATAATTTATTGAGTGCGATAAAACTATAATATAATGGACAAGATATCCTATTTAATAAAGACTTTTGTATTATCAAAATCACAAATTATGGAAGGATAATCCCCAGAGGAAGAAAAAAAATATAAATATGTTTCAAATTTGTGATCATACCAACTCTTGTTATTTGAGTGCCAAATATAAAAATAATTTAAAGCGTAAGGTCTTCATTATATTAACCAAATAAGTCTAAGAAAAATTATTATGTATGATATTTTTATAGATCTGTATAAATTGATAGTAGAAAGTTATGATATCTGTGAAACTTGTAAGAATGGGAATTTGGATGAAGGATATTATAAGTGAGTAGAGATTATGTTTACTATACTTCTTGAGATTATTCACACTGACATATTTGGTCTTATAATACAAGAGTTTACCATGTGTGATTTATATAATATTAAGTTCATTTATGACTACACCAAGATGAAAAATTTCATGTTTACCCGGAATAAGATAAAATCTATTATGTTGTTCAAAATATGCATAAGGTTAGTTGAGAAAGAGTTGGGACTCTATATCATGAAAAAAATATTAGATAAATACATAGAGTATACATGTAGTCATTTTGAAAGTTATATTTTTAAACATATAATGAAACATAGATATATTTAACTATATAATCCCTAAGAAAATGTTTTAATAGAGAGAAATAATAGAAACACAATGGATATAGGAATAAAAATGTTAACTTAACATAAGATATAAAAAATATTTATAGAGAGAAGTTTTATGTAATTCAATACAGATATATAATAGGTGTTTCTATAGGCCTAAGATTCATGTGATTCCATATGAGATCTAGTAAAAAATAAATCCAATTGTAAACTACATTTAATTTTTTGGAAGTCCTTATTTTATAAAGATCAAAAAAACAATTTGGAAAAATTATAATAGAAATAAGAAGGGGTCTTTATAGGCTACCTATCAATTGGTAGAGGATATAAATGTTGTAATGAATGGATAAATAATCCCTTTGAATGTTATATTTTAAAATTTAATGAAAATAAAAGTATATCAAATTTTATAACAAAATAATATTTAGAAAATTATAGGTTTGGCATTAAATAGATTTTATAAAATCTAAATGAAGAAGAAGCTAACAAAGAGACAATCATAGATGATTATACACTCTTATTATTACCTATGATATAGGAAAACCTATATCATTGAAAAATCATGTTCTAAAAAATTTCATATTGTTATAATTTCATTATTCTATATTATGGAAAAAATATCACATATTTCCTTCTATGATACAATGAATGGTCATCATCTCTTAGCTATCACTATTCATGGTTTGAATCATAGGTGGTGATATCTCTAAATTACATCTCACGATTCAATAAAAACTTACATTTTTATGATAATTTGGACTATGATTTCTTAAATAAAACCCATAATATGGCACTCCATTTTTGGTATGCATAAATAGAAAATAGTATAAAAAACTTTATCACATATCACTCTATACAAATGGTGATCAACAACTAAAAATTATCCATGTACACCATTCACATATAAGAAAAAAATGATATTAATATACAATTGACTACTATATCATTACTCTTCAAAATTATAAAATTTTAATAAAATTTAAAAATCCTTCAAAACTCCATAGACATGTCCCTAATACATATGAAGGGTTTTGAAGGACATCATCATACCCATAAGCAGTGGGATAACTTTACAATACCATTTCCAAAACATCTTTTCCATTGTAGTTTTATCATAAGTACAAAAATATAAATCACATTTATTTTTTATTATAGAATCTAACTTTCATAAAATCGTGATGAAGATTTCACATAATTACCAATGAGTTCTTATATCTTTAGGTATCCAAAAGTTTTGAAAATAACAAAACTCTTTTGGTAAAATATTTTTCCCCTCATGGTATTTTAGTGCCTCTTATTAGGAAAAGAATAAAAATATGAAGAGAGCTTTGAATTTAGATTTCTTGAAATTCATTTCATCACCTTTGGTTATACTTATTTTTATAGGAATCCTTTGGATGTTTCAAGGGTCATGTGAATTCTTAAGCATTCCATAACTTCTCCATTCATTATAACACTTGTGACGTATATTATATTAACTCAATATAAACCATACATAAATGTTTAATTATTAAAAATTCATTATTATTTGTTAAAAATATCATAAATATAATCTTATGGTTTCAAATATAATTCTTAATAGATTTAAGTAGAAGGGTAAATGTAGCAGTGTGTGATATAAAATATCACATGCATACCACTCCAATTGATATTTTTATATTGCTCCCAATAATATTCTTACACCACTACCAATGATATACACAACATAACTATATCTCTCTAAGTGTTATTATCATATTGTATGCCTCATCACTATACCACATATAGAAATATAGTTATATTGGAACTTGAAATATAGATTTAGAGAAAATGATATATTTCTATAATTTTGATAATTCCACCTTGAAAATATTAGGGAAACCATATTACACCCCAATGTACCTAAAATAAATGAGGAATAACTTTTAAACCAATCCAAACTCAATATAATTTGTTTTATCATGAAGTTCAAGGTCATAAGGTCAAACTTATAAATACTAATCCAACACTCACTAAATCAATTAGTTGATTTCTTAGAAAAAACCAAATCATCTCCTTGACATACCAAATTCCCACTTTAAAGGTTATCTTTTTTAATCATTTTTCGATACCAAAAGTCTCAATAAAATCTTGATGACCTAACCATTAAACTAGGAATCTTAAGGAGAGAATGAAACTTATCGCCACCTCTTCGCTCAACTATTCTCATCCCAAATCTAAACAACAGAACAATAGTGAAATAAAAATTAAAACATGAGATACATGAAACCCAAAAATGAGTCACCCATACCCTATATTTTTAGAAATATATACTAAGTCACAACTCAATCCATCAAACATAGTATTTATTTTAAAAGCAATGAAAAAAGGCACACCCAACAAATTTGAAATATAATTCATAATTGTATTTTCTTTTGTGAAAAACCAATAAAATATCCTATTGTGCCTTAAAACTCATTTCCTTCCAAAAAGGTAAATATTTTCATTTAAATCCAAAATCTATCTTTTGATAGAGATGGTTATCTTGTACACAACATTTCAATTTATATTATCTATTATCTCAAAGGATATCATTTGAATGATAATTATATTTCCAAATAAATTACCTTGAAAAAATAATTTCAATGATTTTAAAACTTTATTCAAAATATTTGAATCAAAAATATTTTTAATTATCATAAAATATGTTTTTAAAATAAATTATGCACTAATATATAAGTTGGATTGATGATTCCTGACCAATGAGGTCACTATAACATTTAGCCTTGATTATATTATCATGCAATGAGTGTAAAATTAAACTAAAAATCATCCCATTTTAAAGAATATATAATCAATTGATATTTCACTGTTAATTTTTTAGGCTCAAAGTTCAATAAAAAATTTAATAATCAAAATAATATAAAATAAAAGAAAATATAATCATCAAAATATTATTACAAAATAAGAGTAAATTTCACCAACCTCAAGCACATTTATAAAATCATTCCCATCTATTGGATTAATGATAAGGATTATGTGGAACTCCCTATAACAAAATCTAAAATTATAATAGTTAAACAACCCACTAGAAAATACCTAAATCAAAAAAATGAAGACAAACTCATCATGCAATGTAACACAACTAAATCCATAGGAAATGACATTTGTTATAACCATCAAAAACTATCTATTTTATCTCAAGACAAACCCACTTAATCCATCAAGAGAATGTAGAATAAGAAAATGGGAAAGCGAGAGAAGGAGAATATAAGGTAATTATTTTGATTCGGGTAAGTAATAATAAAGAAGTGAGATTCCATAGCTCCTAGATATGGAAAACTTGATGCGAAGAGAGGGAGATCACGTAGATGAAGGGATTTAAAAATCATGTGACTAATTGTGTAAAGGATTTGGGTCCCTTAGGGATTTGCATGATTAACATACATAGTTTAAAAATTGTATACATAACCATACACAATAAAAAAAACTTCTATTTTTCTTTATTTTATATCCTGATATCACCCAACATCTTGTCACCTTAAAAAGACTAAAAAGGATCATTCTATACTTTTTTTAAGATTCAAAATTCATACAAATATGCATTCCTTCAAAAAAACATGAAAATTTTCCCATTATTTTTACAAATTTATTTCTATTTAATTTAATTAGAAAACAAACAATGGATGTTACATAAATTATTTATTTTTAAAAAAAATTCAATTTGAATGTTCACGAAGAATCCATATATGCATCTTTATTTTCTTTACTTATTGTTTTTATGGGGGTTATGAATTTTTTTTCAATATATATATATATAAACACACATTATCACTACTATAGATCCCTCATTTATCAACACTGTGATTCATTTTTATTATCACTAAAAAAGAATTGATGTTCTAAAAACCCTTAAAAGTAGATCACTTTAATTGATGATGATAGAGGGGGCATTTATTAGTTCTTCTTTAGTGCTGATAAATCTAACCATTATCAATATTATTCCTAGCATTGATAAAGTCCACTTTTATCATCACTAATTTTTAGAAAATATAAAACAAAAAAAATGTATC
This sequence comes from Viscum album, assembly GCA_963277665.1. Taxonomy (NCBI): domain Eukaryota; kingdom Viridiplantae; phylum Streptophyta; class Magnoliopsida; order Santalales; family Viscaceae; genus Viscum; species Viscum album. The sequence continues at coordinate 1,815,486,177 of OY728148.1, forward strand.
ACTGCTAGGAGACCCCCACCCTTTATCAGTGATCAAACACCCCTTTATCAGCATTTACCCCCCCCCCCCCCCCCCGTTATCAATGCTTCCCCCAGTTCCCAGAAACCCATTTATCAACACTAATACATTCTTAGCTACCTGCACCTGTGGAGACTTGATCCTCGACCTACTTGTACATAGTGAATTCCCTTACCACTACTCCATTTGGTAATCTACCAAATTTTATGATATATCTATTTATTTATATATATATATAAATACATATTTTTATTTATATATTCATATAATTACATATATAATTATATAATTATTTTTAAATATATTTATAAATTATATTTATATATTTACATTCATATTTCATTATGTACATATAATTTTATTCTTACATATAAATTTTGTACAATATATTTATAAAATGAATATTTATTATAAATGTCTGTGTTTGTGTGTGTATCTCTCTCTCTACCTCCCTCCCTCTATATATGTATGTAAGTATGTATGTATTTATGTATATGGGTGTGTTTTTGTGTACATGTATATCTATATATTTATAAGTATGTTTGTGTCTATACATATGAATTTATATATATTTTAATATATATTTTTTGTAATGTAGAAAGATACATACATATATAAAGACAAACAACAAACACACATACCATTAGCCTAGAATATATTTATATATGTGTGTTTTTATTTTGTAATATACACTTATTTTAATATATATATACATATATTATTAGAATATATATATATATATATTAACACACACACATATATTTATATATAAACATTATATAGACATTTTTATAGGTATATATATATATATTGTGTTTTTATAAAATAAAAAGACTGGTTAGATTGTTATTTAAAATAAATAGGATAATAATTATTTATTACCATATGGTTTATATATTTATATATTTTGAAATATATTTTATAAGCAAATATGTTTAAAAATATATTTATACAATTAAATTTGTATAACTATATATACAAGTAAGTATATATCTGCATATATTTAATTATAAATAACACTGCAATATGAAAAGAGAGAAAATTTTCAACACCTTAATATCCATATGAGTGTAATCCTTATGAATAAATTCAGTCTCTACAGAAAAAAGACAAGAATATCCAATTAAAAAAAGCTGAAATTCCATTAAATATTAAAAAATCATGGAATCGCAACTAAACAATTTGTTTCAAGGGTCTTATAGGGCATTTTTGAACTCAAAAAATTAGAGAATGGGATCCCATGGATCATCATTGTATATATATCTTCAGACACTTTGATTTGAGATCTCATTGAGCCCAAAAAGATACATAGATCACAATTTCGGGTCGTTTGAAGATAAAGTCATGTTTTTAAATTATATTAAGATATTAATTATTTTATTGATTTTTTATAGGTCAAAATTGTTATGAAATATATATTAGTCAATATTAACTTTCAAATTATTAATTAATATTTTTAAAATTATTTTTTAAACATTTTTTCACTTATTATGTTATATATTATGTATAGAAACATATTTCATATTACATAAATCATATTTATGAGAATATATTTTATAGATTTCAATATAAATATAAATATATTTTAGGATTTTACTTTTAAAAATTTATAAAAAAATTAAAGGTAGAAATTTATCAACATAGAGAGAATCATTAATAAAGTGTGTCTTTATCACCACTATAAAAATTGTTGATAAAAACTAAGATAATCTTTGATAAATAGAGCCTTTATCAACCCTAAAAATCACTAATAAAATTCAGCCTTTATCAGTGATTTTTTTGAGCACTAATATAGTCCTCCTTTATCATAACTTTTATCTAACACTAATAAAAGTACCCTCTTTATCAGTTCTTTTTTTTAGCACTGATAAAGGGCAGCACTTAATATAGAAAAATTTGTAGTAGTGTATGTATAGTATATTAGTGCACAAAATATTTACATAAAATGCACAAAACATTTATATATAATATTTTTTTTTTTAATAATTTACATTTATAAGAAGAAAATTTCTACATTAGATATATAAAGGGTCCACTAAATATTTATTAAACAATTATACAAACAATTCAAAAACCATTTTTTTAAAAAAAATTGTCTGAACTATAAATCATTAACAAAACATTCATAAAAACTACCCATGTAACATTTTATAAAGTTTCCATAAAAATTTATAAAAAAATAATTAATAATTCATTATATATTTATAAATTCTCCACATTTCCCAACACTTGATCGGGGTGATAAGGGGTTAGGGGGTTTGGGCACTAGTCACCGGGTCAAGTCCATGGATTGTTTCTTCTATAGCATTTTATGTGTTCGGGGCAACTGCAATATATATTTTTGTATGTGTGTGACACCCTGACCTAAACCATCAATTCTAATTTGGGATTTCACACAACCTCATGTGAACCTCCCCATATGAAATAGGTTATCGACTACCAGTAAGGGCCTACAGAACATCATGGTAAGACTATGTCCTCGGTACCAAGTAAACATTAGAGTACACTAATGGTATCAATAAAAATAATCAACAAATAATTAAAAAAAAATCAATCATCAGAGTAGTTTATATACAAATAAACCATATGATATAGTATCATTATGGCATGTCAGATTCATAAACCAAATCTATAGAAAAGGATCCAAAGTATGAGTTAAAGCCAATATAAAAAAGCGATAGTATACATCTAGCCCAAACATTGTTTATAAATGTCCAACATCCTCTTGTTAACCTAGTAAACCATCCACTATAGGTCCCTTTCCCATCATCGCATCCTTATTTAGGAAATTTAGATGTTCACTAAAATTCCCATGTAGGTTATTAGTAAAAGACTCATAAGAAACAACCAATGACCCTTACTCAGCAATCCACTATAGGTACCTTTCCTTTCATCGGATCACTGGTCATGAAATTTACACGTGTACTAAATTTACCGAGTAGGGTCTGAGCACAAGACTCAATAAAAAACCCCAATGAACCTTAAAATAAGTTCAAAAGAGATACAAGTGCATTTCATGGGAGTAACTAGAGTGAAGATAAACATAAATTATATTGCACAAGTACAATACATATGTCATATCCTTAGATACTGACTCTACCTACTTCTCATTCATGCCAGAAAGAACATCGACCATCTACCAGACACATTCCCCTTAATGGGATATCCCAAAAACACATGTTTTCATCCCTCTGTTTGGGATAGCCAAAGTACATGCCAACCAATGTATAACACATCCCTCTTAGGGGATAGTCTTATAGTATCAACCAACACGCTCAACTACAAATGACATAAGAACAACACATACGATACAAGATACAAATAATGGATCAAAATCATTTTGTGTCAAGAAAGAATCATAGTCCCTAACAAACCATATGTGATAATAAATATAACACTTTTTTCATAGGGCTACACAATCACACCTTGTTTGATAAATCAACAAACATAGTAATCATAGGGCTACACATGGACTCCAAAAAATAATGTCAAGAATATATATAACATGGCTAAATAAAAAAGGATTCTTACCTTAGGTGAAATGGTGATCAATGTATAAGGTCTCTTTCTGAGTCCAAAATCACCACTGAATCCTAAAAACAAACCTGATTCAACATGATTTATAAATATAGTATCATATTTGAGGAGAAAAAACACCATAAATGTTTGTAAAGGTAAAACATACTCAAGAAGATATACTGCCAACAATGACCTTGGTATGATTGATGTACAGATGCCAATCCTTGAATCTGAGTGTTGATTGTATCAAATAAAAAAACTAATTATAATATGACAAAAACTCTATATATGATGAAAATATATATGATCTAATCAGTTTTGATCACAGAGAAGAGATGGGGTTCATTCTAGAATAAGGAAGGACTCGCCAGATTGGAATTTATGGATCAAGTTTTTGTCCAAGCATCAAACAGAGAAGATGGAAGGGATGGTAAAATAAAAAACCACCAGAGAGGGTTACTAGGTCCCCAGGAATTTAATAGGGCTTGATAGAATAATTAAAAGTGAGTAGAGGGTGTGTTTTTAAAAACGCCTATAAACTCAATATCCTCACTGGGCTCTATTGGATTCCACCACCTATCTAGTGGCCTCTACCAGCTACCTGGTGGCCACTAGGAAGATTTATTTCTACATAGGATAACTACAACCAATATAGTGGTTTTGGGAAGAATTACCACTTCTTATGAGCCCCACTGGTTGGCCTGTAGGATTTCTATAACTTGAAAATTTATGGCACATCCACCTACCCTACCTTGGTCTATTTTTAACTCCCCCTAATACCATTTTCCAACATCTAAACACTTAAAATTGATCTCCAAATCTACATACAAATTGAAAATTTGTGTACCTGAAATAAAGGCTTCAAAATTCTCCACTTCTTATGAATTATCTTCTTCAAGAAGTATGCACTATGTTCTTATCAAACAACTCAAGACACAATGCCCAAATGCCACCATCCCGCTCCAAAATATCTTATTAAACACGCTCGTGCATCTAATGTACCTGAATAAGTAGAACAATTTTACCTCACAACACCTTACTAATTTTTGCCACTATTTGAATAAGTTTCTCCATAAATGATGCACTTATCTACACTATAAAATCATCATAGTTTACCACATATGAATTATTGATCTCATACTTCAAAAATTGAGACACATGGAATAGATCAATGTACCATGGGTCCAAATATCCTAATGAGTTTTATGATCTTGAACAGCTCAAAGTATCACGATTAAACCATTCCTTGCCTCCTCAAACACCTCTTTCTTATCAAATCGGACACCCACAAGAAATTATTTTCACCCACAATGAGCTGAAAAATTCATATCCTTCAATCAACATAGGACCACTACCTGTTATGAGATGAAACCAACCATTTTTGAATCAATTTCACCCACTCTAAGGTCTTGTACCATACTCATCGCAACAACTGAAGATTCTCCTGCCTCAATCGAGCATAGTGGTGAATGAAAAGGCCACCCATACAGAACCTCAAATAGATACATCTGAATTGAGGATAGAAATTTATCATTGTATGGTTACTTTACTAGAGCTAAGTGGTCATCCCAATATCCTTTGAAATCAAGAATACACACTCGAAGAATATCCTTTAAACTCTAGAATGTTTAACTAGACTTACCATCAGTCTGAGGATGGAAGGTCATACTCCACTTCAACTAAGTACCCACAACATTCAATAATTATTTTTAAAACCACTAGTTAAACTAGACATATATGTTAGATACCATGCTCTACGTAACTTTATGAATCCACGTAATCTCCTGAACATAGAGTTAACCTAGTTCATCCACTGATTCTGTCTCTTGGATCAGTATGAAGTGATACTCCATAGTTAATTTATCCACTAATACTCAAATGGTGTATCAAACCTAAGGGGTCCTAGGAAACCCCATCACAAATACTATCATCACATCATCCCACTTCCACATAGGTACTAGAAGTGGATGGAGCAACCCTTTATGTCTCTGAATCTTGGTCTTGATTCTTTGAAATGTTAGATAACTGGAGAGAATGTCTGAAATGTATCTTTTCATGTCAATTCACCATAACTATAACTTTAAATCATGATACATATTGGTTGACCCTGGGTTCATAGCCCATAGAGAAGCATGAGAGGCTCTTATCAACTACTCTCTCATTGAAGATGTATCCATCACCCTGCCCTGAACCAGAATAACACCACATATATCCAAATCCAATATTCAAATGGAACCATTTACTAATAACCACTCATGCATCATGATATAATCTGGATCAAACTTCTAACTGGACATCACTAGTTCTACCAATGATGGTGTGATCACTAGGGTTGCACAAACCAATACCCCTCGATCCTCAGTTATGCCCACCTACCAATCAATAAACAAATCCATGAGCTTCCATCCTACTTATTACATCTTCTCTCCCACTTTATGTATCTTGCTGATCAATTCATCTTCACCAACATTTACTTTCCTAGGATCGTACCTTATCTCAAAGTTTAATGTCTACAAGTACTATACCCAATTACTCTTATGAATATTATGGTCACACTGGGTGAGGATATACTGCAGACTCTTATGGTTTATATATAAGGAAAATATCTCACCAAATAGATCATTTCACAAACATTTCAACACTTGAATCAAAACCATAAAATATAAGTTATGAGTACATAAGTTTCGGTCATGGGATCATAACTAACAAGACTCATAAGTAACAACCTTGTCATTATACTTTATAACTAATCATAATCTAATACCATACATGGTAAAATACATTAAATACCCAACTCCAAGCATAGAAAGAATCATGGTTGGATCCAAAGTCATCCTTTTATCCAAATATAATAAGGCTTATTCACATTGTTCTATCTATTAAAACGTGACCCCATTCTTGGTCAGTGCTTTTATGTTCACTATTATGTGAGAAAAGTACTGAATGAACCTCCTATAGTACCCAACCAACTTGAGAAAAGTTTGAATCATGGAAAAATTACTCAACCATTCCCAAGACACGTCTGAATAAACCTTATATGTATTAATATATATTATTTATTTATAAACCACAAGCCCAAGAATGAATACCTTTTGCATCCAGAAGTAAAACATTGAGTACTTCGAGTAAATTTGATGTGCAATATGCATGATCAAAATAATATCACAGTGTCTATAATATGATTCTTACTTCATGGAATATATTAGTTTGTCATCAATGAACACAACAATGAAGGAGTCCATGTATAGTTTAAATACCTTATTCATGAGGTCTATGAACATTCTCAGAGCATTCGTCAGTCCAAAGGGCATAACGAGATACTCCTAAACTTATATCTGCTCCTAAATTGTGTATTTAGTATGTATTTATCTCTAACATAATGTTTATGTTAGCCATAATGTAGATAAATATTTGAAAACCATTAGGATCCCCAAAATTGATCAAATAGGTCATAAATTCTTGGATGGTGAGGCCTATTATTTATAGTGATCCGAATCAAATTCTGGTAGTCCACACAAATATAAAGACTATCATCTACCTTCTTGGTGAAAAAAACTAGAGCATACTAAGGGGAAGTGATCATACTGATGAATCCTGTAGCCTAAATATCATCCAACTTCACCTTAAATTATTTCAACTCAGATGATTGCATGAGGTATTTTGAAAACAATTTGGGTCATGGACCAGGCACAATCTCAAAATAAAACTCAAGTCCCCTATGTGGAGGCACCCTAAGAAATACTCTAGAAAAACATCTTGTTATAGGTTTAACACCATAGGTAAATAGGATGGAGTCATTATCTGATCCACTATAACAGTCATACTAGACACCTACACTAAAAATACTTCTCTCTATACAGACTCTAGTGCCACTCTATTGAACATGATGTTCCACTCACCAATTAAGATGCACCTGTCCCCCTTAGGTGATGAAAAGGTCACTCGCCTCCAATAAAAATTGATGTGTGCATAGTAGTTGGTCAACCAATCCATGTGAAGGATCATGTTGAAACCTATCATCACTGTAATTGTGAAGATCTAAACATGATTGAAGCTAAAATCCACCATAAATAGTCTGGATAGATATGAATACTATCTACTTTCCTTCATATGGGTGTATCAATAGAAAACATATCAAAAGAGAGTTTAACCGGTACATCTGACCCAATAGCCACTTGGGATGATATGAATGAATGAGATACTCTTGCATCAAACAAAGAAAAAAATGGTGTAGAAGAAATCAGGATCGTACCTCACATTGTGGAAGGTCCCACTGCACTATATGTCGAAGCCTGATTAACTGCACAATCCATGCCACCACCACTCCATGAAAACCTAGAGGTTCATGAGTCACCTGATTAACTGACCCATATGAGGTATACACTTATTGTTGGGGTCCTGTTCATGTATTTATTGTGTACATCCATGAATCCCTATCATATAACTGATTTTTATTTCATGTCCTGCCACATTGGTCACAGGTCTTAAGAGAATAGGTATAGTCCTTTAGAGAGTGTACCTTCCTACCATGGTTACAGAACCTTATAGAGTCATATCTCATAGAGGGATTCAAGGAACATCTTCTCTACTCTAAATGATGACCACCATTCTAGGATCCATATTCTGACTTCCTCTTATCCCAAGAATAATCTATTAGAACTATACTAGAGAAAGTACCTCTTGATCCACTGAAAAATGGAAGAAGACCTACAGGATTGTCTTAATCAAAGCCCTTTTAGATCATCAATACCTTATGATGAACTGAAACATAGGTCATCAGATTGAAGTTTCTAAATTGTATCCTTAGTTCTAATTGAATACCAATCTCAACACTTTTACACTTTTACACCTCATTCCCTTATAAAATAATAGAAAATAGAATCTTCTCAGTGAAGCATGTTTAATAGGAGAAAAATTTCATCATCTCTTACTAGAGCTTCATGAACTTCTATGCATGTTCTAGTTTCAGTTCAAATAGAAATAATTCCTCGAATAATAGGCCCTTAAAGGTCTCCCAAGTCATCCCTTCACATCTAATATCTTGTAGCATGACTTCCCATCATCATCCAGTTACACCTTGAAGCATGATGGTTTTTGTAATGACCTAAACTATTATAAGTAAAATTCCCCTTTCAATTTAATTAAATTTATTATTATGTAATATGGTTATAGGGAACAAATGCACTCCTTTTATTTTATTATATTATATTATATTTAAATAACCATTAATTATCTTTACAATTTATAAAATATAGTCGTTGATCAGTGATCACATGATTATTATAAATACAGGGTTTTAACAAATCCAATTGACATAGAAAAAGGAAGTGATAGCCTCAACTAGTCAGAGTGTACTCTATAAATCCCATTTATCAATGATTATAAGGGACATATCATCACTGGGATTTTCCCTTGACCAAACCCAAGAAGAGATCCAACAACTTAATCATGAGTGAAACCGTTTACGGGAGAAGTTAATGTTCATTGAGATCATAGGCCAAACCATGTACGCTAAACCACCCAATGAAAGTCTGACCACTGACCACCATACCCTTAGGGATTATTTTGGTGTATTAAAGGGATGTGTATCAAGACCCAAGAAATATATGTATTTAAATTATTTAATATATAATAATGATTATATTTTCATTCTATTATTGTTATTTATAAATAATTTATATTTTGATTCAATAAAACTCAAATAGTATTTTTGGTTAATATTCAAACTCAATTAAGGAAATTATTTTGATGAATTATGGATTTTTTAAAATAAACTATATTTTAATAAAATATTATTATTAAATTATTTTTATTAAATATAAAATATCATATAATTTTTATAATGTCAAATGTAATTTTTACAAGGGTTCAAAAACTGTTGTTGTCAAAAAAAAATAAGCACTTCTTAATAAATGTAGATTTTATTTTAAAAGTGTAAATTCAAATATTTAGAAAATTATTTAGAAAAAATGAATATTATTTTATTAATCAAAACATTGAAATTATCCAATGGTAAATTTTTTCATAATTTTCTGAGATACACGAATTTTCGGATAAAAATTAAATACCATATAAATTTACTTTGTGTATTATGTCATCATAATGACATAAGAGTGATGAAATAAATACTATAACGGGTATCAATGACAAAATATATGTTTTACCTTTAAAATAATGTGATTTTATGTTTATTTTATTAATTTTATAAATCCATTATGGATCCTCTAAAACCATTAATATATTTTATGGTTTTAAAACCATTTCTTTAGGAGTATGACTCACCTATACATAAGAAAGGGTTATATTTTATTATAAATTAAAGAAAACCACTCCCATCTATCATAAACCATGGGAAAACCCATGGTAAGGTTTTTTGGTTTTAGTTATTTAATTATATAGAGTCCAAAACCTAAGCTTGAGAAATAATAAATAATTCTCCTCTCTTTTCCAATACAAACCCACCCAAACTCCCATTTATCTTCACTAAAAAACATTTGATCATGTCTTTAATCTTCCCTACCCTCTCTAGAGTCCTCCCAAGGTTCCCAAAATCTCTTAAGAAGATCCTTCCATGCACTTGGAGTAACACACTCAAGTAATGGATCCTTTATCTTCTTTATTCAAGTTTCTTTATTATCTTATGCCTTCTATTTCAAATTATTAATAGTGGGATATGTCTTTACATATCCCTATTACTTCTTATTTCATTTAAAAATTATTATAGACCCCTTTTTCTCTCACCAACCCATTTTATGAATTTTTATGTGATGTCGTTATGCTGCCCAAATTTCACCGTGATTTTCCATGCCAAAACAATTTTGTAGTGAATACCATACACATTTCCTATCAAGGTTGTTAACTTTTATACACTTATACTTATTTTTATTGGGAATTATATGTATATATTACACACTCATTGATCTTTTGATAAAATATTATGATGTATTAATTCATTTTGTATGATTTATGTGGCACACTTAACCATAATAATGAAATGAAAGTAACGAGTGTTCCTGGAATTATATAGCGCTCCAATATATTGAGTAATGTTTAGTATCATGAGACATCATATTGGGATAGAGATTGAAATTGATTCCTTTTTTTGGGATTTTACCATCATTATGTCTTTTTAGTTATCCTTGACCTATGTTTATGATGCAGTACTTTAAGTTGTTGCTACATTTCCCATGTTTCCTTTATGATTATCATGTTATATTATGCCTCATTGTTCATGTTTAGGACTCTCACTCCTTTTATTCCCCTTTGATATGACTATTTTCTAACATGCATTACCTTATTTATTTTATTCTATGTTTATTCCCTTAATGGGATTTATATATCACCCCTTTCTTATGTATGCCCCCAGGTTATCCCATATAGTTTTATGTTCGATGAAATATTATGATCAGGTTAAATAATTTTTCAATAAAGATGATGTATTCCCCATTTTAAGTTATTATGTAATGTAACTATTTCTAAAATACAGTATAATTATTGATCTTTCATGTTGTATTAAGTATAATCTTATGTAATAAATAATGTATAAATTTGTAATAAAGATAACGGTTATTATAGTTGGTATCAAAAGACAAGTTTAGTTATTTGGGGGATTAGGATTATAAAGCTACAGAGAAATCGTTAGGGATAATACTAGGTATAATAAAACATCACTAAATATCAGTAATTTTTGAGTAATTGGTTGTTAAATCAAATATACCCCATTCTAGAAAATACTAGTGGATGTGTTTTTGGCACAGATGTACCTAGGGGTAACAACTTTTACAATGTGCTTCGGGCCTAACTCGGCGTAACTTGGTACACAACAACGGGAATTACTACGCACCTATTTTTACATTCCTAAGATATATTATTTTTTAAATTAATAATCTCATTATTAACCATTATTAAGGGAATAAAACATTCCCATAAGATTATATGTTAGTAAATATATCAAAGATAACATATATTGAAGCCTAGAAATTCATAAGTTAAGAAAACCATAATTTATATAATATCCATTTAATTTTATTGGATTTCCCTTTATATGTTTAATAGTTTAAAAATAATTATAACTAATTTTCCATTTATTCTATCCAATTTCTATAAATTTTCGGAATTAGTAAAATAATCAATATGAAGATCAATGTGATGACTGCCCCAACAAGATGCCAAACCCGATGGGAGCGAGAATCACAAACATTGTGATGATACTCTCTCAGATGATTGAGTTTTTGAATATAAACCTAGATCATGAGGAGAACCTAAATCCATCTAAGAGATAAAAAATATATTATTGAGAGATTTATGTGACAAAGGCCTCTGAATTTCAATGGACCATCTAATCCCTTAATCACAGAATGATGGATCAACTCCATTGACAATATCTTCTCCATCCTTAAATGTTTCTAACAAGAGAAGGTTATATTGGATGTCTATCATATATAGGGATAAGTTAATTAGTTTTGGAAATTGATCAAATAAACTAAGCCTAAGGAAGAGATTGAAGTAGTGGGATGGAAAGAATTTCGAAAAAAAAATCAATAAATATTTTCCTCACACTCTCCGTCTTAAAATAGTAAAGGGTTTCCTTTCGCACAAGAAAAAATATGATGAACCTATCAGGTCATATACGGGAAAATTCACAAGACTTAAATGATACACATATATCATTGTCATTACCACCAAATAAAAGGTTGACCACTTCTTTAGTGGGCTAAAACTTAGTCTATGAAAAGCCATAGCGATCTGAGACTTTGATAGCAATGAGAAATTGTCTGATTTTACCTCAATGTACAAATGGATGTCATTGAATCGCAAGGGTATCATGGGGATAAGAAGAAAAAAAGTTGAGTTTAATTATATTAGTCTGATGGAGAAATCTAGTGGTGCCAATAAATTTCAGCATCCCACTTGTCAAAGGTGTAGAAAGAAGTACCCTAGAAATTTACTATGGGGGGCGAGGAAATGATTTAGGTGTGGGAAGGAAGGAAACCAAGATAACGATTTATGAAAAGAGAAACCCACTAATGTGATATAGTAAATGAATTCTCTAGTCAACCCTCAATGCATTGTCATTACTACAACAACAACAAACCATGTAACTTTTCAAACTAATTCACTAAGATAAGGTTTTTTTGAGACAACCGAAAACCTCTAAGATAGAAAGGGAGATATTTTTCCATCACAACCACTAAGGTGGATCCCAAAAATGAAGTGGAGATAGGTATTATAGTTATTAATTCAATTATAGAGAATATACTTTTTGATTTTGGTTTTACACATTCTTTTATATCATAAAGGTTTAGTAGAACTATTCAAACACCATCACAAAGCTTGGTAGTGGAGTTATCAGTGAAAATGGAAAATTGGGAAATTATTACATCCCGAGTATATAACTCCTCCCCTATTAAAATTTGTGGGATAAACATTCTTCATAACCTTATCGTAATCCCTTTGGTGGAATTTGACAGAATTCTGGGCATGGATTGGATTTCCCTATAAAGAGCCAACATAAATTTTCAAGATAAGGAAATCACTCTTCATATTATAAATCGACCCCTGATTTTTTACAAGTTCATAGAGGAGGGGGATTCTTCTTTAGCCCCAAAATATCAAGAATGGATATTATTTCCATATAATAAACTATATCTATCTCAAATTATTTGGTCTAAGGAAAATATCATCCTTGAATATGTGCCCATTGTGAGGGAATATGTTGATGTATTTCCCAAGGAATTGTCTGGTCTTCCTCCTAGCCGAGATGTTGAATTTTCAATCGAGCTTATACCTAGGGAATTTCCATTATCTAAAACTCCATAAATAATGGTTGTTATGGAACATGATGAGCTGAATAAAAAACTATAGGAGAATCTGGCTAAAGGGTTTATATGCCCAAGTGTTTCACCATGGGTTGCACCAATCCTCTTAATTAAGAAGAAGAACGGGCCAATGTACCTTTGCATTGATTATCGTGAGCTTAAAAAGATCATGATAAAGAACAAGTATCCTCTTTCATGGATTGATTAATTGTTTGATCATCTAGGTGGAGAACAATACTTCTTTAAGCTAGATCTATGGTCAAGATATTACCATGTTAGGATGAAGAAATAGGATACCCCCAAGACTGATTTTCATACAATGTACGGGCACTATGAGTTCATAGTGATGCCTATAGGGCTCATTAATGCTCCAGAAGTACTCATGGACTTGATAAATAGAGTCTTTAGAGATTACCTCAACAAATATTTGGTAGTATTTATAGATGATATTTTAATATACTCTAAAACCAAGGAGGATCCTGAGGAGTATCTAATCAGTGTGCTAAAGACCTTACAAAAGGAGAATCTTTATGCCAAGAATAGAAAATGTGAGTTCTTATTGAAGGAAGTCACATTATTGGGTAATATCATCACAAGTAATGGGATATATGTAGACCCTTTAAATACATAAGCAATTGAAGGATGTCTGGGGACATCATCTATGATATATATCCATAGTTTCCTTGGATTATCTAGGTACTATTGTCAGTTTTTGATAAATATATCACTATTTTCCACACTCTAACCAAGCTAACTAGGAAGGGATAAAAGTTTTATTGGAATGATTAATGTGAAGAGTGATTTAAGGTGTTGAAAATGAGTTTTATCATTTCACCTATGCTCAAACTACCCAAAAGTGGAAACAATTTCAAGGTATTCAGTGATGCTTTGAAGAAGGGATTGAGTTGTGTGTTAATACAGAATGAAAAAGCGATACCCTATGATTTAAGGTAGTAATGTTCACAAATAGAACTATCCAACACATGGTCTATATTTGGATATAGTGATATTCTCTTTGAAAATATGGTAGAATTATCTGTTTTAGTGGAAGTGTGAAGTATATACAAATCAAAAAATCCTCAAGTATATATTCACATAGAAAGAGCTGAATATGCACAAACAAAGATGGTTATATCTGATCAATGACTATGAATGCCCAATCCACTACTATCTTGGTAAAGCAAATAAATTGGCGGATTATCTAAGTAGAAAGGATCCAAAAATTCTATCATTAATGAGAATTGATAGGGATCTGATCTTCTTATATTTTAAAAGGATGGCCATAGGAATTATAAAAGAAGAAACATAATAAATCTTTTTTCAAATGGTTTCTCAATTATCTCTTTTGGAAAGGATAAAATATGATCAAAGAGATGATATTGGGATTTATAATAAATTGGAAACTATAAGAAAAGGTAAATCCTTTGAGTTCAATGTTAATGAATAGAGATTTGTGAAATTTGGGTCAAGACTATGTGTACCATCAAATCCAGAGTTAGAGAAGGAGCTATTGGATTATGCACATAGCTCAACCTTCTCCATCCACCCAAAAATCACAAAGTTCTATTAAGATCTTTTAGAACACTATTATTGGTTCAATATGAAATAGTTGATCATGAAATATACATCAATATGTCTTGTTTATCATCAAGTGAAAGCATAAAGGAAAAAATCCAAGGGGATGATGAAACCATTACCCACACATACATGGAAATGGGAAAATATCACCATGGAATTTGTCACTATTCTTCTAAAGATATCAAAAAGGAATAATTCTATATGGGTTGTGGTGGATCTTTTTATAATGACTTCACATTTCATTTTTATTTGAGAGGATTTATTATTGGAGCAAAATTTCAAAGATATACATCAGAGAAGTGGTGAGGTTTCATGGAGTACCACTAGTGATTGTATCCAGTCTAGATATAAGATTCACCTCTATGTTCTCGAAGAGTCTCCAACACGTTTTGAATATTGAGTTGAACTTCATCTCATCTTATCACCCTCAAACTGATGGAAAATATTAGAAAACTACCCAAACACTTGAGGACATGTTGATAGAATGCTCAATTGACTTTAAAGAATAATGGGACTAACATATTTTTCTATTCAAGTTCTCTTACAATAATAGTTTCTAATCGAGCATCCAAATGGCTCCCTATGAAGATCTTTATGGGAAGAGGAGTAGAAAAACATTATGTTGGGATGAAGTTGGGGAACACAAAATACTAGATCCTGAAATGGTTGAGGGAATGTTGGATAAGGTTAAGACTATTCAGCTGTACATCAAGGCTGCTTAGATTTGATAAAATGGCTATGTTGATAGTCATCGATGATACATAGATTTTGATGTTAGAGACATTGTATTAATCTGCATATCTCTATGGATGAAAGTGATGATATTTGGAAATAAGGGAAGCCTTAGTCCAAGATACATCATCCCCTTTAAGATCCTTGATTGTATCAGAGCAATGGCCTATCAACTAACACTCCCACCGAACCTATATCAAGTACATGATATATTCTGTGTATCTCTCTTTAAAAAGTATATACCAAACCCCTCACATATACTCAATCAAGAGTTAGTATCTTTGGAGAATTAGCTTTCATATGAATAGTGTAACATCCCCGAATGATAAAGGGTTAAATGACTAAATGATATGAATCATGTCAACAAGGTGAACCTTCCTTTTCGGGATCCTGTTTGATTAGAACTTCATAGTTAAGAATTCTTGGCCTAGAGTAGTGATCAAGATAGGGGACCTTCTGGGAAGTTTCCCAGGGTGTGTGTGAGTGAGGACAAAATACACTGTAAAGGACATGTGTTGGCCTGTGGGGACTATCATTAGTCAGATGACTCGTTCATGCATGTGGATGGACCCTCGGGTGGGGACCATGTGTCTGTGGGGAAACTGGTGGTACCTGGCGGGCCAAGACCCGACAGCCATGTTAAGGTGGGGTGTATGTGCTGTCACTAGGACTAGGTTGTCATATTTGGTATTAGAGGAGGAACCCAGCCTTAAGTGTGGTGCACTACCTGGGTCGAGATGTAGGGCCCACAATGAGGACATTGTGCTCTAAAGGGGGGGGGGTGATTGTAATATCCCCAAATGATAAAGGGTTAAATTACTAAATGATATTACTCATGTCAACAAGGTGCAACTTCCTTTTCAGGAGCCTTTCTGATTAGAACTTCATAGTTAAGCATGCTTGGCCTGCAGTAGAGATCAGGATAGGTGGACTTCTGGGAAGTTTCCTAGGGTGTCTGTGAGTGAGGAAAAAGCACACTAGAAAGGACTTGTGTTGGCCTGTGGGGACTGTCATTAGTCAAATGACCCGTTAAGGCATGTGGGTGGACCCTTGGGTGGGGTCCACGTGTCTGTGGGGCAACAGGTGGTACCTGGCGGGCCAGGACCCAACGAACATGTTAAGGTGGGGTGTCTATGGTGTCACTGGAACCCGGTTTTCCCAAATAGGATCTAGTGAAGATATTAGATCATAGATAAAAGTTCTACTAAATAATACAATACACCTTGTAAAAGTGTTATTGAGAAACCACAAGTCTAATGAAGAAACTTGGGAACCATAGGAGGTGATGAAATAGAGTTACCCTCATTGTTTTTAGTGTGGGAAAATAAATTTCAATGGTAAATTTTCTTAATGGGGGAAGATTGTAATGACCCAAACTGCTATAAATAAAATTCCCCTTACAATTTAATTAAATTTATTATTATATAATATGGTTATAGAAAACACATTCAATCCTTTGGTTTTATTATATCCTATTAGATTTAAATGACATTTAATCATGACTACTATTGATAAAATATAATTTTTGATTAGAGATCACATGATTAGTATAAATATAGAGTTTTAAAAATTCCAATTGATAAGGAAAAAGGAATTGATGGCCTCAACTAGTAGGATTGTACCCTATAAAGCCCATTTATTAGATATTTTGAGGGAGATAGAATCTTTAAGATTTTCCCTTTACCAAGACCAAGATTAGATCCAACAAATTACTCATGAGAAAAAAAATTTAGGGGAGAATTTCAAACTCATCGAGATCACGATCCAAACCATGTACACTGAGCCACCCCATGAAAGTCCCACCATCACGCACCTTACCCTTAGGGAATTTTATGGTGTTTTAAAGGGATATGTATCAAGGCCATAATATATGAGTATTTGAATTATTTTGTATAGAATAATGAATATATTTTCTTCCTATTGATGTTACTTTATAAATGAGTTTTATCTTGATTCAATAAAACACAAATTGTATTTTTTGGTTAATATTCAAATTCAATTAAGGAATTTATTTTGATGAATTATGGATTTTTTAAATGAATAATATTTTAATAAAATATTATTATTAAAAAATTGTTATTAATTATAAATGATCATATAATTTTTATGAAGTCAAATGTGATTTTTATAACCATTCAAAAACTGTTATTTTCAAAAAAAAACAAGAATTTCTTAATAAATTTCAATTTTATTTTAAAAATAAAAAATAAAATATTTAGAAATTTATTGTGATAAAATGAATATTTTTTTGAAATAAGAATTTCAAAATTTTCTAATGGTGAATTTTTCATAATTTTCTGAGAGAGACGAATTTTCAGGTAAAAATTAAACACCATATAAATATAATTTGTGTATTATGACATCATAATGACCAAAAAGTGATATAATAAATACTATAAAGTATATAAATTACCAAATATATTTTTTACATTTAAAATAATGTGATTTTAGTTTTATAATATTAATTTTAAAAAGCCATTATGAATCCTCCAAAACCATTAATATATTTTAAGTTTTTAAAATCATTTCTTTAAGAGTATGACTCACCTCTACGTAAGCAAGGAAATTATTTTATTATGTTCAACACTTGGACTTATAAAATAATTAAAACCACTCCCATTTGGTAGAAAACATGGTCAAAAACCATGGTAATTTTGGCATTTTTGGTTATTTTATTATATAGAGTCCAAAACCTATGTTTGAGAAACAATAAAAAATTATTCTCTCTTTTACTATATAAACCCACCCAAGATCCCATTTATCTTCACTAAACATACTTGGATCACATACTTAGTCTTACATCCCCTCTCTATAGTCCTCCCAAGGTGCCACAAATCTCTCAATAAGCCCCTCCCAAGCATTTGGAGTCACACACTCAAGTAAAGGATCCTCGGTTTCTCTTCTTTATTCAAGTTTTTTTATTATTTTATGCCTTCTATTTCCAATTACTAATGTTGTTATATGCCTTTAAATGTCCCTATTACTACCCATTTCATGTCTAAATTATTATAGGCCCCTTTTTCTCTCATTATCCCATTTTATAAATTTTTATATGATGTTGTTATGCTGCCAAAATTTCACCACAATTTTCCATGCCAAAACAGTTTTATAGTGAATACCATACCCATTTTCTATCAAGGGGGTTCACTTTTGAACACTTATAATTATTTCTATTGGGGCTTATATATATTTATTTCACACTCCATGACCATGGAATATCATATTATGATAAATGAATTCATGTTTTATGATCTATGTGACACAATTAAGCCTGATAATGAAATAAAAGTGATGGTTGTGCTAGAAATTATATAGTTCTCTAATGTATTGGGTATTTTTTAGTCTCACGAGACATAATTTTGGGATAGGGAGTGAACCTGGTTCTTTTATGTGACTTTTTTTCATCATGATGTCTTGGTAGTTACCCTTGACTGATGTTTATGATGCAGTGTTTTAAGTTGTTGCCCCATTTCCCATGTTACCTTTTTTATTATCATGATATATCATGTCTCATTATTCCTGTTTATGATTCTCATTCCTTTTATTCCCAATTTATATACCTATTGTATAACATGTATTACCTTATTCATTTTATGCCATGTTTATTCCCTTATTGTAATTTTTAGCTCACCAGTTTATTATATATGTCCTCAGGATATCCCATGCATTTTTAAGTTCAATGGAATATTATGATCATGTTAAGGAGGTTTTAAATAAAAACGATGTATTCCCCATTTTATGTTTGTTAGGACCAAGATAATAAGGAAGAGTATCATTTTCAAGTAGTGTCTTTTGTTTTCAATAATGTTTGAGAAGAAATAAAATCCTCTGAATTTCTATAAGTAGATGATCAGAATTTTCTTCATACTCAGGATATTGGGTTCATAATTCTTAATAAAGTCCATTAAATTTGGAAGTAAAGATATTTCTAGGAGACTGGGAAGTTAAAATACTTTACTTGGTAAATCTGATGATGATTTGTTGGTCTGTATTTCAAAAAAAAAATCATAAGTTTCCTGGAGAACTTATGATGAAATCCTTATGATTGTAAGGGGGTGAATAGGCGTTGTTAATTATTTTCCGATTTTATTATAAATAAATATGGTATTGGATGAATATGAATCGTCATGGTTGGTTTTTACAAAGAAAATTTTAAGGTGGCACAGTTTCCCAGTGTTTGCCAAATTTTTAGAGTCCAAATATTGGAGGATGGTGAGCATTGGGAAATATGGATTTTTTTTAAACATATCAAGAAAATATGGAAAAGGCATGAGTTTCACAGATATGGGCTTCGAGAAAGGTTTTTCGTGAAGGCTTGGATATTCTAATGGTGATCTTCACGATTATGAGAAAAATATCATCATGAGGGCATGATGGTTTGACCAAAAGCTCTAAGACAACGTCAAATATAAATAGAGAATTGTGAATGGAGGAGCACCACAAAGGTATTTTTGAGTGATATGAAAAATATGTTGGAAGTGGTGGAGCATCATGAATGGTAAAGCCTATAAATCTAAGGTAAACCCCACTTCATTTTTAATAAGAAAAATTTTAGAAATCAAAAATCTATTTGATTTCACAAAGGAAGAGGATCTCCGTGAAGTTGGTTTTCTATGCGATATTGAGCATCAAAAAAAGACTTATAAAGTATTGAATGATTCTAATGCTTTTAAGTAATGGGTTCTCCGAGATTATTGGATATTTTTTATTAACTCAATGATCTTCATGAAGGCAGTTGGTTCTGTGAAAACAAATTACTTCACAAAGGTTGTGAGATTCACAAAGGGAGATTTATGAGGGATATTCATGAAAAGTAGTTTTGAATACCCAATTTAAGTTAACAAGGATTTCATATAGTATAATATGTATACTAGCGTATCAGACTAAGTGTCATTATGATGTCCATAAGTTTCTTACCAGCTTCTAGGTAGGAAAGAGAATAATTTCTTTGAAAGATGAAATTTGTGGAATTGGATTAAGAAGCACCATAACATTGTATTACATCATTTTGTGGTAAAAGAATCACACACACTATTGGATTATTTTAAAAGTTCTACACGAGTGTAAGGGAAACTTCTACCCATTTTATTCCACATCAAATGATTTTTTTCTAGTGGATTATATCGTATTTGATTATTTCCAAACCATACCAAGGACATTGCAACTCTTATTGAGTAGTGAACCTTGTAAATTCTTGTGTTCCGGTAGATGTATGTTTGATTTGTGTTTAGTAGGGAAATAAATATTTAACAGGAGGTGAAGGTTGTTTCAAAAGTAAGAAAATATAAAAGAAAAAAGATATCACTGATTCACCCACTACCCCTCTCAGTGATACTTGAATCCTGACCGGGAAACTTTAATTAGTATAATAAGGAAAGGTTCCATTCATTTATTATTTTCAAAATTTTTTAATAGAACTTGTGATGGAGAATCTGAATTGTATTATTAGTAAAGGGATTCTGATATTTTATAGAAAAAATTATCATATCTAGAAAGATAAAATGATTCCTTATCTTATGTCTCTTGGGTATTAAGTTCTTGAAGCTAAAATAGATGAATTTCCTTCTATTGATGATAAGGTTCCTCTTACACCTCTCAATAATAAGAATCTTGAGAATGATGCAAGAGCTAAAAATTATTTTCTCTCATCACATTCTGAGAGTGATTTTTTAAGAGTGAAATTTGTTTCTATAGCTAAAGGTCAATGGGATAAGATGAAAAACATCTATGAAAGAAATAAAAAAGTGAAAAAGTAAAAATATAAAATCTAGTGGATGATGTATGAATATTTTAAAATGGGTGAACTTGAATCTTTTGGGGACTTATTTACCAGGGTAAAAGAAATTTTCATCACAATCAGATGTCTTGGTGAGAATTTAGAGGATTCTGCAGTTGTTGAAAAGATCTTAAGAATTCTTCTCAAAAGGATTGATGCTAAAGTTTATTCATTAAAACAAAAGACCCTGAAATATTATATTTATATGATTTTCAAAACACTCTCATCACTTATGAAATGATAAGGGAGAAGACTATAAAGAGAAAAACAAAAGATAATAGAGAAATTTATTTCAAATCCACCAAGAAAGAAAATTCAAAAAAGGCACTTGAGAAAGATGTTTTGGCTCACTCTGTCTTTGAGAATGTCGTATGTAAATATTTTGATTGAATTTTATCCTTATTTTATAAAAATTTGAGGAGAGTTATAGGTATAAATACAAAGTGAATATTCCCTTTAATTGTTTTGACTGTGGAGTCGTTGGGAACTTTGTGGTAGATTTCCCACAAAGAAAGAGATAATAAGATAGTGATAAAGATAAATGAAGAACAAGAAGGTCATAGAAAAACAAGGTGATAAAGAAACTTTTTATTCTAGTGGGAAAGATAAAATGTTCTTCAAATCCAAAAGAAGAATATTTTTGTCTAAAAATGAAGAAGAAAAATATAGGGAGGTTGAATCTTAAAAATAAATTTTTGAGAAATATAGATAGAATACCTTTATTTTAGTAGTAAATAATGAATATTTCAAGAGCATTAGTTCTAAATAAGAAGAAAATCAACTTAAATCTCATCTGAAAGAATATTTGAAAGAATGTATAAAAAAGATTATAAGGCTTGAGAAGGAAAACATGAAGGTGATAAATAGAAACTTCTCATTAAAAAATAAAGAATTTTTTTCTAATGAGAATGTAATGCTGGTAAAAGAGATTTATAATCTGAATAATTCTCTTGAGAATTAAAAGAATCTTAATAATCATCTAGAAGTAGAGCTGAAGGTAATAGAAAAAGAGTTGGAACTTTTCCAATAAAGACTTTCTAAAGGTGAAGAAAGAAATATACGTTTCAGAAAATCTATCTTAGAATTTGGATAAAGTTATTATAATAATTAATATAATAATTATCAATAAAATTTTCCTTCAAAGGTTTATAAAAATTTGGAATTGCTTCTGATAAGAATAAAGCTGAGAAAGTTATGTATGTATCCAAAGTTAATAATTCTGAAATATTAGAAGTTTCTAAAAATCCTAATTCTAGAAAAAAAAAATTCATTATTCTAGTACTGATAAGTCTATAAAGAAGTATGAGTGGATTAAGAAAGTTACATTTGAAAATAGAAATTTTTATGGTCAACAATGTTCTATTAAGAAGGTTGTTGAGAAGCATATCTATAGCTCCGATCGGTATGGAAGTTTCAGATGGAATTATTCTTTCTATGGTTACTACTAGTATTGTGGTGCATTCAGAAATACTACAAACATGGGATTGTTCAACCAACAACATTAATACTATTCCATGGTTTATGGAAGGAAAGGTTTTAGGGGGAGTTAATCCTCTTAAAAGAAGAAGTTTGCGAAGGAAGTTCAAAAGAAATCTAAGAAGGTTGGTGTGAAAGTTGAAAATAGATTCCAACCACTAGAAATTTTTTTTGGAATATGTGTACAGCCTGGTTATCTTGCTAAGCGTTGTATTTTTTTATTACTAGCATAAAAAAATTACCATATAAATTCTTAGAAGATGGAGGTGAAGAAATAAAAGGAAGAAGAAAAATTTCTAATTGTTGAGACTGCTTTGAAGCCTATAATAGGAAAAAGGCCTTGGATTCTTGATAGTAGGTGTTATTCTCACTCTAAAAGAGACTTAAAGTTGTTAAATAATCTGAAAGACTTAAAATCAAGAATAGTGACATTTGGCAATAATGAATCTCTAAGAATCAAAGGTGTTGGATCATCCATCATTGGGAAAGAAAAGTTGAATTCCAAGAAAACTTTATATATTGATGGACTGAAACACAACCTGCTGAGTGTTTCACAACTTTTTGATGAGGGTAACTGAGTAATCATAAAAAGAGATGTGTTTTTAAAGTGAATAATATGGAAAGATAATTACAAGAGTCCAATTTACAAAAAAACTTGTTCCAATTTTCTGAAATACAAAACTCTTGTTGCATGGGTTTGGTGGAAGAAAATAAACTGTGGTATAAACGGTTGGGACACATGTGCCAGATAAACATGAGAAACTTATCAAAGTGATACAGTGTTTGAGATATTCCTGATATTTCAATAAGAATATATTTGTGTTTCATTATATATCAAAAAGTAAAGATTATAAATTTTTTGCATAAGAAAGTTGACATTTGTTCAAAATGAACTATGTAGCTTATTTATTATGATATCTTTGGGTCAATGGGAAAACAATCAATTAATAGATATAAGTAGTTCACCACTTTCATTGATGACTTTACTCACATTAATTTTGTTATGTACATGAGACATAAGTTAGATGTTCTGAAAATGTTTAAATGTTTCAGGAGGAAATCTAATAAGGAATGTGATTAATCAGGGAAGAAGTTGTGAACTAAAAATGTTGGTGAATATAAGAATGAATAAATTTTAAGTTATCTTGAGAAGCATGGAATCTGGATTATGTTCATCTGACCAAACACACCACAACAAAATGGGGTTGCTGAAATAAAGAATAGAAGTCTGGTTGAAATGGGGAAAACTATTTAACTTGAACATGGTCACTCCCATTACTATTGGAGGTAATCCATGTGTATAGGTGTGTATATTCAAAACCAATGTTTCTACGAGCCTAGTTTAAATATGACACTATATTAAATGTTTTATTGAAAAACTCCATGCTTGAAACACTTAAGAGTTTTTATGAGTTCATGAATCATAAATAAGAAAGGTGGAAATCTTGTAAAGTTTGAGCAAAGAGGTAAAGATTGAATTTTTCTTGGCTGTGCTCTGTAAGGAAGAGGATATAGATGTTTCAACAATGAAATAGGAATAGTTTTTTATTCTACTGATGTGAATGTTATTGAAAATGTTGAGAGAAAAAAAATCATACTTATGATAATATATAAGTTGATCTGGATAAGGAATGTTTTGTTAATAATGCTGATAATGCTGTCGATATTGGTAATCCCACTTAAGAAGAAGAATTAGACTCAGATATTTCAAGCGATAAGGATGAAACTCAAATATCTTATCATAGGATGAGGAAGCATGTGGATACTTAGAACATTATTGGTGATCAACATTGGAAGGATCAAACAAGAAGAACTTCAAAAGTTGTTACACACACTTATTTGTATTCAAAAGTTGAGCCGAATGATGTGAATCAAGATTTTGAGAATCCAGAATGGTTTCAGGCAATGAATGAATAACTTGATCAGATAGAAAATAATGATACTTGGTAACTCTTACCCAAGCTAGATAATAAAAATTTTATTAGTACATATTGGGTTCTTTGGAATAAGCTGAATAAAGAAGGAGAAGTGATAAAGAACAGGGAAATATTAGTGTGAAAAGGTTACTCACAAATTGAAGGAGTTGATTTTGATAAGACTTTTTCTCTAGTTACAAGGTTAGAATAGTCATAATAGTTCTTTATATTGTTTCACAATAATATTAGAAAAAATTCAAATGGATGTGAGGTTCACATTTTCGAATGGGGATCTTAATGAGGAAGTTTACATTGAAAAAATGTGTGGATTTGTTTTTGGGAAGGATTAAATTTATGTGTGTAGGTTGAATAAATCCTTTTATGGTATAAAACAAGTTCTGAGGTCATGGTACTCTATGTTGGATACATGGTTACCGAAGATAAGTTTTAAGAAACGAAGAGTTGATATAAATCTTTGC
Source organism: Viscum album (assembly GCA_963277665.1). NCBI lineage: Eukaryota > Viridiplantae > Streptophyta > Magnoliopsida > Santalales > Viscaceae > Viscum > Viscum album. Next base: position 1,815,511,489 of record OY728148.1, read on the forward strand.
ATCAAATAAGGTCAAAAGTTTTCTCTCATCATAATTGTTTATGTTGATGAAATTATCTTTGTTGTAAATAATGAAAGATCTTGTGAAAGATTTTTTGAAGTGATGAAAATTTTGTTTGAGATGTCTATGTTAGAAGAAATGTAATACTTTCATGGGTTACAAATTTTACAATAGATGAAACACATTTTTCTTTATCAGGGAAATTTTTCTAATGAACTTCTAAAGAAGATTGCCATAGAAAATTCGAAACTAGTTTCCATACCAATTTCAGTGGGAACCATGTTTTCTAAAGATGGATAAGGAATGTATGTTGATCAGAATGAATTTCAGAATTTGATTGGAAGTTTGTTATATCTGACTTCTTCAAGAAATTACATCATTTATGTTGTTACCTTATATAAAATATTTCAGAGTTATCCCAAATAATCACATATAATTGTTGGAAAAACAATTCTTAAATATATAAAAGGAAAAATAAATTTTGGAATCAGGTATGATAGCTCATAATTTATTGACTTGTTTGAGTACTCAGATACTGATTGGGAAAGAAATGTTGATGATAAAAGATCCAAATCTTGTGTATTTTTATTTCTTGTAAAAATTTGTGTTAGTTTGTTTACAAAGAAATAGAATCCCGTAACTCATAGAACGATTGAACTTGAGTATGTTTCTACCACTCAAGCTGCTACCCAACTTATGTGGATGAAAACTCAGTTGGAAGACATACTTTTTGAATTAAATTTACCCTTTCTATTGGGATGTGAGAATCAAAGTGAAATAAAACTCACATGGAATCTAGTACAAAATTATCATTCAAAACATATTGAAATCAAGTACCACTTCATCAAAGACCATGTGGAGAAGAATTAATTTAATATGGAGTATGTTCTTACATCAAAACAAGTTTTTTACATATTCTAAAAACCTCTACCAAATGAACCATTTTCTAAATATAGTTTGAACATGAGCATCTATCCTCATTCTAATCAAGGTTGAGGTATGTTTTTCCCATCTACCATATTACCTTTGGATAGTGTTGTCAAGGGGGAGAATTATTTCATAAATCTATCCTTATGGAAGCATGCATAAAGGGGGGGGGGGGTTGTGGGTTTGCTGTGAATTCAGCATGTAAGTGTTTTAAGTATTCTAACTTTTTTTGGAGTAGTTTTAGGAAAAAAGTTATCATTTTCTAGGAAATTTGAAGAAGTGGAGAAGGATGAGGAATAAATTTGAGGAAGTGATGAGTCACTACTTTTGGACAGCATGGTTTCTACTGTTAATAATTCTTGTTTCCTACAACAAGTTAGGTCATGTTGTCTTAGAATTGTTGATCTATAAAACATTTCTTAAGGTTATAAAGTTTCATGATTTATGAACCTTAGTTAACAAGAAAATCCAAAATGGGTTTCTTAGGACTAAGCTAATAAGGAATAATATCATTTTTAGTTATTTTTTTTAAGAAAGTTTGAGAAGAAAAGAAATCACCTTACATTGTATAAGTGGATGATCAGACTATTATTTGTACTCAATAAATCATGTTCACAATTCTCAATAAATTACATTAAATTTGGAAGGAAATATATTGTTGGAAGATAGGGAAGTTACAATACTTTCCTTGGTAAATCTGATTATGCTTTTCTAGTTTGTATTTCACAAATATCATAAGATTTATAGAGAAATTGTGATGCAGGCCTTATGATTGTAAGGGGGAGAATAGGTGTTTCCAGTCATTTACCAAATTGATTGGACACAATTATGTTACTATATGACATCAAATCAACATGTTTGGGTTTTACAAATCATATTTTAAATTGGCGCATTTTCCCAGTGTTTGCAAAAAATTTGGGGTCCCAAATTTGGAGGATAGTGAGCATCATGAAATATGATTTTCCTTGAATATCTCATGAAAATATAGAAAAGGAATGTATTTCACAAATATAGATTTTTTAAGGATGTTTCTCAAAGGTATGAATATTCTTATTGTGATCTTGGTGATTAAGAGAAATAAAGCATCGTGAGCAAGTGATGGTTTAACAGGGAGCTCCACGACAACATCAAATAACAAATGAGCATCGCAAATGGAGGAGAACTGTGAAGATATTTTTGATTGATCTAAAAAATATGATGGAAGTAGTGGAGATTCATGAATGGGAGGGCCTATAAATATAAGGTGACTCTCACTTTTTTTAGCAAGAAAAATTAGAGAAATATGAAATCTATTTGATTTTGCGAAGGAAGAGGACCTCTGCGTAGTGGGTTTTCTATGAGAGCTTGAGCATCGCGAAAAGACTTATAAATTATTGAATGATGTTATTACCTTTATGTAATGGGTTCTTCATGATGATGGGATATTTCTTTCTAGCTTAGTGAGTTTCATGAATTCAGTTGGTTCTGAGAAAGTAGTCTGCTTTGCGATGGTTGTGAGCCTCGTGAAGGGAGCTTCATGAGGGAGCTTCACAAAAATCAGTTTTGAATACCCAATTTAAGAGAGAAAATATTTCATATAGCATAAAAAAGAATACTTTGGTATCGAGTTAAGTATCATTAATAAGTCTAGGAGGTTCTTACCACCTTCTGGGTATGGAAGAGAATAATTGTTTCGAATGATCAAATTTTTGGAAGTTGATCAAGAAGCACCATAACATTGTATTACATTGTTTTGTGCTAGAAGAAGCACACACAATATAAAATTTGTTTTTTAAGTGCTACATGAGTATAAGGGAACATCTTAATCATTGTATTCCTCATCAAATGATTGTTTTGTAGGGGATTTTTTGGTATTGTATTATTTCTAAACCATATCAAGGATGTAGCTACTCTTATTGAGTAGTGAACCTTGTAAATTCTTATGTGGATGTGGATGTGTGTTTGATTTGTGTTCAGAAGGGAAGTAAATATTCAATAGGAGGGGAAGGTTGTTTTAAAATTAAGTAAACATTAAAGAAAAAATATATCACTGATTCACCCCTCCCCCTCTCAGTGATACTTGAATCCTGACTAGGAAACTTCAAAGTTTTTATGTAATGTACCTATTTCCCAAAGACATTAGACATATTGATCTTTTGGGATGTATTAAGTGTAATATTATGTAATAAATCATGTATTAATGTATAATAATATAAGGTTTTCATAGTTTTAATTTTAAACATTCGATTCTTTAGGATCTATACTAGGTTGAAATTCCTCTCAATGATCTATATCTAATACTCCATGTACTAAGGGCCTGTGGTGCTAAAACCTAAAAAATATCCTTTTAATATTTCAATCTTTTCTCATAAGATGGGTATGCATGAGTCCATGCATGGATAACCCACCAATCATTGAATCTATATCTTCTGAAAAAACAAAATTCCAATGAAGAGGATTGATTCCTTTGAATAACATATTACTATTAATGTTAGTTCTGATAATACAATTTTCTTTTTCTCGTTTTTTATTCCAAGTATGATGCATAGGAAAGAGAGAAACTATGGTATGATCCGTAATCCTTCAAAATGGGGGACTTGTCTTGGATCTTCAGAGTTACTTCAACACAATCATGGATATTTCATAGAATAATGGTATAGGTATTTATCCCTAGAATGAGATGAAGGATTTATCCTCCTTCATTTCTCAAAGAGGGATCTTGGATATGGGATTATCTAGTGACAAATACACTTGATGCAATAATGAAAAGTGGTGTCGATGCACCTGGTGTCATGTGGATTATTGTCTCACCAAACTTCAACCCATTTATTCTTTCCCTAATTCAAGAGTCATAAAACTATATTAGGATCTCTAGAACCATTCCACAAGCCTTGTTAGACTATGAACATAGTTGTGGTTAGTGGTAGTTTTTTATCCTCCAAGTGGTGGTCCTCTGAACCATTTGATCACACTATGGTGCACTCATCCTAGTGAAAACCCATGAAAAGGTTATTTTGGTTCATCTTACACAGAAAACTAATATGCTGGAAGGGTTCCGTCAACCATGGATCAACCATTAACCTCCATACTTCCTTGAGATAGAATCTACCAAAAGAATCAAGAAAGTGGACTTCATACTTAAGAATTGTTGGGACGATGATCTATTTAATGATCTATTCTATAATAAAAGCCAGTTATTGGACATGATGCTTGAAAAATAGTGATTTTATCATGAAAAATCTATGGAATTGTGGGATAATGTAGGTGACAAAATGAATTATTTTTTAGGCATGTTTAAAAGATAAAAAATAGGGTGGAACTCCTAATATCCTCATGGAAGATGGCACATACACCAACGAACCTAATGTGGTGGGGTGTATGGTCAAGGAACACATAAAATCCTTTCTCATTGGGCAAAAACTTTTATGTAGGAGGTATACTTGAGGTGCTATGTTGATTTGTTTGATTCAATTCCTCATGTGGGGTTGGATTTCACCAACTCTTGTTTAGAGTGCATTCTAGAAGAGGGGGGGATCTGGGACGTGATGATCTCCCTAAACCATAAAAGCTCCCTTGGACCAGATGGATTCCTGATATAAATTTTTGTAGTATAATGGGATATTTTTAAGGGATATATCATAGAATAAATTTAGGATTATTTCTGAGGGGAGGCTTACCTCGGATGGTTTATGTAACTACGTTGATTCTCATTCTGAAGGTTAAAGATCCATCCTCTCTTAATAATTATAGAACTATCATCATCTATAACTTATTATACAAGATCCTTGATAGTGTGATTAATACGAGACTATCAATTTATATTTACAAATGGGAGTCTAAGGAGAAACATGGATTTACTAGAGGAAGTTCCACCTGGGATGCATTTTCTTTAGCATAGGAAATGGTCAGTGACCTAAATATGAAGACACATGGCTCCAATATTGTAGTTAAAATCCACATGGACAAGGTGTATGAAGAATTATAGTGGGGTTTACTTCTTAATTTTATGTATTTAATGGTATTTTCTGGTTGGGTGAATGATGTTTTCTTTATATGTTTCATATCCCTTTGGTTTTTGGTCAAGTTTATGGGTAAGTGTTACGACTTCTTTAAGTCTATTCATGGTTGAAGAAAGGGTGATCATCTATCATCCAGTGTGTTTATTATGGCCCATGACTCCATTAGCAGGTTCTTGGATAGATTCATTCATAAGGGTACCATCTTACCCTTTCGATGTATGAGTCACTGTAATGGGATCTCTCACTTTCTCTTTTCATACGACATTATTCTTTTTATTAATGGAAGTAGTATATCAATTTGTGGAATTAATAAAATCAGGGAGGAATATTGTAAATAGAGTTTAAAATATATCAATCGCAATAAAATGAGTTTGTAAATATAAAAATCATGTTTGGATAGATGTGGAAGAATAATTGAGAAACTTCTAGGTATTAACAGAAAACAGTTTCCTATGGAATACCTAGGAGCTCTGATATCCACTATCATGTAATGTATTCATAACCACAGGGGGTGGTTGACAATATTTTTGCATGCATCAACAATTAAAATAATCTATTCTTGAATTTCAAGGGTCGGATCACCCTTATCAATTTTTTCCTCACTTTTATCCCCATGAACATGTTGTGTATCCTTATAGTGCCGAAATCAATGGTGAGGACATCGAGAAGTTTATAAAATCCTTCATTTGGGATGTGCATATGGAAGGAATTTCTAGTTTGGACTCTTTGAAAAAAATGTATAAACCAGTGGATGCAAGAGCCATCAACCTTCATAGTTTAGTGGGCACCATACAGTGCCTTCAATCCAAATTAGATTGGGAGGTTTGGGAAGGGTGATTTATCTGGAAGAAATTCCTCACGGGGAAGTATAGAGAAGACATGGAAGGTCTAAGTGGGGAATCTCTTACTTATGGAAGATTTTGAGGGGCGACTTACAATAGCTTCACCATCATACATGGTGGATCGTGGGATGTGGGGAGATTAAGTTATGAAGACATAATTGGGTGGGTGAACCTCTTGAGTTATCATTTTTTCCAACCTCCAACATCACATTTTCTCATGAATGCATGTATCTGTAATTAATTTAGGCCATCCTAGATCAATATCAATGAGATACCTTCAAAATAATCCAATTTTATTTCGATAAAGTCATATTCATCAACCTGGGAGCCTTATCGGGATCCTTCTCGACCAAATCATATCACAATTCCATTCCTTCAAACCTCAAGCATGATAAATGGAGAGAAGTTCTCTGGTATAACGAAATACAAGATAAATAAAAATTTGTTGTTTTGCATATCAAAAACCATGTTGTCTCGATGGATGATGCGTTCAGAATAAATGGGTAAATCTCAAGTCTAAATGTCTTTGTTGTCAAAGTTCCAAGGAGTAAATGTTTGATCATATGTTTTTTTGGAGGGGAGTGGTTGTTTGCTATTTGGAGAGGATTGGGTGACCACATCAGGATTAGGATTTAGGTGGGCACCAGTTCAGATTTTTTAAAAGCCTAGTTCTATAGTGTGGGGTACACGATCGGAAGGCTAGGGTGATCTTGTTGTTTTTTAGTTACTAGTTCATATGGAACGCTAGGAATAAATCTCACCTTGAAGGCACCCTCAAACCGTGTTTGGCCATGAATATCTGATCTAGAGGCCTCACGGTGGACCGAGGCGCACTCTTGAAATGATGAGAGAATGCACCGTAATTGAGGATGGTTTTGGCTGGAAGGAAATTATTAAATTCAATGCAGAGGGTGCCTACCAATGGGAGATGGGTTTTTTGGAACCCTCCCAGAAGCAGGTTCAACCTCAACAGCGATAGCTCCTATAATCTTGGTCTTGTGTGGGAGGAGGTGTTGTCTCTGACTCCAAAAGATTGGTTTTTTTCACCTTCATCAGCTTCTATGGACGTGGTGACTGTCTTCTTAGTGAGGAAAATTCATTTATTAATGGGATTGAGGTTTTCCTTTCATACAATATCACATTGGCCACGATTGAATTAAACTCCTCTATTATCCTCAACTCTCTCCATGATAATATTATCATCCATTGGTCAATTTTCTACCATATACAAAGGTGCAAGAGTCATGTAAAATGATCAAACTTGATGTATGCCTATCATTAAGGGAATAAAGTTATGAACTACCTCACTTTAAAGGGTACTCAGGATAACCCTTGTATAATATTTTCTAGCTTGGGACCACCCCCGTGTGTTGATCTTGTATCTGCGGATGCTCTCAGACTTCATTACTTCAGGCCTCCTTGATCTTGTTGGTATCATTGTTTCATCAATAAAATTTATGACTTTGGATGGAATACACAACATCATGTGCATCACCTAAGATGAATTTTAAATAAAGGTAACATCATATAACAAGAACACCAGTTCCCACTTTATGGAAATTTAGAGGTCTACTATAAAATGTTGGGTAGGCACTGACATAGTTCCTATGACTAAGTCCCAAACATCATATTGCATGTATGCCATGTCCCAAATCATGGTAAGTAGTAGAAATGAGTTAGTGAAATTGGTTCTATAATATCATTTTGTAAGACCCTGACCTGAAACACTGGGTTTGATTCAGGATGTCACACGACCTCATGTGCACCTCCCCATATGTAATTGGTTGATGACTAGCAGCGAGGTACTATGGAACATCAAGGAGAGACTACTCCTTCAGTACCAGATATACTTTAGAGTACAACAATGGAAGAGATAAACATAATCAACAAATAATGAATGAATGGAAGAGATAAAAATAATCAACAAATAATGAATGAGTAAATAACCAATCAACATAATAAAAGCATATACAAAAAACTACCCCCTGAAGTATTAATATGACATGTTAGATGCATAATCCAAAGTTAAAGAAAAGGATCCAAATTATGAGGTAAAGTCAGTAAACAAAAGAAGCAGTAGACATCTAGAATGAACTCCATCCAACAACGTTTAACATCCTCCTGCTAACCTACTCAATCATCCACCATTGAGCCCTTACGCTTCATCAGATCCTTTTTCATGAAATTTACAATCCCACTGAAATGCCTAAGTAGGGCACGAGTATAAGACCCAGTAGGACACTATCAATGAACCTTAACACAAGTGCACTACAGGTACAGGTTCATGTCATGAGATTAGATATAGTATAGGTAAACAACAAATATATCACACAAGAACAATACATATGTCGGGTCATTAGATGCCAACTCTAACTACTTTAATTCCATGCTGGAAGGAACATCGACCATTATTCTGACACATCCCCCTCAATGGGATAGCCTAAAAACATGTGTGAAAAATCTTGATAGTTAGGATAGCTCAAAAACATGTGTGACACATCCCAATGGTTGGGATAGCCTATGTACTTGTCGATCAATATCTGACACATCCCTCTTGGGGGATATTCCAATAATATCAACATGTACACTCAATTGTAGATGATAGAACTACAATACATATGATACAAGATACCAATTATAGATCAAAATTATATCGTATCAAGCTAGAGTCATCAGCCATAACAAATCATATGCGAGAAAACATCAAAAATGGGTTTCACAAGGCTACACACGCACCTCATGTGATCAATCAAAAAACAGAAGTCTCATAGGGCTGCACACACATGCCAATGAATCATTTCAAGAACTCATATAGCATGTGCTAAAGTCAAGAGCTTCCTAGCTTAGGTGCATCAATGGTCGATATAGTTAGGGTCATTATCAAAGTCCCAAAGCACCACTGAATTCTAGAACCAAACCCAATTCGGTATGATTTAGAAATCTAGGATCCAGGTTGAGGAGAAACTGCAACCTAAAGTAGATCAAGGTCAAACACAGTCGAGAAGATCTGTTGTCGACAATGATCTTGGTCTGATTGATGCGCAGATGAAAAATCCATGAATTCAGGTACTGATTCTATCAACAATCAACAAATACCTCATTAGACCATGCCCAATCCTCTAGATTCAACATCTACGATCTAATCAGTTTTGATCAAGCTGGAGATAAGGGGATCATTTAAGGAGACGAACTCACTAAATTGGTAGTGCATGATCGATTCTTTGTTCAGGAATCGAATGGAGGAGATTTAAGGGATGAGAACACTCTAAAATCATTAGAGAGGGTTTCTAGGTCATTTGGAATTGAAGAGGCCCTGAGAGAGTAAGTACAAGTGAGCAGAGGGAGCGTTTTAAAAAAAACTCCTATAAACCAGGCATCCTCACTGGTCTTCGTCAAACGCCACCAGCTACCTGATGACCGCTGTTGAAATTTGGTTCTACCCAGATTCCTCATTGTGTGGCCGGTGGGACTGCTGTAGCTTGAAAAATTACTACACGTCCACCCACTCCACCATAGCCCGCTTCTACTCCCCCCAACACCTCTAGTCCGCCGCTAAACACTAAAAACAAGCTTAATATCTACATACAAATTGAAGAGGCATATCTAAAATAGAGGTTCCACAATATATACAACACATATATAAATTGTACACATCACGTTTTATAAAAAAGAATTGTAATGTCCATAAAACAACTCTTATGTATAAAACATTAACATGATACAAGAGAGGTTTTTACACACATAACATGCTTGTGCATATATACATGCTAATATGTATGTGTGGTGTGTTCATAAAATATTTTAAAATTCAATGTCGAACATATATTTTGTGTGATCCAACCATTTTTTAGATTGATTTATTAATGTTTTATGATTTATTATTTTGTGTTTTGTGTGTTTTATTTATCCAATTTATAATCGTTATTTTGATTTATATTTTTTATTTTATGGAGTTCAAAAGTCAAGTAGATCTAACAATTTTTCATGGTGATTAATTAATTTTATGTGATTTATTTTTCTTAATTTAATCTTATATATGTGAATTTTATATATTTTATTTGCAATTTTTATTTTGACTGAATTTTATATACTTGGTTTATCATGAATGAAGGAAGACTCTTCATAATAGGTGGTGATAGTGTGGTGGGTGGGCCTACTATTTCTCACATTTTAGGAAAGAGGAGAGGGTGGTCCTATCACATGACACATATTTGCATAAATATTTTTTTAAACAATGGTCTAAAAACTAAAATATCAAAACATTAAACATTTGATCATTTATAGATTTTGCCTTTCAGTGTATTTACAGGCGGACTCAATAAACAAAATCATTAATGAGAACTAAAAAAACATTGAAAAAAAGCGTGTATCAATGAAAAATATATATTTTTTCTCAACACTTTCCCACCCACCAGCACCCTTTTATCCATGCTCACCCCTGCTTATACGTGACCTCCCCCGCCCCCTAACAGTCACATGTGATCACCCTTGATCATGCGTGCTTCTACATGTACCTATAAAGTTTTGAACTTGGGATCTCTTTGTGAAAAATGAACAACATTACCAATGCTTCAACTTACTATATTTCACTTAATTCACTACCACACACACATGCGATCACCCTTGATCCTGCGTGCTTGTGCATGTACCTGTAAAGTTTCGAACTTGGGATCTCTTTGTGAAAAGTGAACGTCATTACCAATGCTTCAACTTACTATATTTAACTTAATTCACTACCACAAAAACAAGTTTTTGCATCCCAACCTTTTAACAGCACTAAAAAAATGCAGATAAAAGGTTCTTTTAACAATGCAAAAAAAGCGCTATTAAAAGTACCCATTTATCAGCGTTTTTTAGCGTTGATAAAGGTATTCCTTTTAAGATCTTTTTTAGAGCTATTAAAGGGACCCCTTTTATCCGCACTTTTTTTAGTAAAGCTGATAAATATGAGTCTTTATCATTACTTTT